>JAHSUH010000868.1:0-173659 GCA_025388415.1 Cynanchum wilfordii | reverse complement strand
AAAATTAGTTGTGAAAAGAACGATCAAAACAAATGTGAAGAATTATAACCGCCTAGAGTCCATTTATGCAAAACAAACAACCAAAACTAGTGACTAATTGTTTGGAAAATAAGGGAAAAAATTTAATCGGAGGTTTATTCAAGAATAATGCTGAATTAAGAGCCACAACCATGGATACTAAATTTCGGAGCAACAATGACAAACATTTGAGATTAATAAGCTCCGACAAATTGAATCAGGAATGAGTGGTAAATTAGCAAAAATACAGAGAGCATACAATATACTGAGGGGTGGCAATAAACAAACGCAATAAAAAGAGATCAAGATTACAATCACCAAGCTCCCTTGAATTTTTCCATGTCAAATCAATTAACCGCCAAGACCCAATAAAAATAATTCAATCATCACTCAAATCTACATAAATAGTGAAAAACGAAAGAATAAATCAATGCATATGCTTATCCTCTAAGAGAATCTTGGTTTTTTGGTTGTCACTTTGTCCAATATTTGATCGCACTTGGAAAGTAAGAAAAAGAAGAAAAGAAAAATGAAAAGTGAGAAAAGTTAGGACATAACCGATGTGTTATTTGAGTTATAAAATATTAATATAAATAATATAAATAATCGGATAAATAATACTAAAAATAATAAGAATCTTAAGATTAAAATAAGTTTGTCACTAATAAAATAACTCAATTAGGCAGAGCACCTATCGAAATAATTTAGTAAATATGGTAGTATTCAGATTTTAAATTTATAAAAATCGTTTTTCCCTAAGACTTCTATTAAATTCTAATGTGGAAAATATAATCAAACTAATTATGAATATGATTTGTGAATAAGGATCATTCAACAAGTAAATCAACCAATATCAAGAATGATAAGATTGAATTCTAAATCCTAGAAAGCAAAGTAAAGAACAATGTAAGGAATAAAGCAAGTAAAAAGGTTGGGAGGAATTCTTTGTAAAATATAGGTGAGATAAGAGGATACAAAATACCAAGTATAGGATAATCTTGGATCTAGTATCATAGCTCCACCAAATTCAAGTCTAAAGTAGAATCTCTTCCATACGGATCGTGGCAAGAAATTCCTAGATTAAGAACACTTGAATGTTAACACAACTATATCTCCTATCAATCATCCAAGGTCCGGTCCATCGAAAGGAAACTAATCACATTAACTTGGCACTAATCGTATATCCAAGGTCCGGCCTAACAATTAGTGTTAATCCAAAACCACAATCTCACATCAAAGCTTGAACTAGAGATAAAATTCAGATCTAAAGTCATCAATGAAATTGCAATTTGAATCAATAAAACCACAATCATTCAATCCAAGAACATCACAATATCTCAAGTAATTTGTAAAATACAACCAACCAACTCTACCTATAAGAAATGTAGAAATGAGAATTCCTAAGGTTGGTTAACTAATTACAAAGAATAACAAGAAATAATAGAAGAAAAGGGGAAAGTGAAACATAGACATTAAACCTTCTTCCTCTTCAACTCCTTCTCTTGATTCTTCTTTGATTCTTCAACTTGGATCTTCAATTTGTGTAGCTCAAATACCCTAGAATATATTCAGTAAATTTCCTTACGGATCGAGGCAAACTCACCAAATTAATCCCAAGATACTCAATACTACAACAAGTAGAGAGTGATCTCTAAGAAAATTGGAAAATCAAAGTATAGATCTCTCTCTAAGTTCTACCAAACCTTTACAATGTCTTAACAATTCAACATAATCCAACCTTAATACAAGCCAATCTAAATAAAGCTAAAAATTCTAGTATTTATAGATCTACTAAACCAGGGGTAAAATCGTCATTTTACATAAAAAATATTCTGGACAGAGCATCCTTACGGGCGTAGCCCTCTCTGCTATACGGGCGTTTAGAGCGATTACTTCTTACGGGCGTTTGATCCAGAGTGCCACGGGCGTAAGGAAGACGGTTAATTCATACGGGCGTAATGCACACGGGGCAACGGGCGTTTAATCCGATCACGGGCGTTATGCACAAAAGGGCAACGGGCGTTTACTAAGATACGGGCGTAAGACATCTTCCACGGGCGTAGCACATTTCCAGAATGTTGCACTTTTGCCTCTGAATTTATCTTTTTTCACCAATTCGCCCCGAAGTTACTTGAAACCAGAATATTTGCAATTAAACCCAAAATCAATCAATTTATCTTAATTTAATACAATTATTATCACAAATCATGCACAATTTATATCTCAAATCATGATCATATTTGATGTTATCAAATACCCCACAACTTAAAATTTGCTTGTCCTCAAGCAAATCAAAATAGAAGAAGTTTAAGAAGAAACAAACTAACATCAAAAAGCTCAAAAAAACAAATTCAATTTATTTAAGATGTGCATGATTTTTCTCAAAAATTTCAACATAGACTAGTTTACTCTTCAAAGATCTTATCAACAAAGTGCTAAAGGAAGATTTACTTTTATGCCTCATCAAATGTCTTATGTCTAAGTCAAGAAAACTCAATTTGAACAAAATATTTTCAACTTAAATACGAAAAACGATCATAAAATCATCCCGAGTGAAGTGTGTGCTCTATCTCAATTGATGATCCAAATGGCAAACTTTCTTTCAAAACAACTATCCAAATAGTGGTTTGGTCGATCAAAAACTTCAACAACGAGAGATAATCACAATCAAATCTCAAGAAACAAACCACTTATTCAAAAGTAGAATTTTATTCAAAATTTTTTTTTTTCAAGGTTTTTATTGTTTGCTTAACAATATCAACTTTAACTACCCTTGTAGCGAGTTCCACTCAATTGACTCCCGGATCCCGAGGACCTTAGGGCACCAGGCATTCAATTCCCATAAGAAGTGGTGCTCAAGTAGCAAAGGATACATGCAAATAACCTTTTATTCAACAATAACGAAAATTAAAAGTGTGGCAAGTCTCTCAAAGAATTTTTTCAAGTGAAAATTCAAGTCATTTCCATTCCCAAAAGACTTAATACTATTCAAATATGTTGTCCAAAAGTAGTCCACTAATCAGAACAAACAACCAAAAATAGCTATGTCCAAAGAGTTTTTTCAGGATTTTCCTATAATCATGCTCGTACCAAGTATCAACAAAATGAACTAAATCAAATCTCGAGACTTTCAACAATCAACAACCGATATCTATCATCGGCTAAGCAAATCAAATTCCAAAACAAAGTTCACAAAATAATCTTTTCAAGTAAACTAATCATTTTGAAAATTTTGAAAAATTCGAGCAATTTTTTTGAAAATATTTGAAAATTGAGATAAAACGAGCACACACCTATCCCACAACTTGAAAATTGCCTTGTCCTCGAGTGTAAAGCTAATACCCCACAACTTATTTTAGAAAAATAAATAAGTGCGAGAAAAACTATAAATACAAAACGGGAATAAGTGCGAAAAACTAGAAAAATAAAATAGAAACAAGAATTTTTTTTTTTTTTTTCAAATCGGGAAAGTAAACTATGAACACAAAAGATAATCATAAAAATCCTAAATAAATCAAATAGTAAATGCCGAGTAAAAACAAATAGGATCATCTAAAAAGCAAATAGATAAAACAAATAAACCCTATCCGGAACATCCGGGACTAAGAAAGCGATATAGACAATAATTGAACGCCAAAAACCAAGTATGACTCGATAAAAGCGGTAAAAGGAAAGGGAAGAAAGACAAATCTTGTTTCCGAGCAAGCATGCTTGGAACTTATTTTGTTCCTTTCTTAGGAGCTTCTTCCTTCGTCAATGACTTTTATAAGGCTCGCTTTGTCCTCCCTAACAACTTCATCTTTCGATTTTTTCGATAGAATTTTGTTCGGTGCTGTTAGGGAGTAATCATTTTTGCTCGTTCTGAAAATTGTCCGGACAATTGTCCCACTTGCATTTTCAGGTGTTGTAGCGAAGCCTATTTATTCCTGTTTTACCTTCAACAAACAATCAAGAAAAATAGAATAGAACAAAACAAAGAAAGAAAGAAATTACAAGATTCAAAATGTCCTACTACAAACGATCTAGGAAAGAAATTAAAATAACAAGAAAAACAAGATAAATAAATCACATTACCTACAAAACAAGAAAGAGAGATTAGTAAGGATAAAAGAAAATAAAATATAAGATTATTAAATAATGCTAATCTAAAAAAAATAAGAAAAAAGAAAATGAATTAAATTAATTGAATGAAAGAAACAAGAAAAAGAATGAAAGAATGAAAGAATGATAAATAAGTATGGAATAAAATGTATAAAATAGAAAGAAGGTTGAAAGAAAAAAAAATGGAGAAGGAAATGAAAAGATTTAATGAGCATGCAAGATTAAATAGAAAAGGAAAAGAAATGGATAAGAAATAAATTCTGGCAATTAATTTGAAGAAGTAAAAATGAAAAGAAAATTTGGCATGCTCTCGGGTAGAAAGAACAGGGGAAAAAGCAGGGGAAATAAAATTTCAGTTCTGGAATTTTGACAAAACAGAGGAAAATACAGAGATACACAATAATTAGCTACTGGAATTTTGAATAAAACAGAGGAATTAACTTTTATAGCTACTGGATTTCTCTGCAAAACAGAGGAAATTAAATAATGAACAGAGCAGTTAGCATACTGAAATTTACTGGAAAAATTACAGCAGGGGCAGTAAGGTTTACTTACTGGAATTTCTCACAAGAAAAGAACAAAGTATGCAATATCTACTGGATTAAATACAAGGCAGCAGTGCATAAAAATCTGCCACTAGACGAAAATTTAGTGAACATATATATACACAAAAATCATCTAGCTACTGGAAATTGAAAAACAAAAGAAATGAGATTATATACAACTAACGTATCTAATGTCCTAATTACAATGCCATGCAAAATGAATTTACAAAGAAACTATATGTTAATCTACTGGAAAATGTAAACCTAAAAACCATGCAAAAACAAAGAACAAAATTCTACCTACTGGAAATGAGGATACATAATATATATATACATCTATTCCTATAATAAAGTGCATGTAAAAAGAACTACTGGACGAAATTTTTTTGCAAACAAAAGAAAATTCAGCATGCAAACAAGGACTGAATCTGGAAGAAATTTGCAATTCACCAAAGCTGTACATATATACAATTTATATATGAACTACTGGAAACTACAAGGTGCAATTAAAATACATACATATATCTAGGCCATGCTAAAGCATGCAAATGCAGATTATAAAAACAAAAACATGCAGTACTAACCTATTAGAACATATTAACCTAAATCTAACTACTGGAATGCAAAAAGGTAATTAAGGAGAAATCCATGTAATAATATTTACCTAAATCACCATGCAAACTATACCTAAGTAAAAGCTATGCAAACTGTACTACTACAAAGTAATATGCAATTTGGTAAAACCATCAAAACAACTAAAACATATGCTAAGTAAAGGAAAACAAAGAACAGAAAATTCATGCAAGCACAAAACTAACTACTGGAATTCAACATAATATGAGAAAAAAAATTCATATGTAAAAACAATCAATACAAAATACTTGAAATCTGAAAATGAAACGTAACAAAGCTAGTGAAGTGAATTAAATAACTAAACTAGAAATGTTGGTCACTAAACTAGCATTTCTTAGAATTAGTTTCTAAGAATGCTTACTACTCAACAAAAAGCTATACATATTTATTACATAAAGAATTCAATGATTACTAGATAAATTCTTTAAGATGCAAATCTAAATAATAATAATGGTGACCTTTTATTGAAAAATCTACTACATGCAAAATCTAATCAAAAATTTCAAAAGAAGAAATTAAAAGAAAAGCTATACCAAAACCTAATTCAAATGCAAAGTAAGGCTAACATATAAAAGATAGAAAATAAGAAAAAACATATAACATCAATTCCTAACAAAAGTAAGTATCTAGATAATAGTCTTCATGAATTGAAGATATTATTAGAATACTAACTAAACTAGAAAGCTCTTAAAGAAAATAAAGGAATGAAAATAAAATGACAAGATCATGCAAAACTAACTAAGAAATGTAAGACAACTAAAGAAGATACAAAACAAGTAAATGACAAGTAATGAAACTAAGATTAAGAAGAGAAGTAAACTAAACTACTCTAACAATATACCTAAAAATCAAGATAATATCTATAACAACTATCAAAAATCTTAAAACGAAAGCATGGAAATACATCTAAGAACATGAAATAGAAATCAATCAAAGAGAGAATCAAGTTAGAAAACTAGTTAGATCTTATACTAACCATACCTAAGAATCTAGTTAGAACAAGTTAGAAAAGATTAGAACAAACTAAGTCAAGTTAGAAAGTAGGAAAAACAATTAGATCTAAAATTCTAAACTAAAGATCAAACTAAGATGTTAAACCTAAAGATCTAAGTTACTCTAAAGGATAAGGATCTAAAGAATCAAAAGCTAACCTAATCTAAAATACTAAACTAACTAAGCTATCTAATCTAAATCAACTAAAGTTAACCTAAATCCAAAATATCTAAGCTATATCTAACCAAAATCTCTAAGTAAAAGTTTACCTAAGGGATCTAAACTAACCAAAACACTAACTAAACCTAAAAATCATGATACTAAATCATCTAACCTAAGATCTAAATCCAAAAGTCTATAATCTAAGCAAAAGAAATTCTAAGAAAAATGAATCAATAAGAAAGCAAGAGAAACAAATTACAAGTAACAAAAGAAAACTACTAAAGTAAGAATAAGAAAAATCAAAGAATCAAAATTAAACTACTCAACTAGAAATAAGAAACAAATGAAAATGAAAACAACTAAACTAAATGAAATAAAATCGATCTAGCAAATATCCAAGATCTATCAAAGAGATAAAAGATATTCTAAGAATTAGACATGAAAAATAAAAGTTACTTGAGAATAATATCATAAAACAAATCATATCAAAATTAATTCGTTATAAATTTCACACCGATGATGAAAATTTTTCCCAAAAATTACAACGAACTTAGAGGAAAAACATCACGAAAATTAATAGGATTCCCAAGGCGGCGCGCCAAAAAATCGATGTGTTATTTGAGTTATAAAATATTAATATAAATAATATAAATAATCGGATAAATAATACTAAAAATAATAAGAATCTTAAGATTAAAATAAGTTTGTCACTAATAAAATAACTCAATTAGGCAGAGCACCTATCGAAATAGTTTAGCAAATATGGTAGTATTCAGATTTTAAATTTATAAAAATCGTTTTTCCCTAAGACTTCTATTAAATTCTAATGTGGAAAATATAATCAAACTAATTATGAATATGATTTGTGAATAAGGATCATTCAACAAGTAAATCAACCAATATCAAGAATGATAAGATTGAATTCTAAATCCTAGAAAGCAAAGTAAAGAACAATGTAAGGAATAAAGCAAGTAAAAAGGTTGGGAGGAATTCTTTGTAAAATATAGGTTAGATAAGAGGATACAAAATACCAAGTATAGGATAATCTTGGATCTAGTATCATAGCTCCACCAAATTCAAGTCTAAAGTAGAATCTCTTCCATACGGATCGTGGCAAGAAATTCCTAGATTAAGAACACTTGAATGTTAACACAACTATATCTCCTATCAATCATCCAAGGTCCGGTCCATCGAAAGGAAACTAATCACATTAACTTGGCACTAATCGTATATCCAAGGTCCGGCCTAACAATTAGTGTTAATCCAAAACCACAATCTCACATCAAAGCTTGAACTAGAGATAAAATTCAGATCTAAAGTCATCAATGAAATTGCAATTTGAATCAATAAAACCACAATCATTCAATCCAAGAACATCACAATATCTCAAGTAATTTGTAAAATACAACCAACCAACTCTACCTATAAGAAATGTAGAAATGAGAATTCCTAAGGTTGGTTAACTAATTACAAAGAATAACAAGAAATAATAGAAGAAAAGGGGAAAGTGAAACATAGACATTAAACCTTCTTCCTCTTCAACTCCTTCTCTTGATTCTTCTTTGATTCTTCAACTTGGATCTTCAATTTGTGTAGCTCAAATACCCTAGAATATATTCAGTAAATTTCCTTACGGATCGAGGCAAACTCACCAAATTAATCCCAAGATACTCAATACTACAACAAGTAGAGAGTGATCTCTAAGAAAATTGGAAAATCAAAGTATAGATCTCTCTCTAAGTTCTACCAAACCTTTACAATGTCTTAACAATTCAACATAATCCAACCTTAATACAAGCCAATCTAAATAAAGCTAAAAATTCTAGTATTTATAGATCTACTAAACCAGGGGTAAAATCGTCATTTTACATAAAAAATATTCGGAGAGCAGCATCCTTACGGGCGTAGCCCTCTCTCTATACGGGCGTTTAGAGCAGCTTTCTCCTTACGGGCGTTTGATCCAGTGTGCCACGGGCGTAAGGAAGACGGTTAATTCATACGGGCGTAATGCACACAGGGCAACGGGCGTTTAATCCGATACGGGCGTTATGCACAAAAGGGCAACGGGCGTTTACTAAGATACGGGCGTAAGACATCTTCCACGGGCGTAGCACATTTCCAGAATGTTGCACTTTTGCCTCTGAATTTATCTTTTTTCACCAATTCGCCCCGAAGTTACCCGAAGAATATTTGCAATTAAACCCAAAATCAATCAATTTATCTCAATTTAATACAATTATTATCACAAATCATGCACAATTTATATCTCAAATCATGATCATATTTGATTTTATCAATAACCCCCCTGTGTGATTCAACAATTAAGAAAAAAATGCTTTTTCTAGAAGCAGAGATCATGAGTTGTAGCAAAATGCTCCTGGAGAAATAACAGTTACGAGCTATGGTAGATCTTGGTAATGAGCTAAGGCAATTCATAGGATCAGAATGAAGACCGAGATACTTTTTATATGGAGCATTGAGATGAGTTCCTGTTGGTGTCTAATTACAAGATTGAAATTATAACAAATCAAAGAAGAAGAGTAACCTCTTCAACCTTCTTTTTGCCAAACTTCTTTTTCTTCTTCAAATCTTCAAGTTGATGGAGTTGGTTCCTCTCTTGCAAGACTTCAAGAAAATTCCTTATGGTTGAGGCAACTTCTCACAAAGACTCACAAGATATTCTCTCAACTCACAACTTATGAAAGAGATCTCAAAATATGAAGATAGAAAAATATATATCTAATTCAAAACCCTAAATCAAGTATTACAAAATCACTTTGATAGCATAATCCTTCCAAATACAAGCCAATCTAACTAATGCTAAAAATCCTAATATTTATAGATAAACTAAACCAGGGGTAAAATCTTCTTTTTACACAGAAAACAGAGATTCTGGCATGGCTACGGGCGTTGCCCTTTCTTCTGTACGGGCGTATTGATGCAGTTATGTCCTACGGTCGTATGATCCAGAGTGCAACGGCCGTAGAGAAGGTAGTTAATTCATACGGGCGTGATGCACAAAAGGGCAACGGGCGTATGACAACATCCAAGGGCGTAGCATATTTCCAGAATGTTGCACTTTTGCCTCTGAATTTATCTTTTTAAACCAATTTGCCCCCGAAGTTACCTGAAACAGAATATTTGCAATTAAACCCAAAATCAATCAATTTATCTCAATTTAATACAATTATACTTACAAATCATGCACAAATTATATCTCAAAACATGATCATATTTGATGTTATCAAATACCCCACAACTTAAACCTTGCTTGTCCTCAAGCAAATCAAATGGAAGAGGTTTTAGGAAGAAACAAACTAAACCATCAAATAGATCAAAAAGCAATTTCAACTTGATTAAGATGTGCATGAAATTCCTCAAAGATTTCAACATCAACTAGTTTACTTTTCAAAGATCTTATAAACAAAGTGCTAAAGGATGATTCACTTTTATGCCTCATCAAATGTTTTATGTCTAAGTCAAGAAAACTCAATTTGAACAAAATATTTTCAACTTAAATACGAAAACGATCATAAAAGCATCCCGAGTGAAGTGTGTGCTCTATCTCAATTGATGATCCAAATAGCAAATTTTCTTTCAAAGCAAACTACTCAAATAGTGGTTTGGTCGATCAAAAATTTCAACAACAAGAAATAATCACAATCAAATCTCAAGAAACAAGCCACTTATTCAAAAGTAAAATTTTATTCAATTTATTCTCTTTTATTCAAGGTTTTTATTGTTTGCTTAACAATATCAACGTTAACTACCCTCGTAACGAGTTCCACTCCGATGACTCCCAGATCCCGAGGACCTTAGGGCACCGGGCATTCAATTCCCATAAGGAGTGGTGCTCAAGTAGCAAAGGATACATGCAAAATAACCTTTTATTCAAAAATTTATTCAATGAAAATTAAAAGTGTGGCAAGTATCTCAAAGAATTTTTCAAGTGAAAATTCAAGTCATTTCCATTCCCAAAAGACTTAATACTATTCAAATAAGTTGTCCAAAAGTAGTTCACTAATCGGAACAAACAAACGAAAATAGCTGTGGCAAAAGAATTTCAGGATTTTCCTATAATCATGCTCGTACCATGTATCAACAAGATGAAGCAAATCAAATCTCGAGACTTTTAACAATCAATAACCGATATCTATCATTGGCTAAGCAAATCAAATTCCCACAAAAAGTTCACAAAATAATTTTTTCAATAAACTAATCATTTTGAAATATTCGAAAAATTTAGCAATTTTTTTGAAAATATTTGCAAATTGAGATAAAACGATCACACACCTACCCCACAACTTGAGTATTACACTGTCCTCGGTTTAAAAAGCGAATACCCCACAACTTATTTGAAAAATAAATAAGTGCGGGAAAACTATAAATACAAAACGGGAATAAGTGTGAAAAACTAGAAAAATAAAAACAAGAAAATTTTATTTAAAACGGGAAAGTATACCATGAACACAAAAGATAATCATAAAAATCCTAAATAAATCAAATAGTAAATGCCGAATAAAAACAAATAAAATCATCTAAAAAGTGAATAAATAAAACAAATAAACCCTATCCGGAACATCCGGGACTAAGAAAGCGATATAGACAATAATTGAACACCAAAAACCAAGTATGACTCGATAAAAGCGGTAAAAGAAAAGGGAAGAAAGACAAATCTTGTTTCCGAGCAAGCATGCTTGGAACTTATTTTGTTCCTTTCTTAGGAGTTTCTTCCTTCTTCAATGACTTTTATAAGGCTCGCTTTGTCCTCCCTAACAACATCATCATTCGATGCATTCGATGGAATTTTGGATGGTGCTGTTAGGGAGTAATCATCTTTGCTCGTTCTGAAAATTGCCCGGAAAATTGTCCCACTTGCATTTCCGGGTTTTGTAGCGAAGCCTATTTATTCCTGTTTTACCTTCAACAAACAATCAAGAAAAATAGAATAGAACAAAACAAAGAAAGAAAGAAATTACAAAATTAAAAAATGATGTCCTAATACAAACGATCTAATAAAGAAATTTAAAGATAAAGAAAAACAAGGGAAAGAAATCGCATTACCTACAAAACAAGAAAAGAGAGATTAGTAAGGATAAAAGGAACAAAATGCAAAAGAACCAAATGATACCAAAAGAATAATAATTAAGACAAAATGAGAAGAAAAGAAAAACAGTATGCAGAATTAAATAAAGGCATGCATAAAAATTAAAGAATGAAATGAATTGAATTGGAAAATCCATGCAAAAGAATTGAAGAATAAATTAAATAATGCATACAGTAAAAGGAAGCTTAAAAGAATTAAAAATGGAGGAAGAAAGAAAAAGAAATGAAACTCATGCAAAAAGAATTAAATTTAAAAGAAAAGGAAATGAAATAGAACTGAACGAAAATGGATGAAAAGAAAGAAAAAGAATTAAATAGCATGCAAAAAGGAGTTTTAATAGAAAAGAAGAGGAAATGGAAGAGAAATAAATTGTAGAGCAAACTGGACGAAAATTTTAAAGAAAAGAAATTGAAACAGAAATAAAGCATGCATGTCGGGTAGAATAAAAACAGAGGAGATTGCATTAGAAAGTATGCATGCAGTCGGCTACTGCCGAGAACAGAGGAAAGAGCAGGGGAATTGAAATTTTCAGTTCTGGAATTTTTGAGAACAGAGCAAATACTACAGAGTTGTACATAGTAAGGCTACTGGAATTTTCTGCAAAACCGAGGAAATAGCAGCCCACTAGAATTTATATACCAAAAACAGAACACATGTACACTAGAATTAAAATGCACAAAGGAAAATGACATGCAAAAAGCTATGTAATACACGAAATTGAAATTGCATTCTAAACACTAAAGCTACTGCCATGGAACTATTAGAAAATTAAATGCAAACTAAACTACCAAAGAAGACAAACTAATGCATCTACAAACAATTCATGCACAATCATGCAAAAAGAAATTACAAAACAGCCATGAACTAACCTACTGGAAAATGTAGTACAAACATTTGCTATTTGTAAATCAAAAGGAAAATATATACAAACCTACTGAACTTGCACGAAATTGGAATTGAAGCATGTACTGCATGCATTATTCAATCATGGAAGGTTTACAAAACAGAATTTCCAACTATAGCAAATTTAAAATTAGCCAAGTGACACATGCAAACTTCCTAAAATATCCATGCAAATGAAATCTATATAAAAGCCATAAAACTTATGCAAATAACAAATCATGCGGGCTAACTAATTGTAGTGAAAAACAAAACATCCAAAAACTATTGAAATGCAAAGACAAACTAAGCTAAGCTAAACTAATTATGCAAAATGATTAAATGCAATCTTTATGAACTAATATACATACTTATGACATGGAAAGTAAAGTAAATGCAATTCATAAATCCTACTGTACCCATGAATCTACAAGCTACTACCATGAAAATTTTAGCAAGCTACCTACAGCTCATGTGAAAACAAAACAAAGAATGCAAACCCATGCAAGTCTACTAAATAACATGCAAATAAAAGCAAAACATGCAAATCAACCATATTCAAAACAGCTACTGGAAAAATAATTAAAATAGCAGTGCATAAAAATTGATTGTCACTGTACTGCCCGAAAATTCAGTGAACAGGCAGTGTACAAAAGTATATAAAAATCATCTAAGCTACTGGAAATAGATAACCTAAATGCTAAGCAAAAACAAAAAGAACAAGAAACAGCAAATTCATGCAATCGAAATCTATCAAATAAAAGTCATGCAAACTATGAAAATATGAGACAAAACATTATATGCATATTCATACAAATATATTAAATCAATTGCAAAGATAAACAAAACATGCAAACTAACTAAATCTTATGCAAAAACAATTAATACAACATACTTGAAATCTGAAAATGAAATGTAACAAAGCTAGTGAAGTGAATTAAATAACTAAACTAGAAATGTTGGCCACTAAACTAGCATTTCTTAGAATTAATTTCTAAGAATGCTTTCCAAAAAAAAAAAAAAAAAAAAAAACTATACTATTTTATTACCTAAAGAACTCAAAGAATACTAAGTAAATTCCTAAAGATGCAAGACTAAATATTAATAATGGTGACCATTCATTGAAAAACCTACTACATGCAAAATCTAATATCAAATGCAAAGGGGATGAATCTAAATGCAAAACCATACCTAAATTCATATCAAGCACATATTAAGGCTAACAAATAAAAGATAGAAAATATGAAAAACATTTAACATCAATGCCTAGCAAAAGTAAGTATCCGGATAATATTCTTCATGAATTGAAGATATTATTAGAATACTAACTAAACTAGAAAGCTCTTAAAGAAAATAAAGGAATGAAGATAAAATGATAAGAACATGCAAAACTAACTAAGAAATGTAAAACAACTAAAGAAAATGCAAAACAAGTAAATGACAAGTAATGAAACTAAGGTTAAGAAGAGAAGTAAACTAAACTACTCTAACATAATACCTAAAAATCAAGATAATATCTATTACAACTATCAAAAATCATAAAACGAAAGCATGGAAATACATCTAAGAACATGAAATAGAAATCAATCAAGGAAAGAATCAATTTAGAAAACTAGTTAAATCTTATACTAACCATACCTAAGAACTAGTTAGAACAAGTTAGAAAGATTAGAACAAACTATGTCAAGTTAGAAAGTAAGAAAAACAATTAGATCTAAAAATTCTACACTAAAGATCAAACTAAGATGTTAAACCAAAGATCTAAGTTATTCTAAAGGATAAGGATCTAAAGATTCAAAAGCTAACCTAATTTAAAGCACTAAACTAACTAAGCTATCTAATCTAGATCAACTAAAGTTAACCTACATCTAAAATATCTAAGTTATATCTAACCAAAATCTCTAAGTAAAAGTTTACCTAAGGGATCGGATAACATCAAATATGATCATGATTTGAGATATAAATTGTGCATAATTTGTGATGATAATTGTATTAAATTGAGATAAATTGATTGATTTTGGGTTTAATTGCAAATATTCTGTTTCGGTAACTTCCGGGGCAAATTGGTGAAAAAAGATAAATTCAGAGGCAAAAGTGCAACATTCTGGAAATGCGCAACGCCCGTGGACGTTTTCTTACGCCCGTAGCCGCGTAAACGCCCGTTGCCCTGTGTGCATTACGCCCGTAGGAATTAACTGTCTGCCTTACGCCCGTGACACTCTGTATCAAACGCCCGTAAGGCGGAATCGCTTTCTAAACGCCCGTTTAGAATAGAGGGGCTACGCCCGTAAGTGGTGCTCTCCAGAATATTTTTTATGCAAAATGACGATTTTACCCCTAGTTTAATAGATCTATAAATACTAGAATTTTTAGCATTATTTAGATTGGCTTGTATTAAGGTTTGGTTAGGCTGAATTGTTTAGTAATTGTAAAGGTTTGGTAGAACTTAGAGAGAGATCTATACTTTGATTTTCCAATTTTCTTAGAGATTACTCTCTATTTGTTGTAGTATTGAGTATCTTGGGATTAATTTGGTAGGTTTGCCTCGATCCGTAAGGAAATTTACTGAATATATTCTAGGGTATTTGGGCTACACAAATTGAAGATCCAAGTTGAAGAAGCAAAGAAGAATCAAGAGAAGGAGTTGAAGAGGAAGAATGTTTAATGTCTATGTTTCACTTTCCCCTTTTCTTCTATTATTCCTTGTTATTCTTTGTAATTAGTTAACCAACCTTAGGAATTCTCATTTCTACATTTCTTATAGGTAGATTTGGTTGGTTTTATTTTACAAATTACTTGAGATATTGTGATGTTCTTGGATTGAATGATTGTGGTTTTATTAATTCAAATTGCAATTTCATTGATGACTTTAGATCTGAATTTTATCTTTAGCACAAGTCTTGATGTGAGATTGTGGTTTCGGATTATCACTAATTGTTAGGCCGGAACCAGGATATACGATTAGTGCCAAGTTGATGTGATTAATTTCCTATTGATGGACCGGAACCGGGATGATTGATGGGAGATTTGATCTTGTCAATATTCAAGTGTTCTTAATCTAGGAATTTCTTGCCACGAACCGTATGGAAGAGATTCTACTTTAGACTTGATTTTGGTGGAGCTATGATACTAGATCCAAGATTATCCTATGCTTGGTATTTTGTATCCTCTTATCTCACCTATATTTTACGAAGAATTCCTCCCAACCTTTGTACTTGCCTTATTCTTTACTTTGTTCATTTACTTTGCTTTCTAGGATTTAGAATTCAATCTTATCATTCTTGATATTGGTTGATTTACTTGTTGAATGATCCTTTATCACAAATCATATTCATAGTTAGTTTGATTATATTTTCCACACTAGAATTTAATAGAAGTCTTAGGGAAAAACCGATTTTTATAAATTTAAAATCTGAATACCACCTTATTTACTAAACTATTTCGATAGGTGTTCTGCCTTATTGAGTTATTTTATTAGTGACAAACCTATTTTAATCTTAGAGATTCCTATTATTTTTAGTATTATTTATCCGATTATTTATATTATTTTTATTATTTATATATAACTCAAATTACACATCATATTTTTGGGGCGTTGTTCGGGGAATCCTATTAATTTTCGTGATGTTTTTCCTCTAAAGTTCGTTGTAATTTTTGGGAAAAATTTTCATCAACGGTGTGAAATTTATAACGAATTAATTTTGATATGATTTGTTTTATGATATCATTCTCAAGTAACTTTTACTTTTTCATGTCTAATTCTTAGAATATATTTTATCTCTTTGATAGATCTTAGATGTTTGCTTGATCGATTTTATTTCATTTAGTTTAGATGTTTCAATTTCATTTGTTTCTTATTTTTAGTTGAGTAGTTTAATTTTAATTCTTTGATTTTTCTTTTTCTTACTTTAGTAGTTTTCTTATGTTACTTGTATTTTGTATCTCTTGCTTTCTTATTGATTTGTTTTTCTTAGAATTTTGTTTGCTTAGATTATAGATTTTTGGATTTAGATCTTAGGTTAGATGATTTAGTATCATGATTTTTAGGTTTAGTTAGTGTTTTGGTTAGTTTAGATCCCTTAGGTAAACTTTTACTTAGAGATTTTGGTTAGATATAACTTAGATATTTCGGATTAGGTTAACTTTAGTTGATTTAGATTAGATAGCTTAGTTAGTTTAGTGCTTTAGATTAGGTTAACTTTTGATTCTTTAGATTCTTAACCTTTAGAATAACTTAGATCTTTAGGTTTAACATCTTAGTTTGATCTTTAGTTTAGAATTTTTAGATCTAATTGTTTTTCTTACTTGCTAACTTGACTTAGTTTGTTCTAATCTTTTCTAACTTGTTCTAATTAGTTCTTAGGTATGGTTAGTATTAGATCTAACTAGTCTTCTAACTTGATTCTCTCTTTGATTGATTTCTATTTCATGTTTTTAGATATATTTCCATGTTTTCATTTCATGATTCTTGGTAGTTGTTATAGATATTATCTTGATTTTTAGGTATTATGTTAGAGTAGTTTAGTATTACTCCTTTTCTTAATCTTAGTCTCATTTACTTGTCATTTACTTGTTTTGCTTTCTCATTAGATTGTCTTACATTTCTTAGTTAGTTTTGCATGATCTTGTCATTTTATCTTCATATCTCTATTTTCTTTAAGAGCTTTCTAGTTTAGTTAGTATTCTAATAATATCTTCAATTCATGAAGATTATTATCTAGATACTTACTTTTGTTAGGAATTGATGTTATATGTTTTTTCTTATTTTCTATCTTTTATATGTTAGCCTTGCTTTGCATTTGATATAAGTTTTGGTATAGCGTTGCTTTTAATTTCTTCTTTTGAAATTTTCATTAGATTTTGCATATAGTAGATTTTTCAATAAATGGTCACCATTGATATTTTTAGATTTGCATCTTTAGGAATTTATCTAGTAATCATTGAATTCTTTAGTTAATAAAATGTATTGCTTTTTGTTGAGAAGTAAGCATTCTTAGAAACTAATTCTAAGAAATGCTAGTTTAGTGACCAACATTTTTAGTTTAGTCATTTAATTCACTTCATTAGCTTTGTTACATTTCATTTTTCAGATTTCAAGTATCTTGTATTGATTGTTCTTGTATACTTGGTATTTTGTATCCTCTTATCTCACCTATATTTTACAAAGAATTCCTCCCAACCTTTGTACTTGCCTTATTCTTTACTTTGTTCATTTACTTTGCTTTCTAGGATTTAGAATTCAATCTTATCATTCTTGATATTGGTTGATTTACTTGTTGAATGATTCTTAATTACAAATCATATTCATAGTTAGTTTGATTATATTTTCCACACTAGAATTTAATAGAAGTCTTAGGGAAAAACGATTTTTATAAATTTAAAATCCGAATACCACCTTATTTACTAAACTATTTCGATAGGTGCTCTGCCTTATTGAGTTATTTTATTAGTGACAAACCTATTTTAATCTTAGAGATTCCAATTATTTTTAGTATTATTTATCCGATTATTTATATTATTTTTATTATTTATATATAACTCAAATTACACATCATGATCTAAACTAACCAAAACACTAACTAAACCTAAAAATCATGATATTAAATCATCTAACCTAAGATCTAAATCCAAAAATCTATAATCTAAGCAAAAGAAATTCTAAGAAAATGAATCAAAAAGAAAGCAAGAGAAACAAAATACAAGTAACATACGAAAACTACTAAAGTAAGAATAAGAAAAATCAAAGAATCAAAATTAAACTACTCAACTAGAAATAAGAAACAAATGAAATTGAAACATCTAAACTAAATGAAATAAAATTGATCAAGCAAATATCCAAGATCTATCAAAGAGATCTAAGATATTTTAAGAATTAGACATGAAAAATAAAAGTTACTTGAGAATCATATCATAAAACATATCATATCAAAATTAATTCGTTATAAATTTCACACCGTTGATGAAAATTTTTTCCCAAAAATTACAACGAACTTAGAGGAAAAACATCACGAAAATTAATAGGATTCCCCGACAACGGCGCCAAAAATCTGATGTGTGAGTTATATATATAAAAATAATATAAATAATACTAAAAATAATAGGAATCTTCAAGATTAAAGTATGATTGTCACTAATAAAATAAACTAAACTAGGCAGAACACCTATCAAAATAGTTTAGTAAATAAGGTGGTATTCAGATTTTAAATTTATAAAAATCGTTTTCCCAAGACTTCTATTAAATTCTAGTGTGGAAAATATAATTGAACTAATTATGAATATGATTTGTGAATAAGAATCATTCAACAAGTAAACCAACCATTATCAAGAATGATAAGATTGAATTCTAAATCCTAGAAAGCAAATCAAAAGAAAGTAAAGTAGAAGATCAAGCAAGTAATGGAAGGTAGAAACTCATAAGAAATAATAGGAGAAATGAAGGATACAAACTACTAGGGGCAAGATTAATCATGAATTAACTATCATAATCTCACCAATATTCAAGTCTAAAGTAGAATTTCTTCCATACGGATTGTGGCAAGAAACTCATTGATTTAAGAATACTTGAATGTTGACAAGATCAAATCTCCCATCAATCATCCTAGTTCCGGTCCATCAATAGGAAATCTAATCGAATCAAATTGGCACTAATTGTTGTCCTAGTTCCGGCCTAACAATTAGTGTTAATCTGGAACTACAACCTCAAATCAAAGCTCAATACTCAAGATAAAATTCAGATTTAAAGCTATGAATGAAATTTCAATTCAAATTAATAACACTATAACAATCATCCATGAAAACCATAATTTGCCCAAAAGTAATTTGTAGAATAATACCAACCACTTCTACCTAAAAGAAATGTAGAGAGAAGAGTTCCTAGGGTTGGTGTCTAATTACAAGATTGAAATTATAACAAATCAAAGAAGAAGAGTAACCTCTTCAACCTTCTTTTTGGCAAACTTCTTTTTCTTCTTCAAATCTTCAAGTTGATGGAGTTGGTTCCTCTGTTGCAAGACTTCAAGAAAATTCCTTATGGTTGAGGGAACTTCTCACAAAGACTCACAAGATATTCTCTCAACTCACAACTTATGAAAGAGATCTCAAAATATAAAGATAGAAAAATATAGATCTAATTCAAAACCCTAAATCAATTATTACAAAATCACTTTGATAGCAAAATCCTTCCAAATACAAGCCAATCTAACTAATGCTAAAAATCCTAATATTTATAGATAAACTAAACCATGGGTAAAATCGTCTTTTTACACAGAAAACAGAGATTCTGGCATGGCTACGGGCGTTGCCCTTTCTTCTCTACGGGCGTATTGATGCGGTTATGTCCTACGGTCGTATGATCCAAAGTGCAACGTCCGTAGAGAAGGTAGTTAATTCATACGGGCGTGATGCACAAAAGGGCAACGGGCGTATAGCTCCTACGGGCGTATGACAACATCCAAGGGCGTAGCATATTTCCAGAATGTTGCACTTTTGCCTCTGAATTTATCTTTTTAAACCAATTTGCCCCCGAAGTTACCCGAAACAGAATATTTGCAATTAAACCCAAAATCAATCAATTTATCTCAATTTAATACAATTATACTTACAAATCATGCACAAATTATATCTCAAAACATGATCATATTTGATGTTATCAGATGAGAAGGCTCAAATGTCTCTTAGTCTACATCCATCCTGCAAAAGTCATCATTCTTCCTTCACTGTCAAACAGTGATGAAAATCTGGGACAAGGTGGTGATCTTGTTTGGTAACATACTGATATGTCCTAGTAATCCTACGATAGATGAAAAAAAGTTCTTACCTAAGCGCTTATGGCTATCTGCTAGCTTTTGAAACTCACGTGATACATAGATAGTGGTCTTACAGGACATTAGGAGATCAACATGTGCTCAGTAAATTACTCAACAAAGAGTTACCATTTCTTGTTAAGTGTAGTATCTAGTTTTTATGGAGAAAATCTCCTGAAAAAATTTACATAGGTACTACAAGGCTGCCTTTTAATGTTAATACAATTTAATTTTACATTATTGATGGTTGCACATCTTCTTCCTCACATAGTCCAGAAGCAACTTCCTATCAAATTTAGTCCAGCTTTTGTAGATCCTCCCTTTAGATAATTCTTTCACTCTTTAGGAAAAGGATTTTGTTAATATGAACAGAGAAGGTAAATTAGCACTCTATGGGACTGTATTCTTGAAAGCTATTCTAATAGCTACTTCAAGAATAATAGAACCTTTACTTTTCATAGGTAGTGACTAATGAAGAAAATACATATTAAGATTGCATTCTCAGGAAGAAGCTGCCATATTCAAGTACTACAGAATAGTCACCACCTAGTTCGAATCTCTAGTAAAGACCTCAAATAAAGGCAATAAGTTAACTTCAGTTCATCAGAGCACAATGACAAGAAGAACAATATGCTTACCTTGGAAATCCCCGAGGATTCATTATAAGATCGGGACATATGCCACGTTCACTAAATGGAAAGTCCTCCTGTTGAACAATGGTACCACATACTCCCTTTTGTCCATGTCTGCTACTAAACATATCTCCAATCTAGGATAAATGGTGTGTGAGGGTTGTAGAAAATAGGAAAAAGCTCCAATCACATGGTAAATCTATCTTACCAACAAGCCTAAGAGGACAGAATGTTTATGGACACCAAGAAATCAATTCTTGATAAAATCATGTTGATGTACATGAGTGACCTTGTTTTTTAGCACTGCACACAATATTCAAGAAAAATAAATCATCGAAAGCTCAAGTTTCAATCTACAAAATATTGAGTTTTTGTATTGAGTTTCCTATACAAAAAGAGTATGATATACCCATAATAATTTACAAAAAGGTTTATCTCTAATAAGGGAGAAACTCAGGAATATGTACCATGTTGAGTGTCATAATTATCTTTTATAATTGAATCCTCTCAATGCTTCCATTGACGTATCTATATCATTATATAAGAAATATCAACAAAAATGTACAACAAGTGTAAGTATGCCACAAATGTGAAAAATTACCTTCATCCCACCAAACACAACACCGAGAACTGGAAATATAAGATAATTATGACACTCAACAGGTTAGGAACACAACACCGATTTATTGTTCCCGAATTCAGCTTAGGAACCAAAATACTTGTTGCATCAAGAAATTAAAAATTTTCGGAAATATGTAAGATCACATGTGAAGGAGAGAATTTCATGGACATATTTTCTCACAAAGAAGAAGTTCCACACCAATTAGGCTTTGTCTAATATCCAGCTTTATTGTTCCCGAGTTCAACTTACGAACCACATACATGCTGCATCAACAATTATACAAAATCAAAGAGTAAGAACGATCAATATTAAAAATTTTAAGAAAATCTAAGATCACATATAAGTAGAGCATTTTATGGAGATATTTAATCACCAAGAAGAAATTTAAAACCCATTAGGCTCTGTCTCTTTGTTGTTCCTGAGTTGAGCTACGAGTCAAATACCTATTGCATCAATAATATAAAAAATTAAAGAGTAAGAAAAATTGAAATTCAATATTTTAGAAAAATCTAAGATAACATATCATCAAGGAGTGCATTTGGTAGAAATATTTTCTCACCAAGAAGAAGTTTAACACCAGTTAGGCTCTTTCTCACAGCCTGCTTTAATTCTTTTGAGTTCAAGCTTTTGAACCAAAAAAACCCTACACCATCAATAGGCATACAAAATCAAAGAGAAAGAACACTTAAAATTCAAAGCGATAGGAAAATCTAAGATTACATATCAAGGAGAGCATTTCGTAGAAATATTTTCTAACCAAAAAGACGCTCAACTCTGTTAGGCTCTGTCTTAATTATTCCCGAGTTCAACCTTTGACACCAAAATGCCCGCTGCATCAAGAACTTCAAAATTTTAAGAAAATCTAACATCACACGTAAAGAAAAAGCATTTTATGGAGATATTTTATTAAATGCAGGGTAAGAAATTTGCATGAGTGTCAATTAAGGGCAGAAATAATATGAGAATATTATTAATCAGATTGTGCTCTCACATGGGGCATCCAAGGATAACCTTATTTTCTTCATTCACTTTGCTTTAGCAGTTGTTCTCCTATGTTGCATGGTGTTTGAACAACTGCATAAAATAGTGTGGATCAACTTGTGTAGAACTAAAGTCCATAATGCATAAATTTTTAAGTGAAACTTGATTATTTTCAGGAATGGGGAGAAGTTGCAATCTACAAAACTCATCTTTTTGGGCTATGTCATTGATAAACTTGTTATCCAATAAGAGGCTGCCTTTGGGGATTGATTAAACTGGTCTTCTATGGAATTAATTGGAAACAAGTCTATTATAGCTGAAAAAAGATCAGCACATGCTAGAATCAATGTTCTTCAGTCAATGGTAGAAAAAAGTACAGTTGTAGAATATGATCAAGGAAAGAAGGAAGATAGCTAACTCATAAATGATAGGTATTAAATTAGAAACATCCTCCAACTTCCGGTACTTGAAGTTTGGTGCAGGAGACTCTATGTATCAAGAAGGAAGAGGAACTAAAATGATTGTATAAGAATATTGATAGTAGAAAAGATAAATGAAACTGGCAAGGAAATAAAGAAATAGAAACTCCAAAATCACAGAGTTGTTCCGATCAGCGATCTCCGCCCCTATATCAGAAAATCAATCTTATGTGCTAAACAGTTGCATGATTTGATCATGAATCTAGGAGGGCCTTCTGTTGTTTTGTCATTTTGCAGTAGTATACAATATCATCTCCTCTGAAAAATAAACAAATTGCATCTACAAAAATTGTGACTAAATTGATAAAGATGAACACACAGGTAATAGTAATAATATTGGTACCTATAGATCCAAGCCCGCGTACTATTCTAATGGCTGCCCTATAGTTGATAATACTTCAAATGCAGAAAGTGATTAGATAGACATCCAAAACTAAAAAAAAAAAAATATTAAACTCCCTTCATCCCAAAAATCTTGTTGATTTAAGACATGAAACAAGTATTAGGGAATTCTTAAAACCAGAAATAATATAACACAAAATGTCTAATATCCTCAAAAATATTCAATTTAGGAATATGTAAGTCGATGGATTAAGTAGGGGTATTTTTGGAGAGATAAAAAAGGTAATTAAGATAAAATTTCATCAAAAAATGCCTTGTCAAAATATTGAAGAGAAAGGATAAGAATAAGGTACCTTGCGTTCTTCATTTTTAATCTTGTCTTGGGGCATTTCTCTGTTTACTTATTACTACTTTACTTGGTTAGTAGAAGAAATAGTCATGTATCTCATTTGCATAGATTTATAAGAAAAATAGCATCCTGTATACCATAGCACAGATGGAATGAGTTGGGCTTGATGAAATTTTAGCTTGATTTTTTAATTTAGCTTCAAATACTTGCTAGAAAAAACCTGTATGACTACAACCTGCAAGTGCTCAAAGCTAATGCAAAACCAGGGAGTACACATGATCAAAAAGAAACATCCAAAGAGTTCAAGAAAGAAAAAAGAACACTTTTCATTTTAATGAGAATTCCAAAAATAAAAAAGAAACACAAAAAAAATTCAACAACCAAAGAATCGGAGAAAGAAAGAAATAGAGAATGAACAAAGAGAAAAAGAATCCAACAAATAGATAAACAACAAACAAATAGAGAAAGAATGTGAATTCAAGAAAATGATAAACAACAAAGAATTCAACAATCAAAGAAAGAAAGAATTCAACAAATAGATAAACAACAAACAAACAAGAGAAAGAATGTGAATTCAAGAAACCGAGAAACAACAAAGAATTCAACAAACATCAAAGAATCAGAGAAAGAAAGAATTCAACAAACATCAACAACAAACAGACAGAGAAAGAATGTGAATTCAAGAAATAACCTTATTCAAAAATGGTGTAAACTAACTACAAAGTAGTTGAGAAAGTCCATACCTTGTACCATGCCATTGGCTGCTTTTGAACAATTAATTAGCGGATCCCTGTTTCTATTCCACAAACGAACGCCAAGAGACATTGGAAAGCCTAGAGTTAGTTTCATTTGAGGGTTAGTTTAGTAAGAGTTGGAGTAGAAGTTCGAGGTAGAGTTTGACTTACCCGAATGAATCTCTACTTTTGAATGATTCATGTTGTTTTCTTTGTCGGCATCTTTAGGCATACTTGAGGTCATAAATAACATCCTAAAATTCAAAATGAGAATTTAAAATTTTGGTAAGATTTGCAAATACTAAGTAAAAATTTATTATAAGTCATACATTTTAGGTAAGATAGAAAGAAATCTAAAGCGAGAATAGTGTTTGAACATGCCTTAGCCACAAAGACACATTGTTGTTCCATTGCTTCCAGTAGAACCTGCAGAAAAAGCTAAAACAAATTAGTATTGGTCCTAGCGCTGAAACCAGTTATACAAGTAAAAATTATGAACCAACAAACCCGGTGTTCTGTTGACATTTTATCAAACTCATCAATGCAACATAACCCATGATCTGCAAGTACCATCACACCTGTTACAAAGAAGAAGGTACCAATATTTTCCAAGAAGAAAGCATCGGACTGAATTCACAAAGAAGTTGAAGAAATTTTACATGATGATGATTGAAACTTAAGGTAGAAATGCAATGCTTTTGTATAGGTTTGTGAAGTAAACTCTTCTACATTAAGGTCTAAGAATATTCATAAGTTTTCCATGAATATCCAAAATAGAGAATGATAAAACATGATTTTTAAGAGCATGGTCAAGATTTGCTTCATTATCTAAAAACTAAAGGCAGTTGCTAAGATCCCAGAAAGTCATGAAGGTAAGAATATAAGGTATAAGAATAGATTTAGTTACCAGCCTCAAAAGCATAATCACTTGTCATAGGATCTTTCACTACAACGGTAAGACCTGCATTAGTGATAGCATTACCACACATATATACCACGAGGAGAAACTGAAGCATTACCACACACACATAATTAGGAATGTATTAGGAATTTTTTGTCACTAGAGAGTTGATGAACGTATAAGAATACGATTTAGGTTCAAAATACATACGGCTTAATCTAAAATATTGATTTCTTCTCCTCTTTTCAACTCATCCATCTGATTAATTGGACTCATATCTGCAGTAGACAGTTAAAATATATTATATATTCAACTTTCTAAGAAACATGAAAGCAAGAACCTTTACAAGAAAAAGAAACAAGGCTAATTGAATACACAAATTATGTTAAAGTACTGATTGAACCTTATAGAGAATTGGAAACCTCACAACTGATTACCTTGTCAATGGAACTCTTGTTGATTAGTTCACATTCTTACCATCCGATGACTGCAATAGGACGAAAACAGGGAATCGGAGGCAATCGGAGGAACCTTTATGTCTGTTCATGTAATTAAGTTTTATCAAGTTTATATTTGATGATCATCAAAGAAAACACTTGAAAATATAGCACCAAAATATTTGATGGGGAATTTATCACAAATCCACCCTTAAGAAATGATCAGCAACCATTCTTGGCAAGGACAGTTCCTATGCAATCTTGTACCACAGTTTGCCCAACTAGACTAACTCTTACAATAGCTATTCTACATCATGAACTTCGACCCACCCTGATTTGATCAAGCAAGAAATTATAAGAACTCAAATGAAAACTTAGGCCATTGCATGGAACAATATCATTGACGGAGGGACAAGAGGAAAACAACTAAAAGGAACTCAACTATAAAACGAGTAATAAGTGTTCCTAGATTGCAGAAGCAATCATTGTGCAACAAGGGTTAATATAAAATAAGTGAAGACAAAGAACAATAGATGAAATAATAAGACAAAACAAACCTGAGAAACAATTGCATTCCTAAATAATATGCTTATTTCACCCCACCTTATGGAAAAAGACAAAGCTTCTTGATGGAAATCAAATCTTTAAAAAAACGAGGCTATTGATGTCTATGGTTTCTGCCAATCATGTTCACCTGCAATCCAAACCTCAAACACCAAAATACTACCCATATTAAACATGAGCTGAAGAATTATAAAGGAAGAAGAAAAAGAAAGCATTTCCGATAATTCAAGAAAGAGTGAAAGAAAGAAAGCTTTAGTGAATTCAAGAAAGAGAGAAAAAAAAATGCTTCAACAAACAAAGAAAGAAAGAAACATCCAAAGACTTCAATAAAGAAAAAAGAAAACTTTTCATTTAAAAGTGAATTCAAAGAAATAAACAAGAAACGGAAAAAAATTTCAAGAAAGAAAGAATCAGAGAAAGAAAGAAATCGAGAATGAATTCAAAAAAAAACAACAAACATATAAAGAATAATACAACAAAGAAAGAAACAAAGAGGGAAATTAAAAAGAAACAGAAAAAGAATTCAACACATAACAAAAAAAATAGAGAATGAATTCAAGAAAAAGAATTCAATAACTGTAGGCTTGCATTATTCGCATTGTTATAGCAGCTAACTGGGAATTTGAGTCTCCACTTTCAAATTCTTGAAAAAGTTGCTTCAATGTTGATTGATAGCTGATGAAGATAATTTCAATAAGTCGGAGATATGATAATGAGAGGTCAAAGAAAGACTGGTGACATGAAGATATATCCAATAGCAGCAAAGAGGATAAGACAAAACAATGAAGCGAATTACAATGATATAGAATGCATAGCGGATACAACAAGATGAATAAATTTTAAATGTTCATAAAAGAAATTGAATACATGTTCATCATATTCCAGAGGCTGCATTGAGTAAATCTTCATCATGCTAAAACAGGGAACTTTTTCTGTACTTCTATCTTGAATATAGAATTATACCAATCAAAGTTCTATATCACTCTTTTACTTGTATTTACCCTTCACACTACTTTATCAACATCCACAGAGAAAATTATCAATTATACTACAAGATAATTTATTGATATTTAAAGGCTAAGATAAAATTCATCCACAGAGAAAAGTTCAAACTTTGATTTAGAACAATTCCAAATCAAAGCTCAAACTAAATCATCCACAGAGAAAAGTTCTATATCAAAATATGTTTATCAATTATACTAAAAGATAATTTACTGATATTTAAAGGCAACATGTGTCATAGATTGTAGGCTTGGAAGTATGAATGACTTCAGTTCTTGGGCTTTCTTTTAGGATAAAGACGAGAATAATATTTTATGAACCAGGTTAACAGGCCCGATAAATAACAGGAGTCCTACATAAATTACAAAGTTAAATATGACCCGGGACCAATTTGGATTGCCCAACTAAAGGTAAAAGTTATGGCAAATCACAAATTTAAAATAAAAGTACATCAAACATTTGAAATGTAGTTATGCATATTATAAGACAGGAAATAAGTGTTAACTTACTCAAATAGGAACTTCACATAATTAATAAAGTCCACAATGCATAAATTTTTAAGTTGAACTGTTTCTAACTTTCTCATGCCACAATTCTCAAGTAGTAGAAAGACAAAACAACATATGGAAGTAAAGGAAGTGAAAAATTCAAGTAAAAATATTGAGTTATGTATGATGAACTTCGTTGACAAAAGTGATGTGAATCTAACTCTTTAAAGAAGAGAGTGATAGAGACATAATCATATATAGGGTAAACCCTCCAAGTTGCACCTAAACTTTTCCAACTTCGAAGGTTTGCACTGTACTTTTTTTTTTCCCACCCTTTGCACTCCAACTTTAAAAACTCTCTTATTTTGCCCTTCTGTCCAAAAATTTCGTCTGTCTTTATTTTCCGTCCATTTTTCAAGGGTATTTTTGTCTTTTTAATTAAAAATTATATTTTTTTAAAAAAAACTGTACGAAAAGAAAAAAAGGAGAGGAACCCATCGATTTCATCAAGGAAAGAACAGAACTTTTCCTACTTTTCCTCTAAATTCCTGTGCTTCGATTATCAATTTTTCTTGCTTGGTTCAAGAGGTCGACAAAAAAAGAGAAATTATCAAAAATAGGAGGAAAAGAGAGAGAGTTTTTATGTTACCCGGAGAAAGCTAGATGAAAACGAGTCAACGACGAAGGACCTCTGAAAATGATTGAAAGCAAAGCGCGACGATCGTACTGAGAAAATCAGTTGGATGGCGAATGAGAATCCCAAAAGGTAGCGCATTAAGGAAGTATGGAAAATACAAGGCAGGGAGTTATGAAGACAAGGGAGAGGGGAAAGTTTCCTTTAAAACCGAAAGGGGCAATAATGGCAGAAAAGGCAGAAAGTATAAACGGATGTTTCCCACACAAAATCTCAGCATTAATTGTTTGCGGGAAAAGTGCTTTGGGCACAAAACCCTAGGCAGCACAGGCGACGACTGGTCATGATGAAATTCAAAACTTCGCGCCCAAAATGTCGGAATGGTTGAAATTATGCTTCGGCCCTCCCCGAAGACGCGGCGTCCGGGTAGATTCACCTCGAACGTCGGAGGGGCCACTAAGAGTAACCGAAGTCCCAAAAAGTCCATGTAGGCTGGACCGTCCGAGGTGGATTCCACGAAAAGTCAACATGGCTCCGGATAGCCGGAGGACAAAAGTACAAAACGTTCAGAGCATGATCTCCGACAAGAGGATTCTCACCGAATCTCACATTAAATGCACTGACCCACCGGGGCTCTTGCTAGGCCACTATGCCATAATAGGCTGGTTAGACAACCGGTTGGCCACGAATCTCCATAAAACGATAACACACACTCACACACAAAACAAGTGAAAACTAGATATTCAGAATATACTTTCAGGTGCTCGGTTAGGTCCGTCGAAGCTATCTTTCCCGACCACCTTCTGGTACCGTTACCTACTCATTCTAATTGCTAACTTGACCGTCGGAGAGCCAATGCCAGGAACACACCCCCAGACATTTGGCCTTTTACAGGTCCCCGTCACGGAGAATGGAGCCCACTCAGTCTACGTGGAAGGATCGGGAGAAATCGATCCCGATCAATATATATATATAATAAAATTTGGATTCCTCGTAAATGATGAACACAATTAGGATTTTACTTTTAATAAAACAAATAAAAGAAAAGAAATTGAATTGTCAAGAAACCAGAAACGTCAAAATCAAAATTTTCTTACAAATACGATTTCTTTCAAAATTATTGTAATTTAACTGATAATATATAATATAATAATAAATAAATAAAATAAGAATTTAGAGGAACCAGATTCGCAAACAATCAAAAATCTTCATACCAAAATTGAAGTTTTCTATAAAAATTTTACTCTGTGGCAATTTTATGTTTAAAAGAAGGGTAAAGTATCCTAGTGACACCTCTTAGAGTTCAAAATCCAAGTTTAGCACCTAAGGAATTTTTCGTTCACAAGGTGCCATTCAGGTTTTTAAAAGTCCCACTACATGCCCTTCCATCAATTTTATCTGTTAGGGTAGATATTTGACCGTTAGTCAACTCATTTTACTATTTTGGGCAAGGGTATTTTTGTTAATTATTAAAAAAAAAAAAAATTTATAATTTTTAATATAATAAAACCTAAAAACTCTAAATTTTTTCTCTGTCCTCCGTCTTCTTCTCCTCCTTCCACCCACTATACACTTGCAACAATGGCGGCGGCGACACCCATAGAGTAACGATACAGCCACGGCAGTGGTGACGACAACAACGGCGGCAACAGCAATGACAGCGGAAAAGGAATCGACAACAATGGCGGCAGCAGCAATAAATCATTTAAAACAAATTTAAAATCATAACTTATACAATTATTTATTTTTGAAAGGTCCGTTTACTCACCTCTTATTTACAAGGAAAAGGAATCGAAATCAACAGCCACTACTTGAATGATCTAAATTAATCAAATAAACTCTTAAGTCTAAGATAATCCATAAACTAATTTAATTAGAAAAATGAAACCTAACTTACCCGTTTACTCCAGACGATCGGAAACCCACAGACTGCTCTCTCTGTTCCTCGTTTCCTTCGCTTCCTACACAGCGTCAACGTGAGACAAAAATAACTTTAGGGTTTCGGAGAATTCCCCTTTTTCCTTTTATAAATCTGTCTTATTTATTTAATAATAATAATAATAACAATATCTCGTAAATTCCTTTTTTACCCTTATTTAGGGCTGGGTATCACACTGGTGCTCAATTTGGCCTATCGGATTCCACACTTCGGCCGACCACCCGACACCCAATTTATCTCTATTATGGTGCTAACTTGACAGTTGGAGAGCCAACGCCGGGAACACACACTCCCCCCCGCCCCCGAACACTTGGCCTTTTACAGGACACATCATCAGAAAAGAGCCCACCCAGCACACGTGGAAGAATCGAGAGGTAGTACCTCGATCACATATATATATATATATATATATATATATATATTTTATATATGTATTTATAATAGGGGGACGGGAAGTGTGGCCCTAAAGATTAGGAGGAAACATAGATAAATATGGAAAGCAAGATAACATAAACAAAGTAAGAAATTAAAATTAGGAGGCTTAGCTTTCCATAAAACAGAAAAAAAAAGACTTAAATAAAAGACTTTAAATAAAAATAAGGAAAAGAAATAACTAAAACATAGATATATATATATATATATACATATATATATTATTGATATGATAATATTACAAAAGATGAATGATAACTCGATTTTATATCGTGTTTTTATACATTAATTGTGTTCAATTCGAGTTAATTATGGAGTTAATTGGACTTAATTGAATGGAAATTTCGCAAATTCCTTTTGTTTTCGATTTCAGAACTTTCAGGGACCAAAATTGAAGAAATGAAGAAATCAAGGACTAAAATGCAATTATCGGAAACTTTCGGTCCAGATCCTAAATTTTCGGTGTTTCAATGTCCCACATGGAAATTTTACCTCTTTTCAGCTCTATTTCACTCCTATAAATAGATGCACTCCCTCGGTTGTTGAACCACACCAGAATCACTCGGAACAGGAGCATTTCCGAGTTTCTAACTAATAGAAATTTTGTGATAAACGCCAATCGAGTTTTCGGTTTTCATTTTTTTTCTTTCTTCTCGAGTGTAGGGGTTGAACCTCGACCGTAAGGAATATTCCTATAGTTTAGTTGAGAGGAAGTCATCTCTGAAGATCTTTAGAGCGAGATAAGGATCCAGAGTACAAGTCTCGGCGAGATCCGGAGGATTAAGCTAGCCCGTGGAAGCAGTGAGAGCAACACGACAACTTTCTCTTTCCTTTTATTTTCGTTCTTGTGTTACTTTTCCTTTATATGTTATGATTCTGTGTCCTAAGATACTCTTTATTTTGATTGATTGATTAATGATTTATATATTTCCGGAAAGGATACGTTTTAATTTACATTATGAATTGCTTATTGTCTTATGCTTTCAATTTGATTCTCATATTGAGTTTATGCTATGAAACTTAGGTTGATGCATGATACTACAATAGTTAATTAAATTGACGATTTGTTAATGAATCCCGACCGTAGGAGATTTAATGAGTTGCCGGATTAGGACTAATAACTTACAACGACCGTACTGAGGTTAGGCATCCTAATTATCTTGGGTTTGGAATTAATGCAAATCTTAAGGTTATGTTATTAAATTGATGTCTTAATAACTAATCTAAAAAGTTTTAAGATTACTTACAACGACCAGTATTGAGGTAATCATTCTAGATAACTCGGGTATGGTAGTAAGATAATTCGAATTCATAATTGTCTTAGATCTGCTTGCAAGCTACACTTTCGAACATTGTTCACCTTAGTCAATCATACGTACTTCATTAGAGATCTTAGTTAATTATTTTTCCATTCTTGTTTTTAATTATTCTTTAAACAACATATATGAATCGAATGGACACATAGGACTAATTCCCCGAACCTTAAAGATTGTCATAATTGGTAGAAACTAACCAGCCGTTACCAACGTTCCCGAGGATACGATAATTATAAATTTAAAAACGTGGTACTCCCGTGTTACTCTCTGCATGCAATAGGTACTCTGCCGTAGTTGTGTTTGATTTTGTGACACTTGTTTTGTGAGATTATTTGCTTTATATGATACTATATTTTACTCACTCAAAACACACACCAATGGAGATCTATACCAAAGGAGAGGGATTGATAATTACCAAAAAAAAGTAAGGAGAGGTAGGGAGGAAGTTGAGACTTTCTCTCTCTAGTGCTCTAACAATGTGTGTCTTGGTGTTGAGGGGATCTGTCTATTTATAGACAGATTACAAGGGTAAAAAGGAGTAAATAGTAAAATAAATTTTACAATTGACTTTTAACTTACTTTTTTTTTAAAATAGTACTTATCTTTTACTGCGTATTAGAATAATTAGTAAAATACTGTTGGAATCTACTATACTATAGACAGTAGTCTTTTTCGTCTTCGTCTCCATTTTCCTCAGGATACTTCGTCTTCAAAAGGAACTGTCAATGAAGAATCTTTTGAAGGAGTTTGCTCCAATTGCTGCATTAATCTTTTTAATGTCGCAATATACTCCTGTTGGGATCCTATCTGGGCTAATTGAGTTGCTGCAATTGACTTATGTTGTAGGAATGTGGTCCGTTCCGGGCTTGTCGGTGACAAGTATTTGGGGTTGGTCTGAAACAATCTTTCTAAGGAAGGAATGTAGGGACGATAAGAGATGCCTCCAAAGAAACCAAAGAAAAAGCAAGATGACCTTGCAATTATCCTTGCTAGCCAGGATCCAAGACCTACCCCTGCCAGCCAGGACCCAAAACCCAGTAAACCAAAATTTACTACTCCAAAAGATTATGCCATGAGCATATCCAAAATGAATGCCACACCATTCCAAACGATAGGACCACTTTCTGTCGACAAAATATCAAAACCTTCTTGGGAAGACATGGTAGAAGACCAGATTGGTGCTCGGACACAAGACGGTCCATTAGATTGGGCCCGATGGTGCAAATTAATGGGTTATAATACCCAACAGGTAGTTCCTTTTGACCCTACAAAAGTGGTGGCTCCAATCCTCGCACCTTCTTCTTATTCTCATGTGGCGGTTACAAACCCCGCATTTCTTCAAAAGTAGTAACTAAAATTACTACTCAAGATTCCCAATTGATGCACTTGGCATCACCGACTCTTTCGTTTGAGCCAAAACCAATTCCTTCCAAAAGCCTAGGATCCTCCGATCCAGGCTACCTCAAGAACCCTAGGGTTATGAAAATAGCCCAACTTGAGCCTGAATGGTGGGATCCAAACCCACAAAAGCTAGTTGGACATATTATTGGCCCAACAGCCAATTTTATTCAAAACACCCCTCTACACACTCAAAAGTTCTATGAACTTATTCTTGTAGACACCAAAAGTATCTATGTGAATCCGCACAAAGATAAACAAACAGAGACCATTGTTACCAATACATCGGTCCAAATTCATTCTGTTATTAAACCTTCCAAATGGGCAAGCCATCCGCTTACCCCTAAAAAATTTTTTGTTCCTTTCAATCCCTTGCATTATCATTACTGGGATTATAAGGACTCATGGTTCAACTCTTTTAACTTTCAAAATACCATGAAAAACCATTCTTGGTTTTTCTACTTCAACAAGACTAAACCAGCACAAGAGTTATTCCCTCACTGGTTTATCAATGAATGGTGGCCGACTTATGGCCCAACTGAAGATATCCTACCGACACCAGTAAAAGAAGGATTTGAATACTTCAAATCAAAATTTTATTGTCCTCAACAATCAGCAATACCGCTATTGCTACACTTTTTCAGTAGATTCAAACTTTCATTGATATACTCCCAAAGATTTACCTACCTTAAAGAGACAAATCAGCATAGTCTTCCTTATCTAGTGTTGCAAGGCCAATCAAAATGGTGGAAAGATTGGAAGGCAGATAATGCCTACATTCCTTCCTTAGAAAGATGGTTTCAGACCAACCCCAAATACTTGTCACCGACAAGCCCGGAACAAACCACATTCCTACAACAGAAGTCAATTGCAGCACCTCAACTGGCCCAGATAGGATCCCAACAGGAGTATATTGCGGCATTAAAAAGATTAATGCAGCAATTGGAGCAAACTCCTTCAAAAGATTCTTCATCGATAGTTCCTTCTGAAGACAAAGTATCCTCAGAGGAAAATAGAGACGAAGACGAAAAAGACTATTGTCTGTAGTATAGTAGATTCCAACAGTATTTTACTATTATTGTAATACGTAGTAAAAGATAAGTACTGTTTTTTTAAAAAAAAGTAAGTAAAAATTCAATAGTAAAATTTATTTTACTATTTACTTCTTTTTACCCTTGTAATTTGTCTATAAATAGATAGCTCCCCTCAATACCAAGACACACATTGTTAGAGCACTAGAGAGAGAAAGTCTCAACTTCCTCCCTACCTCTCCTTACTTGTTTTGGTAATTATCTATCCCTTTCCTTGGTATAGATCTCCATCTTTTGTAATATTATCATATCAATAATATATATATATATATATATATATTTATATCTATGTTTTAGTTATTTCTTTTCCTTATTTTTATTTTAAGTCTTTTATTTTCTATTTTATGGAAGGCTAAGCCTCCTAATTTTAATTTCTTACTTTGTTTATGTTACCTTGCTTTCCATATTTATCTGTGTTTCCTCCTAATCTTTAGGGCCACACTTCCAATCCTCCTATTGGTATATATATATATATATATATATATGCAACCATTAGAAATGTTTCACCTCTGATAAATCTTTCATTTTTCCCCTTCTTCTTGTTCAAGAGTATAATGTCTCCTTTTCTTTCTCCCCACTTAAGAACTCAAAAATATGTTGCCTACTATGTGTTGAGCTAGGAGGTTGCATTTGGACAAGATTTCTTCTCTTTTTTTTTTTTTTTTATTGTGTCCCAATTTTCGAGTCAAAATGATAATCATGACATGAACAATATCATTGTCTAAAAAATGAGTGAATTTATTTTTTTAATCTTGATATGTTAAGAAGGCGTAACTCAGTTGGTAGCAACCTCACTTATGACTTTAAGATCATGAATTTGAGTCACAATAAAATTTAGGATTTCTCAAATAAATAAATAAATATTGTTAATCTACTTTGACAAAGACTTCATTTTTTTTAATAAAATATTGAGAGTTTACTTGTAATATGCATCCTTAATTTAGATAATTAAATTTTTTTCTTTTTGATAAATAGATAATTAATTTTAATATGTATTAATTTATTAAGTAAATAATATATACATTATTTTTAGTTTAATTAAATATATTGGAGATATTAGAGAATTAAATAATAAATAGTTAATAATTGCTTTTTAACCTTATATATTTTAATTATTCTAAAAAATTATTTATGAGATAGAAATGAAACGGAGGCTGCGATGACAAGAATAAAAAGGAGTATGTATTTTGAATTAAAATTTAATGAATATGTATTTTTGAAATTGGTTTCAAATAATTTCTAGAATTCATTTTGTATATTAGTTGAAAATAACTATAGTTTACTTTAATATTTTAGAAATTAAATATTTTGAATGAATCTATTATAAAAGATAAATATTTTGATACAATGGAGTATTTTGGAACATTTTAGTTTTTTAAAAGACAAAGTAATGAAAATAAAAATAATTGAATATATGTAATGATCACTGTTGGGACTATTTAATATATTTATTGTGAGAGGAACATGTTCCACCTATCAATAAAATAGATCCATTGGCATGGACAAAAAGCTACCCAAATACAAATGTAATGGTCATTTCCTTTAAAATTAGGAATTGAATTCTATAAATGACTCAATTTTGCATTTATTTATGCCCCAATAGATCAAAATGAAATGACATGATTTGTTCTGATTCAGTCTTTAATGTTACTCTTTAATTGAAAGTTTGATATTTTTCATATTGTTTAACAGGATGATATTGCAGTATTTTAGTAAAGTTTTAAAAAGTTATTTATTTATTTTAATTATACTTAAATAGTTGGAAGGGAAAGATTTTACTTAATGAATTTTATACTCATCCCTTTTTGTTTCATCCTTCTACAGATGAGCCATTGATGAGCATGGATATGAGAAATGAGTGTTTATTGAACGAATTAGTTAGAATGATATTAAATTTAAATTATCATATCTACGTAATAGAGTACTTTAAAAGTTTTGTTAATTGATTGTTGAATAAATTTAGATGATTTTATTTTTTTATTGAATATTGAATTATTTTAATATTTTTTAAGATATAAGAAATTTATATAAGTTTTTGATTTGCATCCTTAAAAAATTAGAGGATATTAATTTGTTATGTTTTGAATTTTGGGTTTTAGTCGGTGATATCTCGTCCCACATAAAAAAAATAATTGAATGAGTAATGATATATAGGAATGAGTCTAAGTACTCATAGTCGTCAATTCATGGTATCCTTTTTTGTGTAGTGAGGTGAGGATAATACCAAGTACTTGATTATATCTGCTACTACCAAGCTAAACCTTCTTGACAATTTTTTAATATTTTAATAATTTTAATTTATATATTATAACAACTAATAATTGAATATATATATATATATATATATATATCATTTATTTTTGATGTGATGGTATTTAAAAAAAAAAAATATTCTTAAACAACCCGTGAACATCTACAAAAAAATGTTGTATTTAAATTCCAATATATCTTCTCATTCACCCACATTTACCCATTCCCTTAGATATACAATTATACTTCTTTTCTCTACTTTATACACTTAATTTCAACATTTAAGCATTTCTTTAGTAAAATATTTAGGTCTACATCCAAAGTAAATCTACATTATTTTATTTTGGTAATTAGGTAAAAGAAGTTAACATTAGTTTGAAAAGTTTTTTAAAAATAACCCTATTTTGGATAATACCTCTAAAAAGTTATAGACAACCAAGAATATACTTAATAAGGAAAATGAATATGAAATCTTCTTTTTTATTCATTTATTCAAATTATTCATGCAACATAAAATGTAAAAGTTATTATAAAAGGCTCATTTTCATCTTTTTTTTTTTTTTTTTTTTTGAAAAAACAGATATAATATGTATCCAAGTTGTTTCATGTCTTAACCTCAGACTCTTGTGGGGAATCCAAGTTATTAATAATGTAGAATTTGATGTGAAAGTTAATTACAACTCTATAAGTGCACATATACAGATTTGAATGCTAATTAACTTAAACTGCTTTGATCCTTAGTTGGGATCAGATGCGAGAAGCACAACAAAGATGATAAAATAATACAATATATAGAGATATGAGTAATTCGGGATAGTTTGTTATAAGAAATATTGCATTGCGTAATTGATAATCATAAACGAGACTTAAATAGATAACAAAACGAGTCCATGATCTGATCACACGATTCAACTAAAAATCTCAACAACTTTATTCCTAAATAATTGGACAGCTTTTACTAAATAATAAAATAACTTACAGCAGTCTGTTTGCTCTCTGAAGAATAATTAATATGGCCATTTCAATTCATTTCAGCAGTCTGTTTGCTCTCATGTTTCAAAGTATCGGTCTCGGAGCCACTGGTCCATATCGGTATCGGTCAATATCGGTGACTCGATCATCGTATCGGACGATACAGAATTTATTATATTTAATAAAAAAAAATTATATATAATTTTAAAATATAAATAATACAATAGTTTTAATATAAAATTCATAAATAATAATAATTAATCATAATTTTAATATAAATAATTGTAAAATTATAAAAATATATTTCAATATATATATATATATGAAATAATAACATATGTAAATGTCTACTTATAAAAACTTTTATATTCATTCATTTTATTTCTAAAATCTCAAATTAAATCTTGACAAATTCTAATTTTTTTTTAGTAATTTACCAATTTTAATTATATATATAATTTTTTTAGTAATTGACCAATTATAATTACACAATATTATAAAAAAATTTAAAATTAAAGACTTTAAGTCAAAGAATCTTTTAAAATATTATAACTTTTAAAAATAATAATAATAAAACAATTTTTACTAATAATTTTAAATTATTATTATATCAATATCATTTATATTTCTTCTCAAAAAAATATCATTTATATTTAATAATTAAAATAATATATATTTTAAGTTTAATTATAAATACAATATATATTATTTACCTCAAATCTTGTGCACAATTATAATATATATAAAAAAAATTTAAGGAGAAAAGATTCACACGATACCAATGATTTTTTCCTAAAAAAAATATTAATATATTATATATAAAGATTATAAGAATATATTAATATATATATATATATATATATATAAAGTCTAATACATAGGAATAAATCAAATAATTCAAAATTTTGTTTTTATTCAAAACATACAAATTAATAAAATATTTTCACTAGATAGAATTTTGAGTATCATCACCATTATCACCTGATTCCATCAAACTATGTAAAAAATTACGTTGTGTTTCTATTCCATTACGATAACCATGATTGGTATCTTGAGTATGATAATAATTATCATCTCCTTGTGCCCATGTCATTCCAGCAACGTGTTGACTGTTCCAATTACTATCTCCATCACCACCTCCACCATGATCATGACTTTTACTACCACTATCATCTTGATTGGACATAAAAGATGTCAATTTTCTCTTACCATTATCTCTTTGTTTAGAAGAGTCTCTAATTACCTTTTGTCTTCCTGAAATAAATTGGGATACTGCAATATTCTCTGTATCATCATTTTCATCATTGCTTTGACTTTCAACTTCATCATTGTCATTAGATACATGCTCATCTAACCAACTTACATCTCTTATTGCCATAGTTGGTGGTTCAATTTCTGTAATCCATTCTTCCAATATATCATTATCATGAAATATGTGATTCAAGTCAATTGAGTTATAATAGTCAGTGTCATGATTATGATATGTCAAATTTCTCATTCGCAATCTCATATTGTAATGCACATACACCAACTTATGCAATTTATCAATTGCTAAACGGTTGCGAAGCTTTGTATGAATTAATGACCATGTACTCCAATTTCTTTCACAACCAGAAGATGAGCATGTTTGACTCAAAACTTTTATGGCAATCTTTTGAAGATTAGGTGCATCTTCACCATAATTATTCCACCAATCACCTACAATTTATTTTATTTTAAAAAAAGAGTAAGTCTTTATCATTTTGAATAACTATATTAAATTATAAACAATATAATTTCATACCCGGAAGTGATTTGTTTACTGCTTGTTTGTGCAAGATGACTCCCAAACTCTCCTCTTTTTTCAATAAATATTTTGATCCGAAAAAAAAAAAATCAATAAATTCATACTTTTTTTTTTGAAAAATAATAACTAGTAATATTAAATTAAAAAAAAAAAAAAATTATATTATGGCATACATCATTAATACCACTCACTTGCACGTCAATATTTGGTTCAAGCCTCTTGATAACATTTTTCAAGCCTTTTCGAACTTCTTCCGTATTGTATTCACATGTATCCGAATATTGAAGCATTGGATTTAAGAAGTATGCTACAAAATAACAATATTATGAATATTTATATATTCTACAATAATATTTCAACTAAATTTAAAATTAAACACAAATTAAAAAATAATTCTTACCAATAGCATGCAAGTCTTTATGTAGTTGCTTGTACCATCTATTACCAATGACATCCCAATATTGTTTGTAACCTTTCGCTTTTCTTTTGATTGTCATTTTTGCTCTATCCATTACCTCGTATATAATAGATAAAGTGGGCTTTTTATCTTGATCAACAATCTTCAAAACTTGAACAAGTGGCTTCATAATTGCACAAATATCTTTTACGTGTTTCCAAAAAGATTATGAAAGTATTAAGGATTCTACCTTTTTTGCCTCATTCTTTCTTTTGGCAATGTTATTAAATTTTAACCACTATTCAGTTGTGCACATTATTTTTAACTCCACACAATATCTAACAAGACTTTCTAAAGCAATGAATATAGTAGCAAATCTAGTGATACCAGGCCTCAATAAATCTCTATCTTTGGTATATTGTTTCATTAGATTTACTACTTTATCACTGTTATAAATAAAAGATGTAATTTTTTTGGTTTTCTCAATTGTGCCTTTTATATTGTTCATGGCACAATATCCTCCAACATTAGATCTATGCAATGAGCAGCACAAGGAGACCAAAACAAATGCTTCCTTTTCTGCATTAACATTTCCCCAGCAGCTTTCATACTAGATTCATTATTAGTGACAATGTGAACTATATTTTCTTCACCAATCTCATCAACTACTTTATCCATTAACGAAAAGACAAATTGAGCAGTTTTTTTCTTATTTGTGCAATCCACTGAGCTATGAAATATCATATTTCTATCAGAATATATCATAAAATTAATGATTGGATGCTTTGTACGTGTACTCCAACCATCACACATAAGTGTGCATCCTTGAGTAGGCCACCTCATCTTAAAAGAACTTATATAATTCTCAAGCTCATTTATCTCTTCATCTAAATAAAGGCCCCCAATTTGATACCTTGAAGGACCTTTAACCCCCGTTCCTGCTTTCGCAATTTCATCAATCATTGATTGAAAATATGGTCCACTATCAGCTGCATTAAAGGGTATTGCATTGAAGAGAAAGAATTTTGAAATAGCCTTACCAACTCTTTTTGAATTGTCACTTGAAAACATCAGTTTAACTGATTTTTGTTTTGATGGAAATAAAAATGGATCAAGACCACGACTAGGTAATTCTTTCCCTTTTGAAGAGCTAGTACCATTATTTCCTGTGTATGTTTATTAGTTAAAATTAATTAGAATAAAATATAATAAATCTTTTTTTTAAAAAAAAAATAAAGAATAAAAATAAGTCAAATAAACATTCATATGTTTACCCCTTTTTTCTTGCATGTAAGCCATGTATCTACTCTCTTTCATTGTTTGTTTCAAATGCTTTCTCTCCAATATTGTCAATTCTTCCTCATTAAAATTCAATTGATCATCATCATCCACTTCATGTATTTCCATTCTTGATTTGCCAATTGTATTAAGAAGTGCTTCCTTTTTTCGTTTCAAAGCTAATCGCTCACCTTTTCCTTCATTTAATTGGACTTTTATCATCTGTTTCACCTCATCCGGGACTTTTGGGCACGGTTCTACCTGTCCAATTACTTTTAGATTGTTGTGCAGTACTTTTTCTCTTTCATCCTTTCACCTCCTTCTTCTTCTTTTTTTTCTCTTTTCTTCTTCTTCTTCTTCTTCTTCTTCTTCTTCTTCATTTTCTTCCATGGCAGATCTTCTTGTAAGTGACTCGGCTTTGACTCGGCCGAGTCAAGCCGAGTCATAACCGAGTCAACCCGAGTCAAGACCGAATCGGACCGAGTTAGTATCATTTCGGTTTTTTTTTCTCTTTGTATCGGAAAGGTTCGATCCAGAGACAACTCGGACGAGTCGGACTCGACTCGGCCGAGACTTTGAACCATGATTTGCTCTCCTACTTCTTCCGCAACTTTTTTCAAAGCTTCCCGTGGTTGATTCTATAGTCAAGTTTTTTCCAAGTTTTGATGGCGATCTTCCATTTGAGCTCGAAACAGGGTGAGTAAATATAGTTTTGTTTTCCAAATAATATTCAAATCCAGGTTTAGTTATTTGATTCATAGTAGTAGTAATAGTAGAATATGTAATCATGTTTATAGGAGTGGGTGAATCGGATGATGTGCGGCTTTTCTACTACTTTGTTAAGTCATAATCAAATCCTCAAAAGGACCCTGTTTTGATATGGTTAACTGGCGGTCCCGGTTGCTTTGCTTTATCCGCTCTTGTTTTTCGGATAGGCAAGTTTTACAATTACTTTTTTTTTTCTCTTGGCAATCTTTCTTTTAATGGTTGAACAAGAATTGGATAAACTGGTCAATTTGTGATCACAATAATAGGGCCAATAAAGTTTGAGGAAGTAAGGTATGATGGGAGTTTTCCCGAGTTTGTGTTGAATCCCTATTCTTGGACGAAGGTGAGTCATCAATCAAGTGTTACTGAAAATTTGAAACTCTAGATTGAAGAATCATAGTTTGTATTCCCGTATCTTAGAAATTGAAGTGTAAATAATATTTAGAATGATGTTAGGTGGCCAGCATAATCTTTGTGGACTCTCCTGTGGGGACTGGATTTTCATATGGAAGGACTGAAAAAGCTTCTCACTCCACTGATATACAAACTTTTGAACAAGACTATGAATTTATCAGGAAGGTACTAATAAATCTCCGATTCTTCACATAATTTTTCTAATCGTGGGAAAAACCCTGGTCTCTCTGCAGTTTTTTCATTGATCAACAACCGATGGAAGCAGAAACATGTTGAAAAATGCTTCTATATTAAATGATTCAATGACACTCTTCTTTATAACATAAGCATGAATTCGAGCAAAAAAATTTTTCCTTTCCTTCCGGGATTAGGCCCTAATTCTACTTATAATTGCAGTGGCTGGTTGATCATCCTGAATTCATCTCGAATCCATTCTATGTTGGCGGAGACTCGTATGCAGGCATACCTGTTCCAATTGTTACTCAACTTATATCAAATTTTATAGGCTTCCAACTTTATTAAAAAAGAAGATTTATCTGCATATAATTTGAAAATTCTATAAGGCTTGAAAAATGTTTTTCTTTGGTTGGTATTCCAATTCATTCTCCTTTAGTACTACTTATGTTTCTTATACTTCTACGAGAAAAATGGTGGATTCAGAATATTACAGTTATTCAATGACTTATTACTACCTTTGTTTTCAATTCCTTTATTGGCATAATTGTAAAAACAATTTTAAATGTTGCTTATATTGAGCACTGGGAATTTATCTACCTATGATCCGTGTTATCCTGAAAGAAAAATGGAAAAAAATGTCCTCTTCCGCATTGCATTAATCTGAAGTTTGTTGTCTTGTCAAATTTAGGAAATGAAGATGGAGTTGAGCCAAGGATTAATCTCAAGGTTTGTACTTTTATAATGAGAAAAGGGAAAAATGTCAATGACAAACTGCTAGTATGTTTTAACAATTGTGCTCAATACTCTTATTTATGGTTCCGAGTCACTAACATTCTGCAGCCATCAAACGACTTCAGGGAATCCGACTACTAATGGAGATGATCATGAATATCGAATCCAGTTTGCTCATGGAATGGGGTTAATTTCGATGAACTCTATGAGGTGGTTTACTCTTTGAATACATCCCCTATTCCGAGCTTTTCCTTCCTTTCCATGTCATCCAACATTGTACCGATTCTTTTTACATTTTTTCTTAAGCAGTCCTTGATGCAAACATGTGGAGGAAAATACTATAATGTAGACCCTAGTAACGCAGTGTGCGAGCAAAATATGAAGACTTTCAATCAGGCAAGAGCAAATGTCTCCTTTGGTAACGATCCATTTCATTAAGCGTAGTAATTAATATACATTTCCAATTGAGTTAAAATTTCTTTAGAGCTCCTACAGATGATTGAAAAAATTAATATGGCACACATTCTAGAGCCAAGTTGTCCTTTTGCTGCACCAAATCCAAGCAAATTAATGGGCGAGAGCAGATCTTTATATGAAGTTTCCCATTTGAAGCTTCAGGATCGGAGAATTCGTTCTCCATTCAAGTGTCGTGTAAGGACTCATCATACTTTAATTTTGAAATGGTTCTCTCGGTTTATGATGAAATCCTTGGATCTTCTTCCTCATCTTCCGATATGCTTAGATCGATGGCTATTGGCTGGCATATTATTGGGCCAACGACAAGTGTATCCAAGATTCTCTCCTTGTTTGAAAGGTATGAATTATCTGTAAGTATCATAATTTGTGTGGTTCCATATATGAAATATGACTAAATCTAATGGAGTTATATATTTATTATCAATTCGGAATATCTTGATAAAGTAAGAATAGTGTCATATAGTTGATGGTGGGTGTCACCATACCTATAGTTGTGTTATAGTCCTCATGAACGTTGGTCATGATAATTGGTATTGTCACTACCGAGGCTTGCGAGTCCGTGTTATGATCATATACCTAATTGTACCTACGATCAACTATTTAACACTCGTTATTGCTATACCAAAAGACCCATGTTTATATTTCATATCCAAGTTGACAATGAATACTTAGCTCATGTTTATATTAAGTATCACATCTTTACATACTTACGACGGGGATAAAGTTTCATATTCACTCCTTTCAAGTCCAAATGTCAATTCAATTGAACATAATTGGTGTTGGGTTTGGGTCCAGCCCATTTGGGTTGGCCCACAACCGTTAAAAGAAAAAGAAAATAAAAAGGAAAAGAAATTGAAATGAAATTCAATTTGTGAATTAGTGAGGGTTTCGGGAAACAGAAAGAAAAGAAAGCCGCGAGCAAGCAGCACGTGAAGAAGAAAGGGAAAATTTTGGGAGTTCGATTGGGAAGCCGTTTGGAGTCCGTTTTCAGCGAGACCTAGTGCAACGGAATCCTCTCATCATCCTCTATCTATTGATCAGTTTAATCCTTGTTTTCATTCCACCATTGGTAACATCCTTCCAAACCTTAACTTGTGTTATTGTTGTAGTTTTTGGAAGAAGTTTGTATTGGTGTACTCCTAGTGTTGTCTAGGAAGACCTGTGTATTCCTATTATCTTTGATAGTGGAGATTTTGCTAGACTAGGTCCCGTGGTTTTTTCCCATCTTGGGTTTTTCCACGTTAAAAATCCTTGGTGTCTCGTACTTTCATTTTGAGCCTTTATTGCATATTCTAATTGGTATTTGGTTGCTATATTGGTTGGTTGTTTTATTGTGATTTGGGAAAAGGTAATTCTTGGGGAAATTTTGATTTTGGTTAAATTTTTAATTGTGGTGTCTTTCTTCCCAACAAAGTGGTATCGGAGCTTTGGTCAATTTGATTTGAATTGATACAAAATGGATGACTCAGATAGTGGGTGTATGATTGATAACATCAAATATGATCATGATTTGAGATATAAATTGTGCATGATTTGTGATTATAATTGTATTAAATTGAGATAAATTGATTGATTTTGGGTTTAATTGCAAATATTCTGTTTCGGGTAACTTCGGGGCAAATTGGTGAAAAAAGATAAATTCAGAGGCAAAAGTGCAACATTCTGGAAATGCGCTACGCCCGTGGACGCGATTTCATACGCCCGTAGCTAATTAAACGCCCGTTGCCCTTTTGTGCATAACGCCCGGTTGCCTGTGTGCATTACGCCCGTATGAATTAACTGTCTTCTCTACGCCCGTGGCACTCTGGATCAAACGCCCGTAAGGCGTAACTGCATCTAAACGCCCGTAGAGCATAGAGGGCTACGCCCGTAAGGATGCTCTGTCCAGAATATTTTTATGAAAAATGACGATTTTACCCCTGGTTTAGTTTATCTATAAATACTAGAATTTTTAGCATTAATTATTATTGGTTAGTATCTCACATTGTTTTAGATATTGAATATCATATTGGGTTCTTCTTCATATATTTTGGTATAAGATTTGGGGAATTTTCTATTACTTTGATTGAATACTTTTGATTAGATAATTCCCTAGATTGTTTTAGTGAATAAATGTTTCTAGTTAGGTTATGAAATCTCTCCTTGGTCTATGAGGTAGAGTTTTGTGACTTGATTAAGAGGATTTTGAGCTACTTCAATCATTCAAGCTTCAAGGAGCAAGAAGAGGATTCAAGAAGAAAGTTGAGGTGTAGAGATCTTTCCGGATTCAATTGACAACTGGTTTTGGAATTATTTTCTTACCTTCTTCAAGTATTTTTGTTGATAATTCTTGTAATCTAGTTTACCAACCCAATAGGAACTCTCTTCTTCTACATTTCTTTAGAGTAGAAGTGGTTGGTTTTATGTTATACTTTCACTATGAGATTGATCTATTGTGAGTTGATTGTTATGATTTCATTAACTTGAATTGCAATTTCAATTATGGCTTTGATTTGATTGTCTATCTTGAGTTGAGCTCTAATTCGATTTTGTGGTTCGGGTTAACACTAATTGTTAAGCCGGACCTTGGATATACGATTAGTGCTAGATTAGTTTGATTGTCTTCCTATTGATGTACCGGACCTTGGATGATTAGTAGGGATTTGATCTTACTAATATATTCGAGTTGTTCTTCACGTATGAATTTCTTTCAACGACACGTATTGAGGAAGTTCATCCTTAGACTCGGATTTGGTGAAATTGTAATAGTTGAATCATGATACTTGATTTTGTTGTGAAGTGTATCCTCCACTCTCTCTAATGTGTTTAGTGAGTTCTTCACATATTCAATATTATCTCATCCATGATTTTACTTTACTTGCTTTTAATTTGCTTACTAGATTTAGAAATCAATCTTATCATTCTTGATATTGGTTGGTTTACTTGTTGAATGATCCTTATTCACAAATCATATTCATAATTAGTTTGATTATATTTTCCACACTAGAATTTAATAGAAGTCTTAGGGAAAAATGATTTTTATAAATTTAAAATCTGAATACCACCTTATTTACTAAACTATTTTGATAGGTGCTCTGCCTAATTGAGTTATTTTATTAGTGACAAACCTATTTTTAATCTTGAAGATTCTTATTATTTTTAGTATTATTTATTCGATTATTTATATTATTTTTATTATTTATATATAACTCAAAATACACATCAATGATAAAACTGAATCCAACCAATTTTGCATTGTGGAAGATTAGAATGAAAGACTATCTTTATTGCAAAGACTTGTATGATCCTATTTTAGGAGATAAGGGTAAACCAACTGACATGTCAAATGAGAAATGGGATAGTATGCATTATAAAGTTGTTGCTAACATTAGGAAGTTGATTAGTCAAAGTATATTCCAACACTTTGCTAATGAGACTAGAGCTGATGTTATGTGGAAGAAGCTTGAAAGCATGTATGAAAGAAAAGCTGGCATAAACAAGTGTACTTGTTTGAGATACATTGTACGACCGAGATATAAAGATGGGGCAGATATGACTGAACATTTAGCTGCATTTCAAGGTTTAATAAATCAAGCTTGTACTTTGAAATTAAACTTGGATGATGAATTGCAAGCTTTATTGTTGATCAGTTCGCTACTATACAGTTGGGATACAATGGTGGTCTCCCTTAGCAACTCAACTCCTAATGGCACATTGACGATGGGCATAGTGAAAGATGCTCTGATGAATGAAGAACTCAGGAGGAAAGAACAAGGAATTGTCAGTGAATCTCAAGCTCTTGTGACACATAATAAAGATGGTAGAGGCAGAAGCAAAAGCAGAGGACTTCACAACAGACACAACAAATCCAAGGATAGATTTGAATCACGGAAAGGTGGTGAGTGCTTTCATTGTAAAAAGAAAGGACACTACATAAAATAGTGTAGAATTCTGAAAAGGGAACTTGTCAAGAAAAAGGGCAAAGGTAAAGTGAATGAGAACGAGGAAGCAAACACTACAACAGTGGTGACAAAGCATATGATGATTTGTTAGTATTCTGTGATGAAAATCAAGTGAACATTGCTTGCCAAGATTCTGATTGGGCCATTGATTCTGGTGCATCATTTCATGTTACTCCTCACAGACATTTTTTCTCTACTTATACTGAAGGAGAATTCAATTCAATTAAAATGGGAAATCAAGATTCTTGTAAAGTTGTTGGCATGGGGGACATAGTTCCGAAGACAAATACAAGGTGTCAGCTGTTTTTGAAAAATATAGACATGTTCCGGATATGTGTCTTAATCTTATCTCTACAGGACAGTTTGATGATGAGGGCTATCACAGTACTCAAGGTGGAGGTAAATGCACAATTAGTAAAGGGAATCTTGTTGTTGGTAGAGGAAAGAAGATTGGATCTCTCTACTTGTTGAATGCAAAGTTAGAGAAAGGGGAAGTAAATGTTATGCAAGATTCTTCCATTGATCTTTGGCATAGAAGACTTGGACACATGAGCGAAAAGGGGATTCAAACACTTGTTCGCAAGCAGCTACTACCTAAGGTGACAGGTAATGTACTTAAACCTTGTGTTGATTGTTTTTATGGAAAATAACATAGAGTTGCATTTCAACATTTTCTCCATCTAGAAGATCAAATGCTTTAGATTTGGTGCATACTGATGTTTGTTACATGGGAGATAGATCTTTTGGTGGTGCCATATATTTTGTAACATTCATTGATGATTTCTCTAGAAAAGTGTGGTCTTTTCCTTTGAAATCTAAAGATCGGGTTTTGGAGATGTTCAGAGACTTCCACAGTAAAGTTGAAAGAGAAAAAGGCACACAGTTGAAATGTGTACGGGCAGATAATGGTGGTGAATACAGAGGGCTATTTGAAAGCTATTGCAGGCTTCATGGTATCATATTAGAGAAGACAGTACCGAAGACTCCACAAGAAAATGGGGTAGCTAAAAGAATGAACAGATCTATCCCCGAACGAGTTCGATGTATGTTATCCGATAACATCAAATATGATCATGATTTGAGATATAAATAGTGCATGATTTGTGATAATAATTGTATTAAATTGAGATAATTTGATTGATTTTGGGTTTAATTGCAAATATTCTGTTTCGGGTAACTTTTGGGGCAAATTGGTGAAAAAAATATAAATTCGGAAGCAAAAGCGCAACATTCTGGAAATTCGCTATGCCCGTGGATGATGTCTTACGCTCGTTTCTTAGTAAACGCCCGTTTCCCTTTGTGCATAACGCCCGTAGCGGATTAAACGCCCGTTTCCCTTTGTGCATACGCCTGTAGCGGATTAAACGCCCGTTGCCCTTTGTGCATAACGCCCGTAGCGGATTAAACGCCCGTTGCCCTGTGTGCATTACGCCCGTTTGAATTAACCGTCTTCCTTACGCCCGTGGCCCTCTGGATCAAACGCCCGTAAGGAGTAACTGCTCTAAACGCCCGTATAGCAGAGAGGGCTACGCCCGTAAGGATGCTCTGTCCAGAATATTTTTTATGTAAATTGACGATTTTACCCCTAGTTTAGTAGATCTATAAATACTAGAATTTTTAGCCTTAATTAGATTGGCTTGAGGATCAGATTACATTTCATATTGTTCTTAGATATTGAATATTATATTAGGTTTTCCTTCAATTTCATATATTTTGGTATAGAATTTGGGGAATTTCTATTACTTTGATTGAATAACTTTGATTAGATAATTCCCTAGGTTGTTTTAGTGAATAAATGTTTCTAGTTAGGTTATGAAATCTCTCCTTGGTCTATGAGGTAGAGTTTTGTGACTTGATCAAGAGGATTTTGAGCTACTTCAACCATTCAAGCTTCAAGGAACAAGAAGAGGATTCAAGAAGAAAGTTGAGGTGAAGAGATCTTTCCGGATTCAATTGACAACTGGTTTTGGAATTATTTTCTTACCTTCTTCAAGTATTTTTGTTGATAATTCTTGTAATCTAGTTTACCAACCTAATAGGAACTCTCTTCTCCTACATTTCTTTAGAGTAGAAGTGCTTGGTTTTATGTTATGCTTTCACTATGGGATTGATCTATTGTGAGTTGATTGTTATGATTTCATTAACTTGAATTGCAATTTCAATTATGGCTTTGATTTGATTGTTTGTCTTGAGTTGAGCTATGATTCGATCTTGTGGTTCGGGTTAACACTAATTGTTAAGCCGGACCTTGGATATACGATTAGTGCTAGGTTAGTTTGATTGTCTTCCTATTGATGTACCGGACCTTGGATGATTAGTAGGGATTTGATCTTACTAATATATTCGAGTTGTTCTTCACGTATGAATTTCTTTCAACGACACGTATTGAGGAAGTTCATCTTTAGACTCGGATTCGGTGAAATTGTAATAGTTGAATCATGGTACTTGATTTTGTTGTGAAGTGTATCCTCCACTCTCTCTAATGTGTTTAGTGAGTTCTTCAAATATTCAATATTACCTCATCCATGATTTTACTTTACTTGCTTTTAATTTGCTTTCTAGGATTTAGAAATCAATCTTATCATTCTTGGTATTGGTTGGTTTACTTGTTGAATGATCCTTATTCACAAATCATATTCATAATTAGTTTGATTATATTTTCCACACTAGAATTTAATAGATGTCTTAGGGAAAAACGATTTTTATAAATTTAAAATCTGAATATCACCTTATTTACTAAACTATTTCGATAGGTGCTCTGCCTAATTGAGTTATTTAATTTAGTGACAAACCTATTTTAATCATAGAGATTCTTATTATTTTTAGTATTATTTATTCGATTATTTATATTATTTATATTAATATTTTATAACTCAAATAACATATCAGATTTTTGGCGCCGTTGCCGGGGAATCCTATTTAATTTTTGTGATGTTTTTCCTCTAAGTTTGTTGTAATTTTTGGGAAAAATTTTCATCAACGGTGTGAAATTTATAACGACTTAATTTTGATATGATTTGCTTTATGATATCATTCTCAAGTAACTTTTACTTTTCATGTCTAATTCTTAGAATATCTTTTATCTCTTTGATAGATCTTGGATATTTGATAGATCGATTTTAATTCAATTAGTTTAGATGTTTCTTTTTCATTTGTTTCTTATTCTTAGTTGAGTAGTTTTCTTATGTTACTTGTATTTTGTTTCTCTTGCTTTCTTATTGATTCATTTTCTTAGAATTTTTCTTACTTAGATTATAGATTTTTTGATTTAGATCTTAGGTTAGATGATTTAGTATCATGATTTTTTAGGTTTAGTTAGTGTTTTGGTTAGTTTAGATCCCTTAGGTAAACTTTTACTTAGAGATTTTGGTTAGATATAGCTTAGATATTTTAGATTTAGGTTAACTTTAGATCCTTATTCACAAATCATATTCATAATTAGTTTGATTATATTTTCCACACTAGAATTTAATAGAAGTCTTAGGGAAAAACGATTTTTATAAATTTAAAATCTGAATATCACCTTATTTACTAAACTATTTCGATAGGTGCTCTGCCTAATTGAGTTATTTAATTTAGTGACAAACCTATTTTAATCATAGAGATTCTTATTATTTTTAGTATTATTTATTCGATTATTTATATTATTTATATTAATATTTTATAACTCAAATAACACATCATTATCCAATGCTAAGTTGCCTAAATCTTTTTGGGCTGAAGCGATGAAGACTGCAGTTGATTTGATCAACCTTTCTCCACCAGCTCCTTTGGATGGTGATATGCCACAGAGAGTATGGACGGGGAAGGATGTTTCCTACAAACAGTTGAGAGTGTTTGGTTGCAGAGCTTTTGTTCATATCCCTAGAGATGAGAGATCAAAGCTTGATGTGAAATCAAAATAATGCATCTTCTTAGGTTATGGACATGAAGACTTTGGATACTGATAACTCGATTTTATATCGTGTTTTTATACATTAATTGTGTTCAATTCGAAATAATTATGGAGTTGATTAGATTTAATTGAATGGAAATTACGCAAATTCCTTCTGTTTTTTATTTCGGAAGTTTCAGGGACCAAAATTGAAGAAAGGAAGAAATCGGGGACTAAAAGTGAAATTTCCGGAAAAAAAGTCCAACACGGGCGTGTTCCTGCCCATGTTGTTGGTCGTGTTGGAGACACGCGACACGGGCGTGTTCAAGGCAATTTTGGCGCAATTCAATGTCCCACATGGAAATTTTACCTCTTTTCAACTCTATTTCACTCCTATAAATAGATGCACTCCCCCAGTTGTTGAAGCACACCAGAATCACTCGGAACAGGAGCATTTCCGAGTTCCTAGCCAATAGGAATTTCGTGATAAGCTCTAGTCTAGTTTTCAGTTTTCATTTTTCTTTCTTCTCGAGTGTAGGGTTGAGCCTCGACCATAAGGGATACCCTATAGTTTAGTTGAGGGGAGTGGTAGCTGAAGATCTTCGGAGCGGGATAAGGATCCAGAGTACGAGTTTCGGCGAGGTCTAGAGGATTAAGCCAGTCCGTGGAAGCAGTGAATGCAACATGGCAACTTTCTCTTTCCTTTTCTTTTCGTTCTTGTATTACTTTTCCTTTATATGTTATTATTTTGTGTCCTAAGATTCTCTTTATTTAGATTGATTAATTAATGATTTATACATTTCCGGGAAGGATATGTTTTAATAATATACATTATGAATTACTTATTGTTTTACGCTTTCGATTTGATTCTCGTATTGAGTTTATGCTATGAAACTTAGGTTGATGCATGATACTACAATAGTTAATTGAATTGACGGTTTGTTAATGAGTCCCAACCATAGGAGATTTAACGAATTACCAAATTAGGTCTAATAACTTGCGGCAACCATACTGAAGTTAGGCAACCTAATAATCTCGAGTTCATAATCAATGCAAACCTTAAGATTAACTTATTAAATTGACGACTTAATAACTAATCTACAAAGGTTTAGGATTACTTGCGACAACCATATTGAGGTAATCGCATTAGATAATTCGGGTATGGTATTAAGACGATTCTAATTCATAATTGCCTTAGATCCGTTTGCAAACTGAACTTTCGAACATTGTTCACCTTAATTAATCATACGTACTTCATTAGAGATCTTAGTCAATTATTTTCCATTCTTGTTTTAACTATTCTTTAAACAAACATATCTAAATTGAATGGACACATAGGACTAATTCCCTGAACTTTAAAGATTGTCATAATTGGTAGAAACTAACCAGCCGTCACCAACGTTCCCGATGGATACGATATTTATAAATTTAAAATTGTGGTACTCTCGTGTTACTATCTGCATGCGATAGGTACTCTGCCTTAGTTGTGTTTGATTTTGTGACACTGTTTTGTGAGATTATTTGCTTTATATGATATTATATTTTACTCACTCAAAACACACACCAGATTTTTGGCGTCGTTGCCGGGGATACTAAAATTCATAATATTTTTAAAATTCCTGATCAAAATTTTACAAACTTTATGATTTGGTAACGGTAGTATCTATCATTTATGATTTAATTAGTGGAATTAGACCTCACTTTCCTAAGTATAAGGTTTCCTAAATTTTTAATTTTAGAAATTATCTAGAATTAAATAATTAAGGTCATCTAATTTCAGAAAATTCATTCTAAAACCATACTAGGAAAAACTCTAGAGATTATTTAGGGTCGATAAAAAAAAAAAAAAAAAAAAAATTATTTTTCGAACTCTTTTTCTTTACCTTCTTCTTATCTTATTGAAACATCATGCCTAATCTATCTTTGTATTATCAAAAAGCTGAACATTTTTTACTTCATCGTGCGAGGATCCACCTGAATTGAAACCAAAAGGGCTTTGCCATACCACCTTTGCTATGGATGCCTAAGATGAAGGTAAGAACTTCCTTGTTTATAATTGCAATCTGAATGAGAAACGAAAGGAAGTTGCAACTGAATGCACTCAAGAGGTACAAAAGAGCTTTGTTTATAAAATTGTTGATATTCCGGGTACCAATCCAAGCCTTTACTCTCATACATGTTCTATTATTTTCGGGATAACTGCTCTAGCTATATTATTTTCTTAACATGATAAGAGAGTTTAAGGGAGTTTATAGATGATTTCCTATGATTGATAGACGTTCATGCATTGTTTGTGAAATCTAGAATGTATGTTTTAAAGATGCATAAAAACGACTCATATGCTTAACTGGACAAGATATTCCTTTTGTGTTCGATAAGGCATTTTTGCATGAATCTTATTAAAGGAATTCTTTCACTACTGCACCCATTATGACATCCCCCGATTGAAATTGGCTATATGATATGTGATGTTAGTAATTATGCAGTAGGAGTTGTTTGAGGACAAGGATATGCTATGAATTTCCAAATGATATACTATTCTAGACGTTGTATATGCATTTGATATATTTGATCTTGTCTAACACTATTATGTATACCGATCACCATGCACTCACTTGTTGAATTATAATGTATTTTGTGTACATTGGATAGAATCCTAAAATTTGATGAATATGGAAATTCAATGAACTTTAAATGGAAAAAATAGGATTTGGCATGATAGACAGTTTAGAGGAATTTCAACTTGAGGATACAATGTTATTATATTCACATTTGAGAACATTTTCAGGATGTTTTAAAGCTATTGGACAAACTCCTTTGTTATTAACAAGTCTCGCCATGGGAGCTTGTGAAGTAATGAATGAGGGTGAAACATCATTCAAAGTGAATAGACAGAAGTTGAAATTTTACAAGGAATTGTTCGACAGAATCAAACATATAGTCCTTCTAAGGAGGAAAGACAGTCCAGCTTAATGACAGTAAAGAAGCGCTTATAGGGAGGCAACCCTATGTTTTTGTTTTCGTTGTTTTGTTTTTCTTTGTTTGTCTTTTGTTTGTGTGCTTTATTTTAAGGGTGTCTTATGTGGTTTTTGGCGTAATTTATGTCTACTCTGTTTATTTAGAAACTGGATGCTCTAGAATAGGATTTTCACGTTTATTTAGAGACTGGATGTTCTAGTTTAGGACTACTATGCTTACTTGAGTAGATTATGAATTTCCAGACAGGTACATATGTGCTAAATGATCATGACATGATAGAAACTGGATGTTCCAACATAGGGATTACACTTGTTTAATTAAATAGATGTTGGACGTTCCAAATAAGACATTGTTGTGTCAATTGATGTATTGAGTGTTTAATGATTGTTCCAGTACAAATTTTACTGCATATAAATTGTTTAGAACACATTAGATTCAAGAATGGTAGAATTCGATTGTGCATGTGCACTGCACGACCGTGTTCATGGGGAACTGTGCAAACTTTGCTACTCATAGCTATTCATTACTCTATCCCCTATTTATCTCTAAATTCACTCAACTCTCTTTTTCTATCTCTGTATACATATAGTTGCTACCTTGCAGCTATGGCACTGAAGAGAGTTCATCCTCCACCGATCGCTATCTTGATTTATTCATTTCAAGTAGATCGGAATGTAGCTATTGAACGCTACAACTCATTTATGAGAGGATTAGTACATCATGGCAGAAGAATTGATTGGGAGACCCTTACAATTCTTGAGTTAGATACACAGATGCATACTCTACCATACAACTGCAATTTTAATGCGGAAGAGCTACTTACGAGGTACTAGTATGTAAATCTTCTATACTTTTTGAGCATCATAAAAAGTCTATTTCTTTAAGACTTGCTGGATATGATCATGATTTAAGTATGAAGAGAGTAGAATTGTCCTTAAAATCTATTTTAGGACAATATCACTGCATCATCATTCTTTTATCTTAGAAGGTCAAAAGCTTCGATTATTCATTCAGTGCTTCATTGTTTGCATGTTATGCATGTTATTAATAGAAAGGATAATATTGAAGTGATTCATGCCATAGACAAAAATGAGTTATCACATGTTTTTAGACGTATTCCCGTGGACATAATTAGAATATTCACTAGAATTGCTAAGGAATATGCTACTAACACTCGTGAACATGTTTTGAGACATAACTTCACTAGAGTTGCGAGATTTCTTGGTATAGATATTGCAGCTGCAACTCTTAGTATGGAAAGCACATCTACTACACCTGTGACCATCACTACCCTCTGAAACTTATGGACAGACATACAAGTTGAGGGTATATGAATATTTGTTGAGGATGAGGTTCCACCATACGAACTACCGCACCACCACACCGCCACATCATTTCGATTTCAGCAGCCACCGGAACCACTGGATACCTAGTTTTTCCTCTTTCCCTTTTTCGTGTTTTCTTTTTGGTTTTTGTTCTTTTTGCTTTGTTTTCTTGTTGGTGTTTTCTATTTTAGGACACTACTTAGTCTTAAACATCTTTCTGCTTTGCTTTGTCTTATTTGTTCATAGATGTTTTAGATTAAGTGTGGGGTTTTCATCTCCACCTGCCTACAACACCGAGGACAGTGTTCATTTTAAGTGTGGGGTAGGGGGTGAATTTCTGTGGGCTAAATTTTGCTAGATTTTTTTGAATTTTCTCGAATTTTATGGCAATTTTAAACTTTTTGGGATATCCGATAAACTTTTGAAGCATGATTTACTCCGCCTATGATAAAAACTATTTGTTTGATTTTAAGAATCTTGAGGATTGAGTTTGATTTATTCATAGAAACTTGATGCTAGTCTAGTTGTAGGAAATCCCTGTTATCTTGAGCACATCTATTTTGGCGAAATTGTTTGATTGATAGATCACTTTTGGACTTTTAGTTAAATAGTGTTAGACCATCCGAATGTTGTGATAGCTGTTATGGTGACTTGATAGGAGTTTGAGAAGCATGCCACTAGTTTATTTTTCTGTTATTTATTTTAATAAGGGTAGTTTGCAAGTGTTCTTTGCTACTTAGGAATCACTCCTGAAGGGAATTGAATGCCCGGTGCCCTAAGGTCTTTGAGGTCCGGGAGCCACCGAAGTGAGACCTGCCACAAGGGTAGTTAAAGTAAACATGGTTAAGTAAATGCTTATACCCACTGCATTGAAAAAAAAACATATATATATGTGTTTGAAGAAAAAAAGAGTATATGAAAAAAAATGAGAGTAATAAGTGTGGCATTGTGACTTGATCCCTAAATGGTTAATTGTAATTAGCTGTTGTGATGTCTAAGTGATCAACATACTATCTTTCTACTAGTTTGAAGGGAAGTCTATTGTTTGGATGATGAGTCGATTAGAACACACACTACACCCGGGGAGATTCTATGATTAGATGTGTGTTGATTTAATATGGATATTTTGAATTATTTCTTCTTGATTTGTACATGATACATTTGATGAGGCATTAGAGTAATTCACTCTTTGATAGTCCATTCCGATTTTCCGAACAAGTTTGAATTGTTGAACACCTCCTATGCTTAATTGATGAACATGGTTAGTTGAGTTACATGTGTTTTCTTGGACTATATTTAGTAGTTTGCTTGAGGACAAGCAAAAGACTAAGTGTGGGGTATTTGATAACTCGATTTTATATCGTGTTTTTATACATTAATTGTGTTCAATACGAAATAATTATGGAGTTAATTGGATTTAATTGAATGGAAATTACGCAAATTCCTTCTGTTTTTTTTTCGGGGTGTTTGGGGACCAAAATTGAAGAAAGGAAGAAATCGGGGACTAAAAGTGAAATTTCCGGAAAAAAGTCTAACACGGGCCTGTTCCTGCCCGTGTTGGAGACACTCGACACGGGCGTGTTCAAGGCAATTTTGGCGCAATTCAATGTCCCACATGGAAATTTTACCTCTTTTCAACTCTATTTCACTCCTATAAATAGATGCACTCCCCCAGTTGTTGAAGCACACCAGAATCACTCAGAACATGAGCATTTCCGAGTTCCTAGCCAATAGGAATTTCGTGATAAGCTCTAGTCTAGTTTTCAGTTTTCATTTTTCTTTCTTCTCGAGTGTAGGGTTGAGCCTCGACCATAAGGGATACCCTATAGTTTAGTTGAGGGGAGTGGTAGCTGAAGATCTTCGGAGCGGGATAAGGATCCGGAGTACGAGTTTCGGCTAGGTCCGGAGGATTAAGCCACTCCGTGGAAGCAGTGAATGCAACACGGCAACTTTCTCTTTCCTTTTCTTTTCGTTCTTGTAATACTTTTCCTTTATATGTTATTATTCGGTGTCCTAAGATTCTCTTTATTTAGATTGATTAATTAATGATTTATACATTTCCGGGAAGGATATGTTTTAATATACATTATGAATTGCATATTATTTTACGCTTTCGATTTGATTCTCGTATTGAGTTTATGCTATGAAACTTAGGTTGATGCATGATACTACAATAGTTAATTGAATTGACGGTTTGTTAATGAGTCCCAACCATAGGAGATTTAACGAATTGCCAAATTAGGTCTAATAACTTGCGGCAATCATACTGAAGTTAGGCAGCCTAATAATCTCGAGTTCATAATCAATGCAAACCTTAAGATTAACTTATTAAATTGACGACTTAATAACTAATCTACAAAGGTTTAGGATTACTTGCAACAACCATATTGAGGTAATCACATTAGATAATTCGGGTATGGTAGTAAGACGATTCGAATTCATAATTGCCTTAGATCCGTTTGCAAACTGAACTTTCGAACATTGTTCACCTTAATTAATCATACGTACTTCATTAGAAATCTTAGTCAATTATTTTCCATTCTTGTTTTAATTATTCTTTAAACAAATATATCCGAATTGAATGGACACATAAGACTAATTCCCTGAACTTTAAAGATTGTCATAATTGGTAGAAACTAACCAGCCGTCTCCAACGTTCCCATGGATAAGATATTTATAAATTTAAAATCGTGGTACTCCCGTGTTACTATCTGCATGCGATAGGTACTCTGCCTTAGTTGTGTTTGATTTTGTGACACTGTTTTGTGAGATTATTTGCTTTATATGATATTATATTTTACTCACTCAAAACACACACCAGATACAGATTGTACATTCCTACCGACAAAAAGGTGATAAGAAGTAGAGATGTTGTTTTTCTTGAAGATCGAACATTTGATAAGAATGACAATTATGAAGAGCCCAGACCTCCACGTGATATTCCAGACAGTACAAATCCAGTTCCTATTCCAGATGATTCTAATCAAGGGGGAGCTGAAGAAGCACATGAAGAAGCTGGTAGAGATGATGATGAGATAGTAGTTGATGAGACAGAACCTCCAATCCAACTACCACCACCACAACCATCTCAAGATGAACCTAGAAGACCTACCAGAGAAAGAAGACCTTCTACTAGGTATGATCCTAATGAATATGTGTTGTTGACAGATGGTGGAGAGCCCGAATTTTTCAGTGAAGCTTTAGAACATGACAAGAAAGAAGAGTGGTTGCAAGTTATGCAAGAGGAGATAGTTTCTTTGCAAGAAAATCACACTTATGACTTGGTGAAGTTGCCTAAAGGCAGAAGAGCTTTGAAGAACAAATGGGTATACAGATTGAAAACTCAAGAGAGCAACTCACAACCGAGATATAAAGCAAGACTAGTTGTGAAGGGTTTCAATCAGAAGAAAGGTGTTGATTTTGAGGAAATCTTCTCTCCAGGTTAAGATGTCATCAATCCGTGTTGTTCTTGGTATAGCAGCTAGCTTGAATTTAGAAGCTGAGCAACTTGATGTGAAGACAGCCTTCCTACATGGTGATTTGGAAGAAGAAATATATATCGAGCAACCGGAAAGGTTCAAAGAAAGTGGAAAAGAACATATGGTATGTCGTCTCGGAGAAAAGCTTATATGGGTTGAAACAGGCACCAAGGCAGTGGTACAAGAAGTTTGACTCATTTATGACAGCTCAAGAGTATCGCAGGACTACAGCTGATCAATGTGTCTATGTGAAAAAGTTTTATGATGGTGACTTTATCATTCTTCTACTTTATGTTGATGATATGTTGATTGTTGGTCATGATTCTATGAAGATTGAAAAGTTGAAAAAGGAGTTAGACAAATCCTTTGCTATGAAGGATTTAGGACCACAAACAGGATTCTTGGAATGAAGATCACTCGAGATAGACAAAATGGAAAGCTTTGGTTATCTCAAGAGAAGTATATTGAGAAAGTTCTTGACAGATTCAACATGAGCAAAGCCAAGGAAGTTTCAACTCCACTTGCATGTCACTTCAAGTTGAACACTAAGCAGTGTCTATCAAGTGAGAAAGAGAAGGCAGAGATGAAAGGTGTTCCTTATGCCTCAGCCGTTGGCGGTCTGATGTATGCAATGGTTTGCACAAGACCCGATATAGCTCATGCAGTTGGAGTGGTTAGTAGGTATCTTACTAATCCTGGAAGAGAACATTGGAATGTTGTTAAGTGGATTTTGAGATACTTGAGAGGTACTTCCAAGCTGAGTTTATGCTTTGGAAATGGTAAGACTACTCTTGATGGTTATACAAATTCCGACATGGGAGTAGATCTAGACAAGAGAAAGTCTACATCCAGCTAGGGGGAGCGGTCTCATGGCGGAGTCGACTCCAGAAGTGCATCGCTCTTTCAAGTACCGAAGCAGAATACATTGCGGCTACTGAAGCGTGCAAAGAGATTCTACGGCTACAAAAATTTCTACAAGAGTTGGGCATGAAGCAAGACAAATATAATATTTACTGTGATAGTCAAAGTGCAATTCATTTGTGCAAGAATTCCACATTCCATTTGTAATACCCCTAATTTATTTTAAGGGGCTTTGTGTGATATTTATAGAGTTTGAGGACTAAGTATTAATTATTCAATAGTTAAAAAAAAAAAAAAAAAAAAAGAGAGAGGCGGCTATTAATATTTGTCTGTCAAGTTAACATAGGGTTCATTTCATTTCGGAACCAGAGAGCCGCCAGAGAGGAGAGGAATTAAGGCTTTCTGGATATTCAGACTTTGGTGGAAAATTATTATGATGATAAGATAGGGTTATAGTTACTAACTCAGTGAAATAGATTGTTGGTAGAGTATGAAGAGACAGAAAATTTAGAAGCAGAGTATTTGAGTTGAGATCTTTTGGTTTACGCAATCAAGGTAGATGGAACTATCCTTTTCTTTTAATTATCGTAAATGAAATTTTTAAGCATGATTGAAATGATTTACGTATTGAAACAGGTGAATGAGAATGATTGTTATCCGATTGATTTAAATGTTTTAAATGATATTTATCGTTAATTGAAAGTTTTGATATATATATATATAATTTGTTTTTTTTAAGGAATCTGTATGACTGTTAATTTTTTATTATTAGAAAATTTAGGGTTTTGAATCGATTTATTAGGTTTTCTGAATAATGGATTTATTACAGATCTTTATCGGAATTAAGAACTCATCAAAATTTTTATGACGATGATATATATATAATATTTTCGTGTATGTATATGTATTTTTTATATATATCTTTAAAGAAGAGATAGATTTAATATTTTGATATATTTTTAAGTGTAGCAGATTGAACTCTGCTGTTTTTATTTTTTAAAAAAAAGGAAACGATGTATATGTATATGTATATGTATAGTTATATATATATTTTTTTTATATACTTTTATTATTAATTAAAGATAAAGTTTTAAAAGAGTATATATTTTTAAAATATATATATGTATAGTATATGAAAGTAACGTCTATTTTAAATGTGTAGAAATCTAAAATATAGGAATTTTATCTTTTTATTCAAGTTTAAATAAATGATTTTAAATGTTATGTAAATAATTTATATATTATTTTTAAGTAAGCAAGTGCAGTGTACTATTTTCCGGAATACTTAATTATTGTTATATTTTTTATTTATTGATGTTATTTTAGAAATTTGTATTTTAAATTATTTTAAGTCCAGTGTTATAAAAGATATTATTTTTTGAATTATTTTCATAATCTTAAGATATTGGGTTTTAAATATTGTTATTTCAAAGTCTTGAAAATGTTTTATTTTGAATTATGATTTAATCAGTAAATTAAATAGTAAAGTTTTATTTGTTTATTATGCAGTAAAAAATTGATTTTTATACTTTCCGATGTTATTGAGGATAACTTGATGAATTAGCAATGGGAGGAACATGTTCCACCTTAAAAGAAATGTTTTCCATTGGCATGGACAAAAAGCCACCCAAATGAAAAAGTAATGGCCCTCTCCTAACGGGTATAAAGTTAGGAACGAATTCGATAAAGACCCATTAGCGAAACATCCAAACTATCCCCCCATAGTTAAAGAAAAGTGAAGAAAGAATTGAATGTTTTATTGTATTTCATTATCTCCGGATAATGACAATTTGAAAGGTTTATCATGAAAGATTTATTCTCTTTTACTTTACTGGTTTATTGATAAGAATGTTTTGGAAAATTATTATTATTATTTTTACTACTATTGTTATTTTTATAAAGATAGTTTTTAAGGAAGGGAATGTTCTACCTACTGAGTAGTTGTACTCACCCCTATGACTCTCACCCTTACAGGTGATAGTGAAGACTATGAATTGGGGGATGATGATCGTTGGGATGATGATTTTTGAATAAGAGAGTTGAAGTTATTTTCTTTTTATTTGGAATAAATTCATATTGTATAGGGAACTTACAGTTAGTGATTTGAGTATTTGTGATTATAAGTTTTAAATGTTTTAGACGCAATTTTATGAGATTTGTTACAGTTTAATGGTTTTATTGGAAGCTTTGTGTTATTGAATGTAAGAGGCTTGGCATTCTTTGGGGAAACCTAGGGAATGTTGTCGTGTTACCTCCCTAAAAATGGGGCGTGACACCATTCTCGGTCCAAAGCACATAGATGTGAGGTACCATTGGATTCGTGAAATATTGGATTCCAAGTTGTTGATATTTGAGAAGGTGCACACTGATGATAACGGTTCCGATATGTTGACGAAGACATTGCCTACAAAGAAATTTTTGTTTTGTAGAGAAAAAGTCGGTTTGGTTGTGCCCCCAAAATGAGCTTGAGGGGGAGATTGTTGGGTTTGGGTCAGCCCCATTTGGGTTGGCCCACAACCGTTAAAAGAAAAAGAAAATAAAAAGGAAAAGAAATTGAAATGAAATTCAATTTGTGAATTGGTGAGGGTTTCGGGAAACAGTAAGAAAAGAAAGCCGCGAGCATAGTACGTCAAGAAGAAAGGGAAAATTTTGGGAGTTCGATTGGGAAGCCGTTTGGAGTTCGTTTTCAACGAGACCTAGTGCAACGGAATCCTCTCATCATCCTCTATCTATTGATCGGTTTAATCTCTGTTTTCATTCCGCCATTGGTAACATCCTTCCAAACCTAACTTGTGTTATTGTTGTAGTTTTTGGAAGAAGTTTGTATTGGTGTACTTCTAGTGTTGTCTAGGAAGACCTGTGTATTCCTATTATCTTTGATAGTGGAGATTTTGTTGTACTAGGTCCCGTGGTTTTTTCCCATCTTGGGTTTTTCCACGTTAAAAATCGTTGGTGTCTCGTACTTTCATTTTGAGCCTTTATTGCATATTCTAATTGGTATTTGGTTGCTATATTGGTTGGTTGTTTTATTGTGATTTGAGAAAAGGTAATTCTTGGGGAAATTCTGATTTTGGTTAAATTGTTAACTGTGGTGTCTTTCTTCCCAACAATTGGTTTGAGCTCAAATCAAGAAGTTGACTTTTGAGATTCTAGAAGTGACTTTCACTCTCATATAGTATAACACTTAGTTCCCCTAGTTAGGCCTAGTTACAATCTTTAATACCAATCATCACGATTTGAGCCCACAAGCCTATGGTGCGACAATAGACCTAACATTACTCATAGTCAATTATTTTTACAATCCTCCTTGTACCAAAAGGGGGTGAATGCGATACTCATCTAACATCTTAAGTATGTATAGATATGATATGGACTATAAGTATAGACTTAACACTCCTTATCAACTTTGAAATATCAAAAAATGAAGATAATGTCAAATAATTGATCATAAATATCATGAGACCTATAGTCATGATATGGATTTGTGAGTCAAAGTTCTGACAAATATATTTCTTTATGACTGTATTTTGGTTATTCTTGATAAAGGGCACTATTGGAGAATGGATACACTGCCAGCAGTGGCGTCTAAATTACACTATAACAATTATAAATAGTTTACCATACCATGCAAACCTCAGTATGAAAGGTTACAAATCTCTAATATATAGGTATGGTTCCTATGTTTCATATATATATATATATATATAATGTTTTTACATACATTTTGTTAAAATTGGAACTTGTTCCCATAATTATTAGCTGTTAAGTACTCAAATTGCAACTTTGCAATTCAGCGGTGACCATGATATGCTCATACCTCATTTGGGAACTCAAGCCTGGATTAGATCTTTAAACTATTCCATCATTGATGATTGGCGAGAATGGATGCTCCAAGACCAAGTTGCCGGGTTAGTTCAATGCTAAGTGTACAAGTTCTTTTGCTTTTAACATATGCTAATAGGATGACATTTGCTACGGTGAAGGCAAGTAAATTATTATTTCCCCTTTGCGATGAGCAATTGTTTTTTTTTTTATAATATTTAGTGAAATATAAGGATGGACTTAGAATTTATTGTCAAGTTGATATATATATATATATATATATATATATATTGTTATAACTTGAGTCGGTGAACTTGTACCGCAATTATGATTCTAGGGACACTCATGATTAACTATTTGACACTATCTTACCATATGAAAATAATTTTTAGAGTTGATAATTAGTGTCTAACTACAACAATCACCCAATTGGTATTGTAATAAGAAGACAATGTCTAGTGTCAAGTAGTTAGCAGTGAGTATCGTCAAATCTATAATTGCGGATTTGAGTTTCATAGGACTCATAGTTTTGTTTTAGGCTTACGAGCCAGGTTTGTGACGTCTTGTTTGTGATTTTAGTTTTTGTTGTATCCATTTCAAACAGGGAGGAGGACACACGGTTGCTGAGTACAGGCCTGCTGAATCAAAAGTCATGTTTGAGAGGTGGTTGGCTTCACAATCTCTCTAAGAAACATGCTGGAATAACTCTCAGGATGAAGATGCTTGCTTTATTCATTTTATCCATGGGAAGAAGAAGAATAAAAGACCTGCAAAGCTCCATTTTTAGTTGGGGATTATCAAAAAGAAAATGTTCAATTGAATTCCATATGAAATTCTTGGTACATGGACTTATTACACTTTGTAATAATAATAAATTAATAAAATTACAATTGAACATATTTAACAAGGAAAAAATATCTAAGTATTCTTTAGCAATAATATATAATCCTAAAATCAAGTTCACAATTACATTTCAAATGTGTTTTTGGATGTTGTGTATCATGATCATGCAGAAAGTCTCCAGACCCAGAAAATATATATTTTTTTTTTTATAGGACCCAGAAACTATATATATATATATATATATATAAATTAATTTGTGTAAGACCTTATGGAATGGAACTGAGAGCATCAAATTGCTGCCAACGACCACCAATCATTCCATTCAAAACATTTTTTTAATAATAATTTTTCCTGCTTGGTATTCGGTCATTTGGTTATGATCTAGAAGCCTTAAAGTCATAATCAAAAGAAGACATTATGCGGACAGCGACCATTTTATTTTACCTTTCGCTCATCGGAAATACCCACCTGTTCTGTTTCATCGATTAAGAAAATGGGAAATCGAACGGAGAAGTTGTTTACTATACAGTTCCGTGAATCTCTGACTCTGAGCAGTTGTTTTTGGCTTCTTTTTATGCTGTTTCTTGTACAAGATTGTTCATTTCTTGTATTAGCTGATGGTTCGCCGGTCAAATTTCTTCCTGGTTTTGATGGGCCTCTTCCTTTTGAACTGGAGACGGGGTGAGTTGGTTACTACTATGTGCAATTACTTCAAGAAATTTCTTTTCATCAAACCAGTTCGTTCGTGTTCTTGTTTGTTTTTAGGTATATAGGGGTGGACGAAGCAGAGGATACGCAGCTCTTCTACTATTTTGTTAAGTCACAATCGGATCCTCAAGTTGACCCTCTTATTATATGGATGACTGGTGGCCCTGGTTGTACTTCCTTGACTGCATTCATGTATGAAATAGGTAAATTCCAGCTCTTTATTTCATGGGTTTCAATTAAGGTGCAGAAAAGTTTGTTATTTTACCTTTCTAGTTTTGAACTTTATTCGTGAAATTCGTTTGAATCTTCCATGAAATTGTTAACTTAGAGTGAAGACTAATACTAGTGCTAATTGCTAAGTAGTTTTTTTTTTTTTTGATAATTGGAGAATATATTAGAAAAAGAGGGGAAACCCCAAAAGCAGTACAACATAGCAAAAACAAAACCACCCCAAGAGGAAAGGAAAACAAAGAAGAAAAAACAGCAAAATAAAAGAAACAAAAAAACAGACCCTAGCCACCGAAATCAGCTTCCAAAACAGGACGGGGAAGATTATCTAGGTCAACTTGACCAAAGAAAGAGAACTCTTTGGCCCATTTGGCTAGGGCATGTGCACACCCATTGCAAGATCTAGGAGAATACTTAAGAGTCCATAAACAGTTAGAAGAAAGCAACTTTCTGCCTTTAGCAATTAACGCATGGGCTCTCCAGTCCTCAAACCCATCAACTCCTTGCAGGGCTAAAATCACATTAGCAGCATCACCCTCAAAAATTGCGTTATCAATACGAAGATCCTCAGCTAACTTGAGTGCTTGCTAAGTAGTTGAGTGTGTACTTACATCACAAGTTTAGATTGTAACAATTGGTAGTAGAATGGGTAAGCATCGGGCAGTCCTGAACGGTGTCATTAATTAATATGGACTTTAGTTGGGCCTTTATCATGTTGAAATATTGATATTGTTGATCATTGGATGCTATCGGCCCATTTCCAAGCCCTGAGTTGTGACATTGTTTGTCAAAATAAGACAAGGTAATTCAAATGGCAATGATTGCATATTGTCTATTCGGATTTGCTTAATGTTAACTTTTTGGGTGGTTTCCTGTAAGAAGAGTACTCCATCAAATACCCTGCAGGTACTATTCCTGTGGCAATTCTGATATGTCCATTGTCAATTATATTCTTTTAGTATAGGGATTATGATTTTCAAGTAATTAACCTTAGTTTTGTCCACGATCACCTCGTATGCTCATGGACCCGATCATGGCAACATCATTAAACAGTGATTTACTTAATTTCAATTCCTTCACATTGTTCATATATAATGAATTTAGAACTATGACCTGGAGTTTACTGGTTTAGGTATATCTGAATGTTCATCTACTGAAAGGCTATACTTTGCTAACAACAAAAATCTGCAGGACCACTCACTTTTGAAGGAGAGCTAGATAATGACATTTTTTTACCAAGATTGGTTTCAAATCCCAACTCATGGGCAGAGGTTTAGAAGACATGCTTGAATATTTTCTTTTTCTTTTTCTTTTCTGCTTATTATATGCACAAAATTTTCTCTTCGTTGAAGCTGCAAAGAATGTTAGGTTGCAAGCATAATCTTCCTGGATGTGCCGGTTGAGACTGGATTTTCCTATGCTAGAACTTCAAAAGCTATTAATTCCACTGCTCTGCAAACAGGTCAACATGTTCACCAGTTCATGAGGAAGGTAAACTTCTTTATTAATTGCAAGATCATTTTAGTCTTGTAAGGTAAGATTTGAAAAATAAAATCCTGTAGTTTCAAATACTCCAAACTACTTCAGGAATTAAAAGAGCTTCCTCCATCTTTCTTAAGCATGTGTGTCCAGTACTCCCTGGTATTATGGCTTTACTAGTCCTAGTGGATTGTTCAATCTATTTTTCGTTGTTCATGCTATGATTTTGTTAAGCATTTGAATAATCTAAATATGAACTAATGAAATCCATGTTTGATACTACTTAGGTTATATTGGGATTTTAATATACGAACTGATTACAACTTATCTATATAGCACCGTAGAAGTAATTATCAAATGAAGAAATAAACAATTTCTATATTCGATTTATTTCCTCTTCAAAGCAAAATTGTAACTATATGAAAGATGAAAATCTTTCTTCAAATGGTGCTATCAGTTTGTGTTCATTTCTTTACATCTCTCCTAATTTAGTTTACCCTTTTTGTAAACTATCACTTCACCATTTTGTTAAGTCTCTATTGCATTTGCAGTTTCTAGATGATCACCCAGACTTCATGTCAAATCCTGTCTATGTTGCTGGAGACTCATTCTCAGGCATATTTGTACCACTGGTTACTCATTTTATATCACAAGGTAAGCAACATTGTAAAAAAGAATTACTCTTTCTGCAGATGAAGAGTACCATTCATGTGCATTCCTGCATCCCATATTAGTTTGTGTGTGCAACTATCTGAACAAGCATCTGTTATGTTCCTGTTGACATGTACTGACGTGGGGTGCCAGAAGACTGTTTACAGAATTATGACTGCCGAATATGAAGAAATCTTAAAAAGTTATAAAGGGTTCAATTCAAGTGCTGTAATCAACAAATGTTCATATCAATAAAATAACATTGTGAAATAAATACTTTTAACGTTACTCGGTGAAGAACCAAAAGGGCAGAAACACAATTTTAATGTGTATGAACTCTATGTAAACCTTATTCTGTTAGTTACTATAGTAGTATCATATTCATAAAATTTGAGATATCACATTCATTTGTGCTGCATTTTTCTCAGAGTGGTTCACCAGCTTTCTGATAAATGAACTATTTTGCACGAGTTTTCTCATATGTTCTTTTGCCCATGCAGGCAATGAAAATGGAATTCTGCCATCTATTCATTTGAAGGTTTGTAAAATTTCATACCTACTCTCTTCAGCTTTATAAGAACAGAATATGATAATTGTCAAGTAGTAATCATTTTGGATGGCTTGACTTTGATAAATGGATCATGCACTTGAGCACATGAACCTGATGACATGCTTGAATTCCAGAGTGAAAAGGATAAGCATCTTATATTTGTAGTTACATATCTAAGCATTGACATGCACGTAATACTTTGTATCAGATCAGAAATATGTTTGTATTTGTTATAGAATATAAGGATAGATTTAAGTATTCATTGTTTATTTGAGATATACAATGAGAACGATGTCGGGTAATTGACTGTGAATGCCAATAAAACTATTATGTCGCGGGCTACGGACCTGGATCGTGCCTTGGTCGTGATAATGCATATGCCTATGTAAGGTTTTATCTTTATTCAAAGATGCTAACTAGTTTTCAAGTTTCTTGATCAGGGTTACATACTTGGCAACCCAGTCACAACTCCAATTGATGATAATTATCATGTGCCATTTACTTACGGGATAGGTATTATTTCTGATGAACTCTACGAGGTGATATTTTTTTCCTTTCCATTTTTCTTTTTATTTTTAATCCCTTTTCTTTAGTGATAGGTTGCTAAAAGAGAAAACTTTACTCAACAGGCCTTGGAGAAGAATTGCAAAGGAGTGTATATAGATATTGATCCCAGCAACAAACAATGTTTGCGTGAACTTGAGACGTTTAAACAGGCTAGAATCTACTTCCTTTTCTAATAGTTCATTATTGTTTGTCCTTGGAAATTGTTCGTGCAAATTGATCTAAGTCTTAAGTTTTTTTTTTTTCTTATAGTTAATGGATGGCATTCAACTTGCACATGTTTTAGAGCCTTCTTGTGGATTTTATGCACCAAAGCCACAAAATCAGTTTTATGAAAGAAGATCTCTTGAGGAGAAATCCCGAATGATAGATATACATGACCTGCTTCGCTCATTTTGGTGCCGAGTAAGATGTATTAGATGTCTTTTAACTCTTCCAAATCACTTTGAAACTGCATCCACTTTGATATAACTGAAACATGGTTCAGTTTACCTCATTTGATTAAGGTTGTCTATAATGTTTATTGTTTATCTGTATATACCTTTCTCTTTCCAGTTACATCATTTACCTTCATCTCACCCTTCCTTAGGTTGATGGTTACAAGTTTGTAACTCAATGGGCTAATGACAAAGGAGTTCAAGAAGCCCTTCATATTCAAAATGTAAGTCGATATATTCTTTTTGGTACATCGATAGTTAACTGTAAATCCGCAAGTTCATAGTTGCATCATGGACTCAAAGGAATAGGTTTGCAATAATTGGTATCAGAACAGGTAATCAAGAGACTACTAAGAGTTTTACATTATGCGTGGTGGGAGATGACTCTATAGTCTCAAGCATCAATTAGTTGATGTGAGCTTAGGCAAATTTTGTTTGTTGAGCCCTTGCGCGGATGTTGGGCTACTGATTATGATTATATCTAAAGAATGTAAGTTGGGGCTTAGGTACTCAATGTTAACTTATGGGATAATCATGGGCATCATTCGGGCTATAGTCATGGTACGGACTCGTAGATTCAAATTGTGACAATTTGAAACTTACTCTTTCTAATTTAGGTACCTCCACTTTATTTTGTTTGGTTTCTATTTGTTCAATTTCTCAAATGAGAGTTACTGATTTTGAAACACCTTAGGAATGATTTTATATTACATTTCACTGGGTTATAATGATTAGTTGATAAGAATATTAGATTACTAAAAACTCGTTCAAGTCCCTTATTTAGGTACCTTCACCTGGCTCAATTGAGAGTTGGGGATAACCTTATATCATATTTCAGCCATGTATTATATTAATTAGTCGATTAGAATATTGATTTATATAAAAACTTGTTCAATTGAGATTTAAAATAAGTATTTATTTACCTGCATGTATGTACGTACTTTTGCAGGGGAGTGTGGAGAATTGGATAAGATGCAACTATAGCTTGCCTTTCACAAATTCAATTCGAGATTTAGTACCATATCATGCAAGCCTAAGCAGAAAAGGTTACAGGTCTCTCATCTACAGGTTGAATAACTTAACATAATTAACTTCATGTATGTATGTATGTGTACATCAGGTTAAATTAGCATTTACAATTCTATTGAAAATTTGAAATGCATACATGTTTTTTTCTGAATCAGTGGCGACCATGATTTTATTGTTCCATTCTTGGCAACTCAAGCATGGATAAGATCTTTAAACTATTCCATCATTGATGATTGGAGACAATGGATTGTGAAAGGACAAGTTGCCGGGTTAGTTCTGATTATAGAACTTAAAAGTTACTTGTTTTCATACTTATTATTAAAAGAAATTTTAATTTTTTTTTTTACTCAAAATGACACACTAACAAGGTTTATATTTCACTTTTCATTTTGTCCATGATCAATTTGTAGCTATACAAGGACTTATGCCAACAAGATGACTTTTGCTACTGTGAAGGCAAGACGAGATAATTCTATTTTTCCCTTTCTCATCTTTCTTTATTTTACTCCCATAACTATTCTACTTTCCTAAACTTTATATCAAATCTTAAATTGTTTAGTATCTGATCTTTTAACCATTTTCGTTTTCTTAATTTAGTACTTTTGGTCAAATTTATGAAAAATTTCCGATGTTTTAGTCACATAAGAAGTAGGTAAAATTATCAATTAAAATTATCAAAAAATTTCATGAATTTGACCGAGAGGATCAAGTAGGTAAAGAAAAATAGTTAGAAGATAAATTCTAAACAACTTAAGATTTATGGAAAAATTTGGGAAAAGTAGAAAAGTTGTGGAACCAAAATAAGAAATTTTCTCTATCTTTTATATATAAATAGTATTTGTAAGTGAAGTTTTCAAGTAGTAGTTAGGGTTCTGATATGGATGAGTTAATAACAACAGGGAGGAGGACATACTGCTCCAGAGTACCGGCCATTGGAGTGTAAAGTTATGTTCAAGAGGTGGATATCCTATCAACCTCTTTAATTCAATCAATCTCATCATCATCATCCTTCTCAGATTTAATAATTTTTTTGTAATGAAATGCTTATTAAATAAACTTCAATTTCACATCACATTGAAAAAAATAAAATGTATTTAAGTACTCATTATTAACTCATATAACCTTTTGATATGATTGAAATTCTGTTAAAATGCTTGCAGAATTATTATTATTAATTTTTTCCCGGAATGAGATATAAAGTTAGAAAAATGGCCAATTTATGTAGCTGTAATTTGAATAGTTCATTAAAGAACCGTACTCTAAACCAATAATTTACATTACAGGGGAAAAACTTTTGTATTGATATCTTTTGCTGCCTACTGCTTCCCAAGCTAAGTAGTAAAGTCTCTGCTAAGTTTTTTTCTTCATTTTTGGTCTGTTCCTGTGGTTCTATGACCTCGGAAAATAAAAATTACAAAAATTGTAACAGCAAATCAGAAAACACATATCTTGTCTCCAGTGATTCGTGTCTCTTTTCCCCACACCCCTATCACGAAGCAGATCTGAACAAGAAATCACTCTCTTTGCTGCTACTAGTTGGTTTTATTTTTCATGCAACTCACTTTTGGGCAGTAAATCTGCTCTTCGGTATCTGAAGTTGAATCTTAGGCCTGTTATCCAATGGGGGAAAAGAAATCATTAGTACAGTTTAATGTATCATAAGTATCCCTTGAATATTAAATGTCTATTGAATGAATATTACCACCAGAACTTCTTGAAAAGAACTTCAGGATCTCATCGATTATTATTACCTGAACCAGAGAAAACTATCATGAGATTATGTCGAACTGGTTGAATCAAAGTAAACAAGCAACAGGCCACATAATGGTAATTTATTATTTGTCCAAGCAGAGTTTATGTTAATGACCTAAAATAGTCCGCAAATAAAGCTTGTTCGAACTCCTTTTTTTTATTATTGGCTCATTAGTTTATTAAACAAACAAAATATCGAGTCTACTACTATTGTTAATTATATATTGTTCTTAAACAACTCAAAAACGTGACTGAGGAGAACAAAAACAAAAACAAATATATTTATAATCATTATAAGAGCATAGGATAGCACAAAGCATATAGATAAAGTAAATGATCATATGAACTCACAGGAAATGAAAGGTACAGCACAATTCTCCACTCAGACCAACTTAAAGGAGTCACCTACAAAAGAAAAGAAGAAAAGAGTAAACTTACACAATACATTATAACAGATGCTGCACCCAAAGGGAAACAATGGGGAACATCATTACATTAAAGTATAAACAACCCCAAAAGTGACTGAAAAGAATGAAAATGGGCACTTACAGAGAAAAGGACAGATAGTGGTTGAACATACAAAATGAGCATGTGAAGGAACATCGTTATTACAATAGAAGCCACAAGCCACAAGTTGCTCCATGGAGGTATCACACTAAACAGTGAAGAGCAGAGAAATGATATCCATGTTATTATCAACCACAGAAACTACGGGCAAATACAATAATTAAAAGTTCATAACTTGTTTAACTCTTTTTTCCTCTAAATTTTAACACTGTGCAAGTAAACAACTGTTAAAACTTCTGTGAAGTCAGCAAAATAGTGTTTTCACAAGAAAAAATGGCATTTAATATTTGCAAGTTCCTTGCACGCAACTATGCAAAAGAAGTCCCAATGGAAAAGAGTGGTCTTAGGGGTTAGAAATGAAAGAAAATAAAGTATGTTGCTTAATTCAGATGTGGCAAAGTACTCACAGCAGGGACTGATTTTCACTAAGATTGTTCAATGCGTTGAACATCTCAACAACAACAAGCACCGTCATTGAAACAGTTGAAGGATGCCGATCACTAAATACACTACACGGATAATTTGTTTCCCTTGTTGAACAACTGTCGAAATTCATCTGAGAACATCATACACAATAAACCACCATCTTCTGTTAAGCATCACTTAATTAGTGCACAATACTTCTATACACAATTACAAAATATTTCATGTTTAGAGGGGTAATTAATCATCATCAATTCCAAATGATAGGAAACTTACCAATTCACTATATGATAATTTTGGCCCACTATCTGAGTAAATGAACCACCATATGAATCCAACAATAGTGGCAAGTCCAACATATGCTGCAGAAAACCAGTTCAAAACATAGTGAGTTTGACAAAGGCTGACTAATAAATACTCCTCAAATCAGACAACTTCTATGATGTGAAAGTTCAAATAAATATCCGAGTAAATTCCTGCTATCTTTTCATGATAATTTTCATTCTGACATGTCCTACAAAGAACTGTTTGTTAAATTAGAAAGCTTAGTAAATATTGCATTGACATAAGGTTCTTTATGCATTCTGGCACTAAGAACCCCACAAACTCCCTAACCCCCTTCCAAAGAAATCCATGGTATAGAAGAATGTGAGGGTGCAAAGCAAGAAGTGTAAAGCACATTTTTCCAATTCCAATCCTACAGATTTGTTTGAATTTGAACAGAAGGCCAGAATATATGCAATCAGTTAGGAAAAGCACGAGGTACATAATAGAAACTAATAATTAAATATTCTCCTACCTCCAATAACTAGATAACGGAAGAACAGCCATCCAGTAACAACTGCTTCATTGACCTGATGATGAAAAAAAGACCAAGGGAAAATTTAGGAAAACAAACTAGAGAACAAAAGGGGGTGTTATCCCAAAAAAAAACAAAAAAGGGTGAAATAATATTATTTCAGGGGTATGCCACAAATCAGTGCCAATAAAAGATCCATATGATCTTAAACCGACGTCATCCTCTCTTCTCCAGTTCCAGAGAAATCTTATTTCTTCTATGTCATCCTCATACTTGATCTTCATTTGCTCTTATGGATGACTACTGTTAGATAATGTTGATGATTGGCATGAGATAAAGAAGAAAAGGTTAGCCTAAATTGACTAGTCAAGGTTTACTTTATTTTTCCAATACCCAGAAACAGTAATGTGGTTCTGAATATATCGTATCTCTTGAGCCACAGCAGTTACATGATGACTTAGCTATCCAAAAAAGCTTAATAAAAATTCAGGTTAAAAGTATAGATAACCTTTCGGGGTTTAGCCTTCATCACATCTGAGTCTTGTTTGTTGAATCCAATAGCTGTGGCAGGCAACCCATCAGTCACCAAATTTACCCAAAGCAGCTGGACCTGAATGCAAATAAAAGGACATCAGCACATCTTTGCACTTTATGACTTCTAAAACATAAAAGAATGCGTTTAAAAAACTAATGAGTGATCGATTACTGTATCTTTACAACTGTATATGGGTAACGGACACCTAACAATGCAATTGGCAGGTACATATAAGCAGAGGCAGGAAGCACTAATTTTCAAATTCCAGGATAAGTAATTTTTTTTTATTATCTTTTTATGAAGGCAAAAGTAGCATCCAATCATATTCTTTGTATGTATTAGGGTATTGGTTACTCAAGCTCATATAGCACTACTTAGTAATAAGTCAATGCAACTTCAAGCCAATGCATATCTTCAAAAATATCTCATATTAGTCAAGTAAATCTCAAAGAATGAAGGAATCAGGCAAAATAAACAAAAATGTGAGGAGTGAAAGTTTCACATCAAAACTGGAAGCAAAACTTACAGGCATCAAAGTATCAGGTATACCAAGTACAGCTGCCACGAAAATGCAAACTACTTCACCAATGTTTGAAGAGATCATGTATCTAATGAATTGTTTTGTGTTGTTGTATATAGCCCGCCCTTCTGCAACCGCCTGCCAAAACATAAACCATTATGAAGACAATCAGAAATGAAGAAGATTCCAACAAAATAAACAAGAAACACAAGAAAAGATACTCACAGCAACAATTGTTGCAAAATTGTCATCTGCCAAAACCATATCTGAAGCACTCTGAATTCTCAAAAAAGGCCAAATTTAGTTCAATATAATATCACCAATAATTTGGAATTGAAAATACAAATGTCACATGGTAAAGTGAGAAAATTCTAGTAACTCAATGAACCAAGGTCTCAGTGGGATAACAGAGCAAGTAGGTGTCAGGTTTGCTATCAAGTTAGAGACATACATATATGGATAGATTTCTAAGGAAAAACTTGGAGACATCTATGTTGAGAAAATATATTACTACTTCATGAAAGAATTTCCAGTAAAATATGGAATATCCTCTTTTTTTCAAAGATTAATGATAGCAACTATTGGATTGAAAGAAAGAATCTATGAAAGAGAAATAGCTCATACCTGACACAGTAACCCAACCATAAATACATTATCAGATTATACAGCAGAAACTAGGTAGTGATAATTTACATTCAAGGACATTAAAGGGCTGGAGACAAATTATTATGTATAAACAAAGAGAATAAGAATCACTGCTATGAAATTGTTTGGTATTATGCAACATAACATTTAGTTGACATGAATTAGGACATGAAGTTAGTTTCAAGAATTCAGTTGTGACTAAGAAACATTGAACAACAGCACTCAAAAACTTCTTATTGCCACAGACTATTTGCACTCCCTTTTTGTTTACATATTCTACATATATTCTTTTCAACAATACTGATATGTTGCCAACTTCTAATACTCTTCTAATTCTTATTCTCTTTAGATAATGTGTATTCTGAAAGGGAGAACCTTTCTTACGTAGAGAAGGGAATCATAAACCAGAAAAGAATCTATCCCTCTTCAAAATCACCAAGCAAAACCTTACACCTTTGTCCATAAACTGCGAGAGAAACTGCAGAATGGGGGACTAGAGAGATCACAATGAACATAGAAATAAAAATAAAAAGCAAAATGATACAGAACAAGACCTTGGCAACTGCAGTTCCTGATCCCATGGCAATGCCAATGTTTGCTTTCTTTAAAGCAGGTGCATCATTAACTCCATCTCCAGTCATTGCAACCTTAAAAGGAAAGGATTAGCAACACTGTCATGTTTCAGAAAATATGTAGGAAAGAAATTTTAAAATCTGGTGACTAAAGATTGCAAAAGAAGAAAAGAAAAATCATAGCTGGGAGGAAAAATAAGAGAAACTAGAATTTCTAGGGGGATCCATGTTAGGTGAGTTACAAGAATAAGGTCAAATAGACCACAGTAGTTGTGATGTGTCACAGAACAGGTTTAGAGAACATGACGGTATAATATTATCACTAGCAATGTATCTCAGTGAAGCAAACAAATGTTTCTACAAAATTTCCTGTTTATCCATTCTTTTTATGTCTACAATTACGCAGTTAGGGGCATTTATGTAATTGTCCTTTTGGGTACTTGGAGGGACATTAACTTAAAGTGGGGTGAAGTGGGATGTAAGGGAAGTTTTGTTATAAATATAATTTGCTGGACCATCAGGAAGATGCCTAGTCCTTAGAAGGGGTTTGCAGCAAATATGAGAGATCTTAGAAGCTTTATGGTCAGCATAAATTAAAAGAACTTTCAGCCACATTGCATTAGGTTTCTGGAGGCTTTCCCTATAAAATTTTCAGCAGAAAGCTATAGATCTTAAGCCTACCAGGCCCACCACTACTGTGGTAAGTGCAGGAGGCTAGCAGAAACATTGCTACTGTTCATTCATGTCCTAAAATTCCAGATTTCTCCTATCTTGCCTGTTATTTGTGAGTTTAATTTATAGTTTAACCTTTGCATCCTAGATATCATTTTCTACTATTATCTATAATTATTTTACATCACTTAGAGATTCTTTTCTATGAATTTCTCATGTAGTAGAATAATTATTATTGGAATCTATGGCACAAACACACACACACACACACACCCTCTTCCAAACAGAAAAAAGAAAAGAATGAATGAAAGAAGAAAACAGATTCAAGACACTGATTATTGAAACAAACCAATGCAGACAAAGAACCCTTCAGTCATCTTTGTCCCTCCCCCCTCCCAAAAAAAAAACAACAAAACAATTGCAAGAAACCCTTCACCAGACATCAAAATGAGGCCCTCCATTCAAGCAATTGACAGGTAATGAACAGTTTACTGCAACCACTTTTCTCCAACTGACTTCACAAGAAACATTCCTAATTACTATAAATTGAAAGACCAGAGAAATGGAGTCCCATTCTTTTATATTCAGGGGAAAAAACAGTTCATTCTAGTAGTCACTGTATATATATATGCCTACTAGTCTAGGAGACTTACCACTTCATTTTGATTTTGTAAAGCTTCAACAAGCATCCTTTTATGAGATGGCTCAACCCTAACAAAAAAAGAGGAACATAAGAGAGGTGACAAGAACAATAAAACTATTATGCATCTAGACAAATAAAACTAATATGTCACTCATCAAAAAGAAACCAGTTGCAGGCAGAGGAGATATTTACAAATAGATACCTCGTAAAAATTGCCATTCGCTGCAATGCCACTGACTTTTGCAATGCTGGAAGTGCATCAAACTCAGAAGCAGAGTAAGAGTACCCCGTGAAATCCTCTATGTGATCAAAGGCACCAATCTTCTGGCACAAGGATTCTGCAGTGGTCTAACAGTGTATCTCATATTAAAATCAATCTAAAGAATTATTTAGGATAGCTTCATAAGGTCTAAGGAAAACCAAAAATGAGAAGAACTAAAGGGGGCTTCTTTTACCTTATTATCTCCAGTAACAACTATAACACGTATTCCAGCGGTCATGCATGAAAGTACAGCATTTCTTACTTCTTCTCTTGGTGGATCAAGCATTCCAACCTTCAAAACAAACATGTCTTTGCAGGATTAGCATAAATAGGCCATTGAACAATTATCTTCATGAATTATGAGAATAAAAGAATAAAAGAAGTGAGCAAAATCAAGGAGAAGCATACCAACCCAATAAATGTTAGCTCCTTTTCATCATCAAATGAGAGAGACTGTTGACCCATGGGCATCTTCTTCAGTGCTAGAGCCAAGCATCTTAAAGTTTCTTTTCCTGCGAAACTGAAAAGAGAAAACACATCTCTGTTAAGACTACAAATATGACTATTGAAAAGCTGGTAAAAACCATCAATAAGAAAACTCTTATTTCAAATATTAAGCTTGTTAATTACAATCTTCTCTATTGATATAAGTATTATATAAGGTGGTAATTTCACATGGGAAGGAGGTCCAGCAAAAAGGAACTTCTATTAATTTGGTTTAAAATTTCAATTCAAAAGAAACCAGCAAAAAGGAAAAGGGAAATAGAACTATAGAAGGGAAAAACAAACAAAACTGAATGCATTGGTCTACAATTCATGAACCATTTGCTGCATGGGACGGTTCAAAGTGTATAGCAAAAATATCATCAGGATTTGATGACACTTAAAAAAGGGAGAAAAGATTTAGCAAGGAAACTCTCGCACCAGTATAGGACAACCATCTATCAAGTGACCCACCAAGTTTACTTGATTGTATGCAATGCAGTTAAGCAGCAGATTCGTGAATATTTAAATAATGGCTTTCACCTGTGGAATCTCAATTCTAGCTCAGCTCTAATAGCTGCAGTTAGAGGGACAGTGGAACCATCATCATTGCATAGAATAGCTGTGCATCTAGAAAGTATACTCTCCGGAGCACCTTTTGAAAACATGATCTCCATCTGCTTCCGACTACAAAGGACACTCATCATCTTGCGATCACGAGAAAATTCCAAAACTGAAATCTGAAATAAATCAGATCAAATCAGTCAAACATCTACTTGATAAAGAAATCCGAAGGCAGCTACACCTTTTGTTGGGCAATCTGAACAAAAGGAGGTAAGTTTAAAATATGTTTTATTTTGCACTTGGAATAATAAGATCACAAATTCTTTTCACATTAACTAACATTCCACCTCTATTTGTACAAGATGGGATTTTGCCATCTCTTTCTGATGATTCTGCACTTCTTGTGTGAGAAAACTATAGACTACCCTTTTCAAATATTTAAGCATTATATTTATCAAGTAAAAATCATTAAAGGAGTATAAATCTTTCTCATATATTTCCCTCTTCATTAAGTGTTTTTCAAGTATACAATCCTCTGATCTGGTAAGGATTAGATGTAATCACAGACATGTGTACATCATGGAGAAACACAGTTATCCTCAAAGTATAAATGAAAATAATCAAGAGATTTTTCATGCTAACCAGCACATTTTAACTAGAATACAAATCAAAATAAAAATACATCATGTCCACATTTAGCTGAAGATTTCAAATTCCCATTGTAAAAAAAAAGAACTTCAAAGAATCACTTCAAATATTAACAGAAAACAAAATTTCAGTGATCATAAAGACATTTGATCTATAGGGTATGAATTGTTTAGTTGACTATCAATGTAAAAAGTAAGAGATCCAAGAACAAACCTTTTTGAATTGGTTATCCCAATAACGGTTACAGTAAGAAGCCCTTTCATGCTTGCTAAGCATATTCAGCGCAGAAGGCATAGAATCATAACCAGGAAGACCAATCTGAAATCCAAAATTATGGAAAGAGGACCGTAAAAATAACAGAGTTCCATTAAAGATAAACTAACTGCAGATCCTGTGAGAAATAAATGAGGATTACCTTTTCTACTAAAACTCGAAGGGCTACTTCAGTTGATTCACCAATTTTCTCATAGTTCCTCTTGTCTGGATTATACTGTAGTACAGACTCATTACAAAGGGCCGAACACATAGCTATGTGCAGAAGACAAGGATACTGTGCTGGAATCTCAAGCTGAACAAACAAAAGAGTACTTTCAAAAACAGCAAGTAGAAAGGAGATACTAGAAACAGGATTTTTTACAGTACACAAAGTTCTCCAAAAATAAATATTCTCTGGCTACTATACAATAAACAAGCTATTATACAAGAACCAGACTTGTTAACAACAATAAATATTCTCTGGCTCTTTCAATGGGTACCCACACTGAGAAAACAACATGAGTACCCAGTGATACAATATGAAAACAGAAGAATCCCAGCACTAATTATATCTATGATAGTCCCTCCATCTGGAATCAAATGTCCACATTTAGACTTTTGGTTGTCCATTTCCCTAAAATAAATCATCTAAAGTTCCACATTTTTTAAGAGATTTAGATTTCATTAACTCATCTAGTCCTATCATTAACCTGACAACAAGGATAACACAGTAAATACCTCAAGAACAAAGGCTTTCTTTATTTATTGTATAAAGTCAAAAGGACATTCAGTTCAGGGAAGGAGTATTTACATTTTACAATAAAGTGAACAACACTACCAATTCTAAGAAGGTTGCATCTGTGACCAGTCAGTGATTGGATCGGCATATTAGTATATGAAGATCTCAAACTTCCACAATTTAGCTCTCAACAAAGTGATTATGCTTAACTCTCAGAGCATACCAAAGCTTAGACATGCACATAAAAAGTTTTGACTACATGAACCTACTTCGCAAGCATTAATGTCCTTTACCATCTCAAGATAAGTTATTTTGGCGTACCACAGATGCAAACGGTACAGAAGGCATACTTTCTCTCACCAGTTTATGGGTATTACATAATCTTGAAGCACCTTATCGGTTTCCTCTTTCTACAACATAAATATCCTGCCTCTTCATAACTTACAGAGTTTCAGATAGCAGTAAAATTTAAAATTTCAAGCAAACCTTATTAATCCACTGTACACCATCTAAATGTGTCAAATTGTGGTATACATGTACATGCATTGGGAAGAGAATATGTAAAAACAAAATGTCAAAATACCATGAAACAATCAACTTTTACCAAAAGTATCAAGAAAAAGAGGAATGCTTAAAATTTTTTATATATATATTAATCATTGTCTATATTAGTATTTACCTGCATTCTGTCACCTTCAAAGATAAAACCTTCTGGTGCATATGTTGTGCCACTCACATTGTATTCAGCAGCCATGGCACCATGATTTACTGAATGAAGTACACATATCTGGAGAAATGAATATATCACACAAGAGCAAAAGTAAAGAAAAAGGGAAGTTAAGACTTGCTAGTGGAAAGAAAACATGAATTGGACCTGATGAGCTTCAAAAACTAAAATCCTTGTTATGTTTCTTATGATTGACTCAATCAGGATTGGTTTGTAGTTCAAGTGTTAAATCAAAGGGGGACTTGTGAGATAATTGTGAAAAAATAGGGTTATAACACTAGAACACTGTGTTTGTCTACTAGTCTCTCCAACCTGATCAGGTTGATCAATTATAACCCTATTTTCACAATTATCTCACAAGTTCCCCTTTCCTTTAACACTTGAAGTACTCAATCCTGATTTAGTCAATTTTGATCATTAAGACCTACTCACCCAAACCAGTCCCTATTCTACTTAGCAAAAACCTTGCTTTCTCTCTCCTCCTATCTGCTTCACCATCTCTCCAACAAAACCTCACAAATTTTCAATGAAAGTACCACTTGCTTTAGAAAAGAATTAAGAAAGGAACTTTTATTCACCTTTGACACAGACATCATATTAGTTGTCAGAGTACCAGTCTTGTCACTGCATATCACCGTTGTGCATCCCAAGGTCTCCACAGATGGTAAGGATCTCACTATAGCATTTAAGCGAGCCATTCTTTTAGTTCCAAGAGCTAAACAACTATTGATATTGGAAAAAACCAAAAAAAAAAAAAAAAAAAAAAATCAATGACAGAAATACACAAAATATAAAGCATTATAAGATAATGAGAATGAAGAATCATCATAGCAAGAAAGTTGAGCAGATAAAGCATTGTATTTTAAGTAGTGACATGAATGCTGACTACTACGGTTATTCACAAGAAAAGAGAGCTAAAGATAGAAGCCTACTACTTCAAGGACACAAAACAAACACAGTTCTTACAAAAACACACAGAGCAAAGACCAACATAACCCCTCCTTCATCAATTGAATATGTTCAGATCATATAAATATAGTAGAGTTATTTATTTGTGCATCCATCCAACAAACTTTAAGAATGTAAAATTTGGACATTCAGACAATTTTTAAAATGCCAAGTCAAGCATGAGGATGCAACTCAAAACTTTGTACAGGAAATTGGAAAATCTACAATTCATCTTTAGCTATTGTTGCAGCAACCATTGCCCGACTATATACTTTTCTCAATTGCTAGGAGTTCTAGTAACAGCATCATTGACACTTTATGCAAAACAACTTCAACAGCTAATAAATAAATTATAACAGAGAAATTGCAAATCAATACTCACGTTGTAACAACAGCTGGAAGCCCTTCTGGTATTGCAGCCACTGCAAGAGCAACGGCAATCTGTGCAAGCAATACATGTGGCAGAAGACAGACATAAATGAAGTTAATATTATGCCATAAAAAGAAAGCATTATTCTAAAGAAACCTTCACCATGAACCATTACCTTCAAGTAATGTATTGCACCTCTCACAAAACCTCCATGGGCAGGATCCCTAAAATGACCAATGTTCACCATCCAAACCAATACACATATACCCGCAATGACCTAAAAGCCGAAAAAAAAAAAAAAAAAAAAAAAAAAAAAACATTTTAGGATGTAAAATAGGTTCCAGAATAAATCCATAAAACTAGAAGATAGCTTGATGCCTAATATATTATGACCAATACACCAACAATGTACTTAACAGTACTTCAGCCAAATCAGTGTCATAGCATCAAAGTGATAAAGTTTTCACAGAGAAAATTATAGTTTCCATATATCTTGGAGATATAGGCTTCAAATGAAGCAAAAGAAGTTACGACAATCCATAGGGTACCAGACACACTCTGATATCTCAAGTACAATTTAATAAAATAAAAATGTATAGATTTTTTTTTTGTCCCCAGGAAAACCACATAAATAACACTGTTGATAATTTGGCTAACCGGAAAAAAAAAAGGCCCATAAACAATGTCTTCTGAACAGAAAATCTTTGCATGCAGGACTTCAGGCAGAAAAGGGACCAAGCAAATTCAAAATATAAAGGGAAGAAAATACAGGAATCAACATTATATAATCCCTTAAAAAAGACAGCTTCAGGAAACTGAAAGCTACTAACAATGAATTTATTGCTCACACAGTGAAGACAAGTATCAAAACACAAAATATAAGATCTTTATTGTTTCTGTATCCCTAAACTGGGCACATTGAAATAGAATATCAGGCAGTAGTTTCAATTTGCTTCTATTAGTTAAATATGCTACAGATCAAAACATTGCTTGACTAATACAAGTTTAAGACCTTGATAAAATTTTCCAAATGAACAAGAGGTCATAACAGTTAACAGCTCCTTAAAATGATAGGACTTTCAGAAGCACTAAAAAGATAAAACAAAAACACCACTAATGGGACTCTTTTCATGCAGGTGCAAAAAAATATGGTAAACTTTCGGATAAACCATAGGAGCACTATAAAGGATTAAAAAAACACCACTATCGGAACTCATTTACACCTTTATGTTGAACTACCTTGGCTAAGAAAGTTCCAAACTCATCCAACTTTTTCTTCAGTGGCGTGATTTCCTGCATTAACATGTTAAAAATAATAAGAAGAACTACATCTAAGTCAAGGGGTAATAATAGTCACATTTAGGCAGAAAATCTTCTCACATCCTCCGTTTTCATCATAGAATCACGAATGCTTCCCATAGCAGTATTAGAGCCAACTCCAACAACAACAGCTTTTGCCCTACCAGCTACCACTATTGTTCCCTAGCAAAAGGAAAAGGCACAATAATCATTTCCTCTAAAAGCATTATAGAAAGCTATTGGGTAAAAATACAGCAAAGATCAGGAAGAATAAAACAATAGAATCATCAACAGATTGAAGATGTTAGGCTTCTTTTAAGACTATCAGAAAATGAGGCACACATGCATTCAAAAATTAGTAGATTTTAACCAATATAGAATTTTAAACTGTTTCCAGAACTGGTCAATAGGCAGAGAATAACATTTCAAATTCTGAATCATACACAAAAAAGGATAATGCTTTCTTTTTTTCCCTACCATTTTCAGGGTTGGGGGACTAAAAACTGACACTTTATGTTCATGAATATGTGCAAGAGCAGACGCATAAAAGATGTCACAACCCCATCATATATTTCAAAAAATGAAGATGACTATACATGGAGATATTATGCCATAAATTTCACCTAGTTGAGGCAGTATTTTTATAACATTAGATACTCTAATTCATCCATCAGTCCCATAACTGAATTTTGATCTTACCATCTATTGTCATCCAAAGTTTGTAAACACCAGCCAAGGGATAATAGTTTGTAGGAAAGTAAATAAAAGTTAGACATGCAATATATCCAGTACATCTCTGAAGTCCAAAAGGAATTCAATGCACAGAGTAGAAGTGACAAACACCACTTGTTTGCAGTTTAAAATGCTTTAGATACATTTGGCACAATCCTAATTAGTTTACCGAGAATAGGATATTAGTCTTATCCTGGTACACTGCATTCATAGCGCTTGTAGCATCAAGCTCTTTCTCAACAGAACAGCTTTCACCTGTCAACAACTAAATAAATTATTTACTGGTTTATGATGAATAGATAAAAATAAGCAGCAGGACAACACATATACAGTTTTATAGGATCTCAAAATTTTATGATTCTTTTTATACATATTCTTAATTTATCATTCAGTATCCAGGATTCTGGATTAGTTAGTTCATGCCTGAATTGTGATATATTATCACATGCCCATCCACTCCTTATCTACTCCCTCCCCCTCCCCCTGCAACTTTCCCCTTCTAAACATTTGTTCAAAAAAAATGTTGCAAATATAATATGAGTGTCATAATAAAACTATGACTTGTAATAATTTTTCGCATCTTTTCTTACATCCTCTACTCAAATACAAAAGGAATCAATAAATTTATACTATGCAGTTAAACTCTGATGTCCAAATTTACATACCCGTGAGAATCGCTTGATCGACTCGTAAATGATCACTCAACATTTCTATCATTCTCATATCTGCTGGAATTTTATCACCCACTGCCCATTGCCAATCATAAAAGAATAAATTACCTCCGGAAAAGAGTTATTCAAAGATATTCTCAATTGATAATTGCAAATTATGATACGTCAAAATGAAACTTACCAGAAACTTCTACAATATCACCAGGGACAAGGTCTGTAGCAGGTAGTATAGACAAGCAACCTAATAAAGTGAACAAAAGCAGACACATATCAGAGATAGGAACAAGACAGGTAAATATGCAAATTTGCATTACATGAATTCTCATCACTACGAATAAAGTTATATGTGTTTCAACAAGAATTAGCTTTTTTACCAAGGTGATTCTATGGGTCACATAACAAGCTTGAATAAGATAGGTAATTTCTTAGGCTAGTAAGTACAAGCTTCAGATTACAAGCTCAGAAAGACAGGGGAAAGGGTACAGTAGACTCGTATTTATATGGAACCAGATTTGAAAGCTTAAAGTGATCGAGCTAGTAAATTGGAATACCTTCTGGAATCAAAATTGACCATGTACGCGTAAAGATATTTCTTTACAAGTAAGAGGAGATAATGTTTCATTGGGAAGTTCTATTCATTTCTCCTCTCCATGATGAATTATGTATATTTTCAACAACAATAATTATGCAATATTGTGCATGTTCTTTTTCCACATCAAAGAAATCAAATCCTTTTACATTTTCCATTTACACCAATTACATATATCATGACAGATACATCAAACAAGAATAACGATGCATCTGAAAATAACAAATGCTTAGAAAAAAAATATTATGGCACATGCAGCATGCAGGAACTATAGCCTTTTTAGATGTCTGACTATACCATTTCGCAGGACAGTGGCAACATCAGCTTGGTATGCACGCAGTTCCTGCCATTTGTTTAAATAAAATAAAAGTAAGAAATGCCACATGGAAGCATCAAATAAACATGCAGAAAACTAGTATAATATTCAAATGAGGAAAAAATTGCATCCAATATAACAAAAGAAGTGATAAAAGTAGTTATTAGATTTCCATCAGCACTTGTATGTACCCAATACAATATTATAAGTTCCAACAAAAATGATTACAACTGGAATGGCCCTGGGATCATTAAAAGCACAAAAATAAAAAATAAAAATAATCTATTAATAATTGGATAGCATAATTTAGCAATTAAAGCCTATCAATAGAAAGAGAGATGAAATGTATTTCAGCGAGTGTGAATTTTATACAAGCAATTAACTAAAGAATTAACGAAATCTTACTTTTAAAGGCTTATAATTTAGTCAAACAAAAATACATAAGAAGCAAACATTTGGAAATGCAAGTGAGCTATCTACCACCAGGGCAGGTTAGCAATATGTTACTAAGATTATTCTCTCTCTCTCCCGTATGTAAAAACTGAAAACAAGTATTAGAAGCAGAATTTTTTCTATCTCAAAAACCACAAATAGCTAGGAAGGAGATGGAATTTGTTCCTTATTATATACATTTGAGAGATTTTCCTAATTTGACTTCGCACCTGAAGCAGGTTTACATGTAAGAGACAGAATAAAGAAATCTCAGACAATAAAACACAGATGTAGCTAGTGAAAGGCACAAAAATGTAGTTGCAAGACAGAGGGCCAGAATTATTAAGCTTTGCTTCCATCCATTGCCAATAAACATAGGTTCCCATCAAAATGTGAACTGAATTCTGTTGCGGAGTTTCATATGAATTGCTTTCAATGTTCCATGAGCTTTAGAAAATGGAGGCTATTCCCACAACAGCAAATTCATGCATAGAAACAATCTATATGGTACATTTTCTTTGGCATACAAGTCATTACATGCTTTTTAGGAGAAAGAGGAATGGTTTGTATATGATTGGGTCATTCATAGCATAAAATAATGGGGATAAGAAGTAAGGCTGAACTGAACTGAAACAGAAATATAAGTCAAGAAGCAAATGCATCAAAAGAATACAAACAATAAACAGTATATATTATGTTTTCTAACATCTATTAAATGGAAAAAGTATACCTCCAAAGCCTTCTCAGCATTTGTTTCTGTAATTACGCCCACAGCAGCATTTGCTGCCAATATCATCAGTATAACCTGTAACAACAAAAGTGCATAATCATAAAATGCAGCATTCTAATACATAAAATTGTTAACCTTTAAATTATAAAAAATAAAAAAAAAATAAAAAAAAGAGAAGAGTTTGTTCTTGATTAAACTAAAAGAAGACTGACAAATTTATCTACTCTTCTACTATTTCATAGTAATAGTAGATGGATACAGGCTCCTCAAGATAGACAAAGATGAGGAGTGAATCTAGTTGAATATCAGTATAATTGTAACCTACCAAGAATCATTTCAGTCCAGTCTTTTAACATGCAAAGATTCTTTCTGAACAAACAAATTAGGATTCTGTCAATCTTTCTCACTTCTTCAATGACAACAGACACAATTAGAAACATATGGTCAGGATCCAAGTAGCTAACTTGTAGAAAAAAGTAATTTTGGGCCAAGCATCATTAACTATTCATAAAGCTTCCAATAGAACCTAAATGTTTGCAGAAAATAACAAGCAAAAGATACATCAAGTTAAAAGTTATTACATAAAGGGAAATGAATGTAGCAACAAATCAAGAAACATTTTCTTACCGAAGGCTCCAAAAAGGCAGATAAGCCTGTCTCTCCATTTATCAGGGCCAAAAGGAAGGATACAATTGCAGATACTATCAATATCTTAACCAGCAGATCATCAAATTGTTTCAGTACTAATTTCCAAAAAGGTGTGCCTATGCCAATAAGATTATCATGAGAATGACAATATATTTCAATAGTATACATATCAAGATCTAAACCATCAAAGGTCTCGAAAGTAGCACAAAAAAGTGGATACAAAAATTGCCAACAACTATCCAAATAAATTAATGAAGGGAAAAATAAAAATCACCTATAAATGTCCAAAAAATTCAAATTAAAAAATAAAAATAAAAATAAAAATGAAAGTCTACTGTTTTTAGGATTTCAAATATCACTTTCTCTATTAAATCATTATTATGTACCTAGCATACCTGTTATTTTTAAAATAAAACCTTAACCAAACAACAATACAAATACCACTTGTTTCACTTAAATAAATAACCCAATATTTTTTTTTTTTACGTTTTTCATTTAGAATTGTTTTCCAAATACAATCTTAATCTCTGATAATTCAACATTAGAAACTAATTTGACCACCAACAAAATTAATTACAAAGAATGTGATTCAGCAGCTAAGAAAAAGTATTATGAACTCATGCAACTTATATAACTATATACATGTATAAGGACAGAGAAAGAGGGAGATGAAGAGATATGCTATGCTTACTTTGTTCTTGCGGCAGCACTGGAACCGTCAGTGACATGTCAAAACATTAAACATGCATCAGAATCACAGGTCAAACTGTCAAATAATTAATATTGCAACAAGAAAGAGATCAACCATAGATGTAAAAGCAGAAATGTGAACTAGCAGTATATGGTGTTTTCTTCTAGTGCCAAAAGTGCCTTCAAATTACAATTATCATTCAATTACAAAAGACATTTTGGAGGATGTGATTTGAAAGTCATAACACTGGCTACTTCAAAAAGTGATCAAGGACAAAATTAGGGCTTTCGCAAGGAATAGCTTTCTGTTATAAATGAATGATAAAGAAAATTAGAAGCGGGTAATTTATTAATTCTAGCTGAAAACCCAACCCACAAGGTTTCTTGAATACAATGTTGGTAGGGAACTGCCTAAGCAGCATTATGGTCATAAGAAATCCTAAAACAGATACCAAATGTTTTTGTATTATAATCATATCAGAATAGAATCATACACCAATACACAGATTATAGTCAGAACCTACCATTTTTACCATACAACCTAGCGTGTTGGGTAACCTGAAAACCACAGAAGCAAGTGAAGAGCTTATCCACTAAACAACAGGTTCCCAGAAAATCTCAACTCAAAAAAAATGAACTTTTTAAGTTGCCAAAGTAAACAGGTAGAACCTGAGATTCAGAAAGGCCTTTAGCTGGGTCCACCCCGAAAAACTCCAGAACCTGGGATTAAAATTATAAATTGTTCAAAGTCATGATCAACTTCTGAATTAAAGAATCAATTTTGATAGCCGGAAACACCGTAAAAGTTCCACATTCCACCTCTTCAATACAAATAAAACTGATCCCACGACAAAAAAAAAAAAAAAAAAAAACTAGTTCGCCATTGAATCCCATCAAAAAAAATATAGCCATTTTTATACTTCGAAAAAAAAAATAATAAAGAGAAATACTGATTTTGCAAAAAGACTAACAAAGAGGGAGGAGCGTACCTCTGCGACGGATCTAGCATAGGCGTCCTCCATAGATACTACGGGGGGCGAAACAGAAGAAAAGATGAGTCAATTAATTCCTTTGATGGATTCTTCAGGGAATTGGTCTGAATTCCATGTCTTCTTCTCTGGGTGCGCTAGAAGTGCAGTGTTAGCCTTAGTCGTTTCTTTCAGATCTGGTGGGGACTTTTATATATATTTCAAGTTCTAATTTGGAAACCGTTTTTGTGTCAGTGTTACGCTTTCAGCTGATACATGTGATAGGTTTTTTTTTTTTTTTTTTTTTTTTTAATAAGTAATTATGCATTACTAGGATCATCATCAACAAATGTTACATCAATTCCACTCCTAACAAAACAAAATGTAAAACCTATTAGCGTGAGCAGTAGACATCTTCACACGAGCCGCAAGCCAATACTTAGAAGTAAGCTTATTCACAGACGAGGCAACCTCGGACCGGTCAGGAATTGCAACGCCCTTCCATACTCTATTCCGCCAAAACCATATATGTTCAAAAGCAACAGCCATGAAGATAGCCATTCTTTTTTTCGCCTTATCCGAAATCGGGAAAGGGTTGTCATTTCCAATCACGATCTTGATCCAGTGCTCAATTAATAAATTCCGAAAAGGTTCAGTGCGTATTTGCTAGGGAGAGAACCACCATAACAGTTTAGCAATAGGACATGAAAGAAACATATGATGGGTAGATTCCATACCTCCACCACATAGGTAGCAAGCGGTAGAAGTGCCCGGTATGAATTTGGATAATTTATCCAGGGTAGGGAGAGCATTAGCAACATTTTTCCACAGGAAAAGTACAATGTCTGCCATGAAAATGGGGCTTCCAGATATGCTTCCATATGCCACTACCATTGGCAGGGAACCGAGGCTTGATGATGAATCTGTAGGCAATCTTAACCGAATAGTCCCATGACGTGGAGGGGACCCAAGTTGGACGATCTTGCTCCGAATTCAAAATCGAAGTACGAATGATAATCCGATGAGAGAAGATGTTGCAAATCTTATCCTTGTCCCATTGTCGGCTATCCGGCATCATCAAATCACACACGAAATGGAGGTTCGGAGGGATAGAGACATGTGAAGGAACTCCGTATTCATGAAGGTTAGGGAGCCAATGGTCTATCATGATGCAAGCAGTAGTAGTGGCTCCCACCTGATAGCAGCACCCCGATCTTAGCAGTTCGAGGCATTGAGTGATGCTCCCCCATATCCAAGACGTAGACCTTGAAGCCCTCTCCACATCCAACAACTTTCGACCCCCGAGATACTTCGACTTGATTAACCGTACCCAAACCTTGTTACTACCTTTACAAACTTGCCATGCAACTTTCATGAATAGTGCAGTGTTCAATTCACCCATCTTGCGTAGGCCCGGGACCCCTACAGGTTTAGGAAGGCAGATGGCATCCCACTCCTTTGGAATGAAATGGCGGGTGGGTGAGCTATCAAAATTCTAAAAAAAAAATTCCCGATTCTCTAGTCAAGTCGGTGGAGTAAATTTTTAGGGAGCATATATGATTGCATCACGTAACTCGACAAAGCTTGGGCCACTGCTCTAATAAGGACAGTCCTCCCGACCAGTGAGAGAGATCGCCCCTTCCATCCAAACAGTTTACTAGCCATACATTCTTCTATCTCACAAAATGCCTCCCTTGTAGACTGAAAATTGCAGTACAGAAGTCCTAAATATTTCCCCCGATGATCATATTCCGACATGCCTAGTATCTCACACAAGTCATTTATAGTGCTTCTACGAACATTCTGGCTGAAGTGAACCGAGGACTTCCCAAGATTGATAGCTTGGCCAGTCCAAGAACAGTAAGTTTGGAGACATTCCACCACAGTAGTCGCCTCTTCCGGTGTAGCCTTACAATAAATCATGAGGTCATCAGCTTACATGAGGTGTGTAACCTTGGGACTTGACTGTGACACTTTAACACCATTCAACATCCCTGCAGCCTCCTCTCTAGCTAGCAATCTAGATAACACATCCGACAATATGGTAAACAAAACGGGAGACATTGAATCCCCTTGTCGTAATCCTCTTTCTGAAGGAAAAAACCCATAAGGAGATCCATTGATTAAAATGGAAAACTTGGCCGAGGATATACAAGTACGAATCAAATCATAGAACTGTTCACAGAAACCCGGTTGCGAGAGGATGTGTAGAAAAACTTCTCACTTGACGTGGTTGTACGCCTTGGCTAAATAAATTTTGATTGCCATATATCCTTGCTTCCCTTGCTTACCGTTGAGATAATGCATGACTTCATGGTTGATAATAGAATTATCCCCAATCGAGAGGTTTGGTGCAAAGGCAGCCTGACTCGGGTGTACAATGTCTTCCAAAAAACCCCGGATCCTCCCGGCTATGATCTTCGTAACAGCTTTAAAAACCACATTACGCAGTGAAATAGGGCGAAATTGATCCACTTTCGATGCATGGGCAGTCTTAGGTATTAAAGCAAGAAAGGTGTGGTTGAATGAATCTAGAATGGATCTTGTTCGGAAAACATCTTGTAATGCCTCAATCACATCTTGTAGTGTTGTTAATAGTTATATTTAACCAATTATATAACAAGGTATATAATTACATTTTTGTCTTTTTTTTTTTAATGATTAGAACATTCTATACCCAAATGCGAAATTATCTAATTTTATATTTTTTATTTGTGATAAATTATTGATTTAAAATTTTTAAATATTAAAAATAACGTATATATAAATAAATTGATAAATTTATCATATATAATTATATTTATCTATTTATTAGATATTTATATAATAAAAAATTATTTAAAATAATAAGGGTAAATTATCTCAATAACACCTCAACTTTCGAGATTCCGGGTTTTGCACCTAAACTTTTTTTTTTTAGCTTTTGCACTCCAACTAAAAAAAAATCACCTAATTCGCACTTCGTCCAAAAATTTCGTCCAAACTCCAAATCCGTCAATTTTTCAGGGGCATTTCCGTCTTTTTATATTTAAGATTTAAAAAAAAAATTAGGGAAATTTTTTATTTATAAAAAATTATATAATTTTTCTATTTAGTGAGATTCGAACCCCGATCGCGCGTCAAAAATAGACGTACTTTACTACTACACCAATGAATCAAATAATATTATATTTTACAAGCGTTTTATTTATTCTCTTTAAGAAGATTTTTGTTTTATAAAAATGATTTAATTTTCGCAATCAACTGGATTCAATGATTTAAAAAATTCTATCTCTCTCCATCACTTTCTTCTCTCTCTATCTATCTTTCCATTCTCTATTTTCCTCCAAATTTCTGCGCGTTAACGCCCGATTAGCCTCGCCGAGGTTTGAAATTTTGTCTCATAGACGTTATTCCTAAATAACTAATAGGCAGGTTGTGCAATTAGCCTCGTAGGGTGTGCAATTAACCTGCTTCAATGAAGAGGTAAACCCTAATTTTTTTCCCCAATGCGTTCAATCAAAAATTAGAGGAATAGAGTAGAATTGAAATGGTTATTTCCGGTAGTTGTTATTTTCACTACTGCAATTGAGTGGACATGATTTGTAGTTCACTTCAATTCATAAAAAATAACCATTTTGGGAGATAGTTGTTTATATAAGAATTAGTTGTTTTTATATATATATATATAGATATAAACACAGGGAAAACTACTAATCTTAAGAACAAGAAAAGAGGAAGGAAATGAAACGCTTAGCAAAACTAAAATTCTAGTGAACAGAACCACCACCGCCGCTAGATTGATCGAACCAAGCATCAATAACATCACCATCATCCAATCCCAAATCTTCTACAGTCTGTAAATCTTTGATCTTTGTCCTGTCGAAGGTGAAACAGAGGATTTCGTAATTCAAGCCTAGTTTATCGCAATAAGCATGCGCCGCCTTTTGAAGAGGAACATTTTGCCTAATCCTCATCGACAGGTCACATTGGCCTTCCCCCTAAATTGTTATAGTCACGCGACTTTTCTTCTCCATTGTTAATAATATCAAAGAATTCTCCACAGGAAGTTAGGTAGCCAGCTTTCCTATTTGTAGTTGAGAAGATATGCAGAGTTGACGCCGATTGAGAATCCCGATCAAGACTTTTTTTTTGGGGGGTAAATGAATCCCGATCAAGACTTGTTTCCAAGATAAACCTTTCAAATTTCCATCTCATACATCTAATCTCAATGCACAAAATCAACCCAAAAAATTATTTTTTATAAAACAAAAATCTCTTAAAGATAATATATAAAACTCCTGTAAAAAACAATGCAAATAATGTTTATGTCGCAATTAATAATATATACGTAATTATTCAAATTACTTTCTAATAATTGTTAGTTTATATTTTACCTATCAAACTTATTAAAAAATAAAAAATTAATTTAAAATTTAATAGTGATGAATTCAATCAAATAAATATTAAAAAAAAATGTAATATAAGAAATATAAAAAAAAATTATAAACTTCTAAACTCAAAGAATTAGATAAATATATAAAATCTAAAAAGATTGATGATTGTCATTGAATATGTAATTTTTAAAAAGTGTATAGCTATGACAATAGAAATTTTTTTTTACTAAAATAAGATTATTTCTTTGAATAATAAAGTTGCATATAATATAATAATAATTTAAAGAAAACTAAGAAGTTAATCTTTAAAAGAATTAAGAAATATGTGAAGAAAATTTAACATTAACTGGAAAAACTATAAAATATTAAAATTTGAAGAAGATCAAAAGTTTATGTAAAACTAAAATTTAATGAAGGTAGAATAATGAAGTTAATGAATTAAAAAAATACAAATAATAATAATAAATAAATAAATATAATTAATTTCATATAAAAATTTGAATTTAAAAAATAAAGTAAAATACTAACAATAGAAAAAAATTAAAATTTAATGAAATAAAATAAACCAAACAAACGAAAAATAAATTACAAAACATAAATTACAATTACAATTAAAATGCTATAAAAAACAATAAATATAAGAAGGCAAAGATATATTCACTTACCAAAAATTAAAAAAATAAAAATAAAAAGACAATAAAATCTAAAAAGTTGAAAAAAATTATAAAATCATGTCATTGGAAAACTTATAATCTTATATATATAAGATACAAAGAGATATCAAACCTTTTAGGTTCCTCTGATAATTTATAAGTTTGTGACTATTATGAAATGTTTAAAAATAAAAAATAAAAGGCACTCATTGAACAATTAAATTAAGTTCTAATAGTATATTATAGAAATTCTAAATTAGGTTTAAGGAAAAGTATTTTCTCTCAAAATTAAAACAAGGACAAAGTGACAAATTATTTTCTTCAAAATAATTATAAAATAAATAAAATAATTTGACTAACTGTTAATCATAATTCAATAAACTTAAATGTGGAAGCGATTAATAAACAAGGATTCTAATAGGACAATTAAATTAACAAAATCATACTCATGACATAATTAAATAGTAAAGAATAGAAAAACACTAACTTGAAGATTTCATAGCCTTCTCTGTTGTTTTTCGATCAATCTCCAACTGTTTTCCTATGTCAAATCCGTAATACTCAAATTCTCCTTTTGATGATATAAAGACTTGTTAAAGATAGAATCTTTTTTTTTTTTGTTGTTGACGGGGGAACCCGCAGCCGCTACTCGTCGAGTGCGCTCTGGGTAAACCCTCGGGCATAGCGCAATAGCCTACAAACCACGCCAGCCAGGTAAACTACACTGGGTAAACCCTGTGTAACAGGCTCGACCAAGAAGGCGTTGGTAGGATTTGAACCAGGGACCTTGCAGTCACCAGCAGCCTACTCCACAAACTCGGCCATCCCTTGTGGGACTAAAGATAGAATCTTTAATCTGTAAAGGAGAGAGTTCTTATGTTTTCAGAAAGAGAGGGAAAATGAAAAACCCTTGTGTGTGTATATCTCAAATGAACAAAATATGTCTTTTAATAACTTAATGTCATATTTTGTTCTATTACCAAAATACCCCTTAACTTTTACCATTATACAAAAACACTCATCAACACTTAAATTTTAACGAATTGGCACGAAGGGATTTACACCCAATAATTGCCTATTCAATACTATACTAATAATCACCTTGTGTACAACAATATCAATTATTTTTCAATTATATAAATCAATTAGAAATTAAATTTCTAACATTCTCACACTTGATTCAATATAACAAGTATACTTAAATTATATGAATCAACATTAGAAATTAAATTTCTAATATTTCTCTCACTTGATTCATATATGACAAATGTAAAACATATTAACATAATTTGAGCTCATTTAAAAAATGTAATATATAAGTCACAACTTCATAAGAACTAAACCAACTTCGTAATAATGTAATATATAAGTCACAACATGGCGGTCATAGACCTGGCAAACGTCCCGATTCCTTCCATGTATCACAAATCAATTCAATTCAAACACTCACAATTTGATAAGACAAATATTCAAAATATTTTATCGCACAATGTCTTAAAATAAGACCCAACATCTATAATCATAACAAATATGCATAACAAAAATATGATTCATAGATAAGCAAAATCCAAACAAACATTGATATATAGAGTTTCAAATAAATTTAAATGCTAAACTTAAATTCATACATGTATGACCAATCATCCGCTATACAAGGACTTTGTGACTACTCTCATTTCACTAATATGGCCAATAAAAGTCTTGGGAGCTAGTCTTTTAGTCAATGGATCCGCAATCATATCAATGGTGCCAATTGCACTATTTGAACTCTTTGATTTCACATCTCTTCTTTGACATATAGATACTTTAAATTCATATGTTTGACACCTTTGGAGTATCTATCATTCTTATAGAATAATACAGTTCCGCATTATCACAATAAATCCTTATTGGTTTAGCAATGGTACCAACGATGCCTAAACGATCAACAAAATTACGTAGGCACAACAATTAAATTGTAGCTTCAAAACATGCTACAAATTCAGCCTCTATAGTGGAAGTAACAATGACATACTATTTACCACTCTTCTATTTAGACTTTAGGGTATCCTCATATCCGGAATAGTCCGAGTCCAAGTAACTAACAATCTCAATGTTACTCATTCTTCTATATGTGAGCATTGACCGGTGTATCTACATTACAAACTTACTTCCCATAACCTTAATGTAGATACACCGGTTAATGCTCATTTCTACAAACCCATATGACAATACAGTATCATTAAACTTCAAGTACCATTGTCAGAAAGTTTGTTTAATCCATAGATTGATATCTTCAACCTACATACTAGATTTCCTTCACTTGTGGTCTCAAAACCTTGAGGTTGATCCATATATACCTCTTCTTCCAAATCTCTTGTGAGAAAGGTTGTTTTAACATCCATTCAGTGAAGTTCACGATCAAAATGAGCCACCAAAACCATTATCAATGCTCAAGTGCATAAACGATATAATCGTTTGAAATAGCTGATATTTTCTCTCTCGTAAACCTCCTTAATACTATTTCTTCATGAGGTTGCACTTGCTCATTAAGTTGAGCATTTTCCTCCTCTTCTTGAACAACGACATCAATAATTGGGTTTGGAGCACCCATTTGTTGTTATTCCATATTCATGCTTTATGGTTGTATTACAATAATAAGAACATCAACTTAAGACGGATCACTTGATAGACTTTGGTCTATCAATGACTCTCTTATATCTACATTACTTGGACCCACACTCTCACCGATATTGCCATTTTCAATGAAGCGAGCATTTCCAGACGCTACAATTCTCATACTATGATTAGGACAATAGAATCTATGCCCTTTTGACAGCACTGGATATCCAATGAAATAACCAACAATGGTCTTGGAATTCAACTTCTTTTCATGTGGATTATATATATCCTCACTTTGGCTTGACAGCCCCACACGTGAAGATGTCTTAAATTAGGCTTCCTAGATGTCCACAGTTCAAAAGGAGTCTTAGGAACTGCTTTACTAGGTACCCTATTCAATATGTATGCGGTTGTCCTCAATGCATACATTCACAATGAAATAAGTATAGAACTATCATTTACCATACTCCTCACCATTTCATTAATGTACGATTACACCTTTCCACTACACCATTTTTTATATGGCGATTTGGGTATTGTATACTAGGCACGAATGTCCTCAAATTCAAGGATTTTCTTAAATGAACTTGGAATTTGTCCAACTTCCAATGTCTTTCCATAATATTCATCACCTCTATTAGAACGTATTACCTTAATCTTTCTATTTAACTGTCTCTCAACCTCCGTAATGAATGTCTCATGGACATCAATTGATTGAGTTCTTTCATGTAGCAAATAAAGGTAATAGTATCTAGAGTAATCATCAATGAATGTGATGAAATACCTTGCACCGTCCCAAGACGATACATCAAAAGGATCACAAATATTTGTATGTATTAAATTGAGTAATCTAATACTCCTTGTGGCAACTTGTTTTGATACATGTTTGGTTTGTTTACCCTTAATGCAATCCACACAAGTATCATTATAATCGGTAAAATCCAACTAAGACACAACTTCACTTTTAATTAGTCTCAAAATCCTTTACTTGGATGTATGGTCAAGCCTTTTATGCCACAAGTCACTAGAAAACTCATTAAGTGCATTAATATTCATTCCAACAGCACATTCAACATCAACATTAAACATGAAATTAACAAAACTATAATTTAGATTGAAACAATACAAAGTATCCAATAATAAACCAGTACCACAAAAGTTTGTTCCATGATACAATGAAAAAAATTCATGTCCAATCTCAAAATCAAATCTCAAAACATCCAACTTAGAAAACAATATTTCTAGAGCAATTACGAACATATAGATACTTCTCAAGGTTAGGAAATAATTTGTATCTAACACAATTCTATATGTCCCTACACCTTCAATTCTAGCTTTCATTATGTTTCCCATAAATAGAAAGCAAAGCTTTCACTTTTCTGACATTTATTGGAGATTTAGGTAACCCTGTATAATATTAGAAACATGAGTGGTTGCACATATCAAGCCACCAAGTATTATAAGGTACCTCAATCATATTTGATTCAAAGCATAAGAAAATTAAATGTATGTTTTTCTTTTCAAACTATGTCTTCCATTTCTTACTTGGAGTTTTGTCGCCACTAGAATCAACATTTGAATTATCATAATAGGCAAAGTTGGCTTGGGAAAGTTTGACCTTAAGGTCTTCCCTTTGCTTTGCCTCCTCTTGCAGCATGACCTTAGTATTCGAAAGAGACCATTTTCCCTTAAGTTGGTTGTAAGTTCTCCAAAATTGCTTAAATAATCATCATCCTTACATGATTTTTAGCAAGAACTCAACCAACACCCTCTTAAGCCGGTTATATGTATTTACCATGTGAGTGATATGTTCATCCATTGACTGAGCTATAATGTACTCTCTATTAGATAAATCATTAAGAAGAACAACAACAACGACTTATCCACAATGTCTGTCATAGTAAATTTCCTTATCTCAATCATAAATTTCCTCACACTTTTAGTCTTGGGTTGGGAAGGCTTAACATTAGGAGCCACACTAAGCTTAAGAAAGCTCATCAAAAGCCTATTCGACCTCTCCTAGTTCTCCCACAGTCTCTTATTTGCCTCCGAACTAGTATCGATCGATTTAGTGGGCTCATCCATACCTATAGTTGATTCGAGTCTCAAAATGTCAGCATTTAGCTTGACATACTCGATCTAGTCATCATAATTCTGCCCATTAAACTTGATACCACTGACAATCATATTTAACATAGTAGAGACCATTGCAAATATTTACATCTCACATATTATTTGCTTTGAATTTAAACCACAATTCGGACTATAATATATTCCAAAAAATTGCATTTAAATTTACCTTTGGGCTAAATCTAAACACAACCAACAATCACCAAACATGCATCATTCATATAACATATAGAAGGTCAATCATTAAGTTTACTTTAACATACACGTCATCTTTGGATGTACATTATACATTAAGCAAACAAAATTCATAACCTACTTCAATTGTCATTAAACATGAGTAAGATATATCCGTGGGTAACCGTATAAATGCATGTTAATAACTATAAATGTTTATTATTCTTAAATGTCATTGATGCTATATCAAATAAACATTTATAAACACAATTTAAAACATTTAATCAACTCCGAGTGGACCACTTTGGTGACTAACGCACTCACTAAAATATTAAAGGTTTAAATCATGTAAACTACATTTATAAAAACATAATTTAAATCATCTAATGAACTCCGAGTGTGCCACTTTGGTGACTAACGCACTAACTAAAATATTAGAGATTTAAATCATGTAAACTTAAATTATTAAGTTTAATATTATCATTATAGAACTTAATTTAATGAATTATTAAACTAATACCTTTATATAAAAGATCATCCTTAAATGATTATTTAAAGCTCCTTTATTGATCTTTTATCTCAAATCGTTATATAGAAACCTTCATCAAAGATTTCAGCATCAACAAACCAAAACAAGATTCAAGAAATAAGAACCCAAATCTTTATCAAGAATCTCAAGAAAATATAAATTCCATTATCAAGAAACCAACAAGATTCCAATATAAAGAAAATCAAGAATCATCAACAAACCCAAAACATATTCTCAAATTGCTTATATAAATAAAAATCATATAGATAATATATTTAAAATTCAGTTGTAGTTTAATGACAAACCATTATTTTGCCGTCTTGACATCCCCAAGTTCAAATAGTGGCTGCCGCAACCATAATGGTTTTGAAAATTCCATTAAATTCTTAACAACTTCTTCTCAATTTCAACAACTTAAAGTGGATTGGCAATGAACAAGTTACACCAAAAAATTCAGCTGTAGTTTAATGGCAAACCAATATTTTGCCGTCTTGACATCCCCAAGTTCAAATAGTGGCTGCCGCAACCATAATGGTTTTGAAGATTCCATTAAATTCTTAACAACTTCTTCTCAATTTCAACAACTTAAAGTGGATTGGCAATGAACAAGTTACACAAAAAAACACAATTGACTTCGATTCAACAAAACAAGCCAAACCAAGATCCCATTAAAATTCTTTACAATTTTTCTTGATTTTAAGAATTGAAATTTGGAGAAAATCATAAATCCGTTATCACAGAATTTTATGCCACCAATTAAAAATTCTAAAAAACAAATCAGATAATTATATGAATTAAAAACATTCAAGACGATGAGCAGCCATGAAAGAAAGGATAAAACACATTCATAAGGTTTCGAAAACATATTATAGCGAAAATATGGGGAATTGACACCCCAACAAGAGCAATCGAAGATTAAACATAATTTCAAACCAAAGTTAAATTCGATTCGTACCCAAATAATTATACCATGAATAGTTAATTTAAAACAATAATCATAATTAATTAACTTCAATTGAGAAAATACCCAAATTCTCATAAACCCTAAATTGGTAATTTAATTCCTATTAGATAGGCTTAGATACAAAAAATTAATCATAATTCAATAAACTTAAATGTGGAAGCGATTAACAAACAATGATCCTAATAGGACAATTAAATTAATTAAATCATACTTATGACATAATTATATATTAAAGGATATAAAAACACTAACTTGAAGATTCCATAGCCTTCTTTGTTGTTCTTCGATCAATCTCCAACTGTTTTCCTATGCCAAATCTGTTATACTCGAATTCGCCTTTTGATGATATAAAGACTTGTTAAAGATAGAATCCTTAATCATTTATCTTAAATGAGAGAGTTCTTGTGTTTTCGAAAGAGAGAGAAAAGGAAAACCTTGTGTGTATATCTCTAATGAATAAAATATGTCTTTTTATGATTTATTGACATATTTTGCTCTATTACCAAAATACTCATTAACTTTTACCATTATACAAAAATATCTCTCAACACTTAAATTTTAACGAATTGACACGGTGGGATTTACACCAAATAATTGTCTCTTCAATACTACACTAATCATCACCGTGTGTACACCAATAACAATTATTAATTACTTCAATTATATAAATCAATTAGAAATTAAATTTCTAATAGTTGATTCTCAATAAAATTGAGAGAATGATGAAAATTGTAAAAATTATAAAATAAGTGATGAAATTATATAAAAATTTTAAAGGGTATGAGATCACAAAAATTATATAACTTTTAAGTAAGAAATTTGTGTATCTATAAATTAAGACAAATTTGTGTATTGCATCAAAGGATACCATTTTTCTTGTCATTATACCAATTTAACTTTCATAAAAGCCGATAAGGAAGAGACACCATTTTTTTATGAAAATGAAGAGAGATAGATATTAGGGCAAAAATTTTGGGATTAAGATTGATTTTCTACAACAATTTAGAATTTCTACTGTACAAATCGATAAAAAATAAGAGAATTGGAAATATGAAAAAAAAAAAAAAAAAAAAAAAAAAAAGAAAGGAGTTTTTAGATTCAATTTGGGTTGGAACAAATAGAATACCTTCAACTACATCTATTAGAACACAAGCTATTTTTGATAATGACATAAAACAATTTTTTAAATTTTTTATTAAGTATATTACTGTAATAATATAAATACCTTGGTTTTTTATTTTTATTTATTTTTTTATATATATTTAAAATTTAATAGTTGTTGTAACAAATTTTATTAATTTAGAAATCAATTTCACCAAAGACTATGCAGTTTAAACCTTAAACTATTGACAAGTTAGGAGGTAAGAGAGAAACTCCTAAACCAATAACCATGAGAGATTTGAACCCTCAACCTACTCTTAGACCATTGGGTCAGGAGAGAAACTTCAATTTGACATACATTAAAGCAGTGTAATAACACAAATATGCTTTATTTTAAAGTTTTGACATAAATATATTTTTTTTTTTTGTAAAAAAGGAATTTCTTTTATTAAAAGATAATGGAAGCGGTTACATCGAAGTGTTTTCTTGAGGAGAAACCTTAGAAAAAACAGTAGCATTACAAACAAGCATGGTATGCAAAGTGCAACTCAGATCTTTATTTAAATCAGATAAAACAAAGCTTGGGACATAAATATACTTATTTTTTATTTTTTTAACTTAACAAATGTTTTAATTTAGACGAAGTATTTAAATAATATAGGAACAATTTCGCATTTAAAACCAATTTCACCATATGTATTTGACTATATTTTGCCAATTTGCCACAGTTTTACTCCAGCTGTACCCTCCATTTCTACCCGAACCCGAATTTAAACCGAACCCAAACCCGGGGTAGTAGCGGCAGAGCGCTTAAACCCTTGTCTGTTGGAAAAAACCTAACCTAACCCTTGTTTCATTCCGCCTACTTTCATATGCTCCTTCATCTTCTTCAATTTTTTTTTCTTCCTTAGCTTCGCACCTTCAGCTCAAATCGAGAAATCGATTGAAGGGAAAAAGTTCATAGGAAATGCTGGACTACCGTTGTAGCTCACTTGATTGGAAACCGTCTCCAGTTGTAGCCCTAGCAACCAGCATAGATGATTCTCAGGTAGCTGCCGCTCGTGAAGATGGTTCCCTTGAGATTTGGCTCGTTTCCCCCGGTTCTGTGGGTTGGCACTGTCAAATTGTAAGCTTTTATTTTATTATTTAAATTTTTTTTCCAGAATTTTTTACGTACTTTAGCTTGGACAGAGTTTTCATTGAATGGAGTTTATTTGGCGTAGACTATACACGGCGATCCTAATTCAAGAGTGTCATCTTTGGTTTGGTCTAATTCTGGTTCTAGCGGCTCCCCGTCAGGACGGCTGTTTTCATCAAGCATTGATGGTTCAATAACAGAGTGGGACCTTTTTGATTTGAGGCAAAAGGTGACGATTATACTGTACATTTATGGTTTCTTATAATTTGTTTTCCCCTTCTTTAGTAACTCGTGGCAGAAGGACTTTTATTCATATATGAATGGTTCTAAGCCTGTCGTTAAGTTGCTGCTGAGTTTCCTTTTTTTTTTTTTAATTATTATTATTATTATTATTTAAGAATTATTAAATTCAAAAGTGTGTATTGAATGCAGTGGTAGTTTTTCTTGAGCTGCAGTTTGTTTACATTCTATTTAAAATGTAAAACAGTGAGGTGGAGTCAAAGTTTATAAGAAGTTTTTGGAAGATAAAGTACTATAACTACCAGTGGCCTCTCCAGCTTCTTGGAAAAAGTACTTTCTTTTTACCTAGATATAGTTATTTTAGTAAGCAAGGAGGGAGGTTTATCCCTGAAAGTTTCTTTCTTTTTCAATTTTTTCCCCTGGTAGCTTTCATGTAAATGCAATTTCATGTCATAGCATATTCAATTGCATTAATTTTATTTGCAGATTGTGCTGGATTCTATAGGTGTTTCTATCTGGCAGATGGCAGCTGAGCCATGTCTTACTTCAGAGCTTCCTAAGAAAAATGATTCAGGCCCTCTAGAAAATGGTAGTGCTAGCAATATATGTAATGGCGGGGCTGGTAGCAGTAGTGACGAGGATAATAGTGAGACTGATTCTGAGGACGATTCAATGGAGCTTCATGAAGAAGTAGCTTCTCAAAATACTCGTTTGGCAGTTGCTTGTGATGACGGTTGTGTGCGGATATATAATGTTTCAGGCACAGATAAACTGACTTATTATAGGTCCTTGCCAAGGGTCAGTGGTGAGACAACTGCCCTTGTCAAAAACTCATTGTTTGCCTTTTTTTTTTTTGTTGTGAGGGTAATAGGGTTAAATTTTTTCCCCTCATTTTGTATATCCCCAGGGAGAACTTTGTCTGTGACCTGGAGCCCTGATGCCAGCAGGATATATTCAGGAAGCAGCGATGGGTATACCTTTTTTCTCATATCATCTTTGCTTGAACACTACTACAATGGAAAAATGATAATTATCAAGATCTGTATTTAGTAGTATAGTTTTTGAGATGGACCCAGCTTTTCTGCAGGTTTATTAGATGTTGGGATGCAAAATTGTGCCAGGAGATGTACAGAATAACTGTTGGTCTAGGAGGATTGGGCAGTGGACCTGAACTTTGCATTTGGTCGTTGCTTGCATTGAGGTCAAAGTTCTTTCTTTTGTGTAAACAAAGCCTGCTTTCTTAGCCAAGCAGTAGAAAGTTTTGATCGCTTCTGCTTATGGCAATTATTTTTGGTCTTCAGATCTGGAACTCTTGTCAGTGGAGATAGCACAGGTACTGTTCAGTTCTGGGACAGTCAGCATGGAACACTCCAGCAGGCCCATTCGTCTCACTCAGGTGATGTGAATGCTTTAGCTGCAGCTCATATCCATAACAGGGTGTTCTCTGCTGGTTCAGATGGTCAGGTATTTAAATATTGGTCTACTCCTTTTGTGTGCTACTTCATAAACAAACAAAAATGGAAAAGGAAAGTGCTTTAATGGTATATTATATGCCATGTGAGATTGCAGGTGTTATTGTTGCTTTTTTGTTGGTGGTGTTGGGAACCTTTTTAATTGTGGTGTGAACTAATCAATTGAAATTATATACGTATCTTGAAGAAAATTTAGAGTTTGAATTATTGTTAGAGCTTGGTTTATCAGGAATCAAGACTTGGAGATGGTTGTTTTAGTTTAGACACTTTTGAGTATGAGAGAGTGAAATGAAGGAAGAGAGAAGTAGGGACCAATGGAGGGTGGTGAAACAAACCAGTAAATTGAAGCATTTATGAAAGAAGATGTCTACTTCATCAAAGGAATGAAGTATGTTAAATGGAAAACATTTGGATGCTGGTATTAAGGAGTGGTTTTTTTTTACCTGTAACTTAAATTTGTTTGATGTATCTTCTGTTTTTTTTGTACCTTTGAAATTCCTAGGGCTTCCTTTATGGATTTAAGATAATCTAGGATGATCTTTATTAATTTAAGAAATTTGTAACTGAAAGCTGGTTTATGATTTTTTCTGCAATCCATTTTTTCCTTGAACGGAATCTTAATGGGCATTCTGAAGTCTGTTGGTGTTAATATTCTGTTGCTCCTTTGCAGGTTATACTTTATAAGCTCTCCTGTGATAAAGTTGGTTCTGAGGGGGGTAAAACTTCTTCTGACGTAAAGAAGACATGGAGCTATATTGGTTATGTTCGGGCTCATAGTCATGATGTGAAGGCATTAACTGTTGCAGTACCAATCAGTCGAGAAGGTTAGTTCATTGTTTTCAATTCCTTTTTTCCTGCATTTCAGATATTTGAAATTATCATCATTTGTCTTGCTGCCAGTCCCTGGGTAGCAAATCTGTTATGTTTTAGTTTTTCAATGTCTCCTATTTTAGCTGTAGATGTATGACACAAAAGAGGGTGAAAAAGTCTTGTGGCTGGGGAAGACCTTTGCATTTGTCTCATTCTTAGAATTTCTTTTGATCTGCTTTCGTATATATACTGTATAATCCTTTAATGTGCTAATCTATAGGTGATGCATCTCTGGACAAGAAGAAGCCTCGTGGTAGGGAGAAGCCCCTTGAATTTTCTTACCATAAGTGGGCTGATTTGGGTGTACCAATGCTCATATCAGCTGGTGACGATACAAAGCTCTTTGCATACTCTGTTAGGGAATTCACAAAGTTCTCACCACATGACATTTGTCCCGCACCACAAAGGATATCTATGCAACTTGTGCAAAATAGTTCCTCCAATCAAACGCCATTGGTTCTAGTCCAGTCTCCTAAGTGGCTGGACATCCTTTCAGTACGTGTTAAAGAAGGCAGTGGTTCTAATTGTGGGTTTGGACGTTTTGGGGGGCGTGCTACCAGTGATCTAGTTGCCCGAGTTAAGTGTATGGTTTCTCGAAAGATCATATGCAGTACAATGTCTTCTTCAGGAGCATTTTTTGCTTATTCTGACCATGTAAAACCTAGTCTATTTGAATTAAAAAGAAATAAATCTGGCAAGCAAATTTGGACTGTGAACAAAAGGAAGCTATCTGTGGACCTACCCTATGCTCATTGTATGGTTTTCAGTTCTGATTCTTCTCGTTTATTGGTGGCTGGAAATGATAGAAAGATATATGTAAGTTTCATATTGTTCTTACAGTTTGAATTTCTTTTGTGTCCCTTTCCTTGGCATCTGCCTAACTGTTGTGAATTTCTTGTATGTCTTTTTTGCTTCATGATCTTAGGTTGTGGTCAACTGTGATAATATGAACTAATGTCATCTTGGGGAAAGAAAAATAGGTTTCAGTTATTGAAATAATGTAGGATTCTAATCGGGAGCAATGTTTGCTGATTGTATTTGATTGAGAGTTGAAATTCGAATGGAACAATTCCAAGTGAATTAAGGAGTTACATGTTGAATTGCCTAAAGCCCACAATGATGTTGTGAGCTTAGAAGTTTTCATAGTGATGAAGTAGTACATGTGGAACAAAATGTTATGAACTTTAACCATATTCAATTATTCAGAAACTAACTGGTAGAGGAGCTTGTTAATCTTTTACTAGCAAGTTCTTTGGAGCATCTGTAATACAAGTTACTCTTGATGTATAGTTTTATTTAGATTTTTTATTTTTTGTTTTTTATTTTTTATTATTTTTATTTTATTATTTTGTTTTAATTTATATGCTACACAGCTTGTTTCAATTTTGTCTTTTATTTATATTCCAAGCTAGGTAAAGTATAGTGGCAAGATAATCATCTCATTGAAACCTAATTTGCTGCATAATAGACACATAGGATGAGAGATTAGTATCTGTCGTTACAATTTAAATGTAATTTTGTCTAAGAAAAGATATGGCGCATTAAATTCTGGTCTTGAGAGTTTATGACTCAATTGAATCAAACATGCAATTGTTCTGAATTCACTCTGAAGAGGTCATGGCAGTATTTAAGGTTGTATACCACAAATTAAGTGATTCCAGGGGAGATTATGATGTGTTTGCTATGTGCAGTATAAATTTGGACGTGTGGAAGAGGGTAGTTGCAGAGTTTTTAAATGTGCATGTCCTGTATACTTTTAGTTGCTTTCATAACATTGTGTTATCCCATTGTTTCTCTTAGTTTCAAATCTGCTGGGACATCCCACATCTCATGAGAACACCACAGCGTGGAGCACTTATTTATTTACCTTTGAAGTTTCATCTATTAAAAACTTGTTTTCTTCTGAATGGGATGTGCAGGTAGTGGATATTGGAAGTGCAGAACTTGTTCATGCCTTCACCCCTTGTCGTAAAGAGCAAGGAGAGGGATTACCGCCTACTGAACCACCCATTACAAGGATGTTTACCAGTATTGATGGACAGTGGCTAGCTGCTGTCAACTGCTTTGGGGACGTGTACATATTCAATTTAGAGATTCAAAGGTTGGAAACAAATCATAAATTTGCATCAGGGTCCTTATCTGTTTCTTTAATTTTTGTTATAATTCCCGTGGATCCATTATTGATTAGATTCTTTTATGTGCCCTGAAATCCTGATCATGGTTTCAAAATTTTGTAAAGAGTGTATTTCATTGTGAAAGGTGTCAAGTTCATGGTATGATGGATTTATGATCTGTTCACAGGCAACACTGGTTTATATCACGGTTGGATGGTGCTGCTGTGACAGCTGGTGGTTTTACTCCTCAAAACAGCAATGTGCTTGTACTCTCTACGTCTTCAAACCATGTTTATGCATTTGACGTGGAAGCCAAACAGCTGGGTGAATGGTCAATTAATCATACATATTCCCTTCCAAGAAGGTTCCAAGAGTTTCCCGGAGAGGTTATTGGGCTCTCATTCCCACCTGCCTCTAGCTCATTATCAGTTATTGTCTACAGCCCCAGGTATTCTATGAGAAAGCAGTGCAACTTTTTTTCTGCCTGGTTCTCACCCACTATGGGGGAAACTACTAAACTAAGCTTGTTTTTGTGAATGCTCGGCAGTCGTAGTATCATAATAGGGGAAATACTTATGTTATCATGGAAGTGGCTGTCTGAAGCAAGCCAGAACTTAAAATAGACTTTTTATCTAAGTTTACATCACTAGGTAGTCCAAAGGCAATCATAGGAATAGATTACCATTGGAGCAAAAAGGGGTCATGAGTCACTTGCTGGACTACGGTTGCAATATCTGATGGTATTGCTAAGGTTGTCTCATTGTTGTGATTAGAGTATTCAGGGACTGGACTAAAGTGATTCAGTAATGGATCAAGTGAAACTGTGTTAATTTTTTTTTTCCTTCTTCCAAGGAGGAATGATGTAGTTGTCAGATGCATTTGGGTCTGCATCTGTCGGTGTCCACTTCCCCTATAATCCTCTTTTTTTTAGATCTGGATATGCCTCTCGTGTTCTTTTTCTCTGTTTCAGCATTATGTACTAGGTTTTGTAGCTCAGGAAATTAGTCATACTGTTTATTTTAAACTTCTGCTCTTTGGATTGACTCTCTGGAAGATATTGAATCTGTTCTCAATGACAAATGGCACTACAAAATGCTGATGATTTTCATTTATTTTGGTCAGGGCAATGTGTTTAATTGACTTTGGTATGCCAGTAGATGGTGGAGATTGTGCTGACTTGGCAAATGGACTGGGAATGAAATTCAGAAAGTCGCAAAATGGAAAATTAATTTGGAGGCCTGAAGGATTTGATCCCCTGACAAATGAAATATTGAAGCGGAATGGAATATTGAAGCGTAAGTTTAAAGTCCTTGAATCAGAGACTAGAGAAAGTGGGACAAGGAATTTTAAATTCGCCTATTTTAGAGATCCTGTTTTATTTGTTGGACATCTTTCAAGAAATTCTCTCTTAATCATGGAGAAACCATGGATGGAAGTTGCTAGAACTTTTGATGCTCCTGTTCACAGACACATATATGGAACATAGTTCCTGCTACTGGACCTTTTTTTTTTTTTTTATATTCTTTTTTTTTTTCAATAGGGAGGTTCCAATATAGTTGAGGTCTGAAGCATATATGGAACATAGTTCCTGTTACTGGACTTTTTTTTTTCTATTTTTTTAGATTCATTTTTTTCCGCTGGCCTTATTAGGGAGGTTCCAATGTAGTTGAGGTCTGAAGCATGTTGTTGTTCAATGTGTTTCCTAATAGTTTTGTAACTTGTGAAATTAGCTTTCTTTTCTTCCGAATAGAGAATTCACAAACGCTGAGTTGGTATTAGTACAGTTCCAAGCCAATGTCAAATTGGCAAATTTTGTATTGTTAAATAATCTGGTTTGGACTTTGGAGGAATTCTTTTCTTCATTTTGTTGCGAAACTTGTGTTTTTCCCAATTCTGGACCATAACAGCTCCCTGACTTTGGAGGAAGGAGTGCACGAACCCTTTTTCCAAGAAAAAAATGATGTCCTTTTCCTCCTTGATGTTGATAAAAGTGACATTCTTCACAAGTTTGAACTTAGAGATTCTCTTTCCACAGAGGTTGTAATAAATTAATTTGGAATATTGCATAGGTTCTCTCTTTATTATTATTTATGAGGACATGAAGAAGGGAATTCATAAGGACAAAAGAGGTCGGAGTCATAGAGATGTAATAATATAGTTGGGGTGTCCGTTTCAGATTGGTTGTCTTTCCGTCAAGAAATGGGGTCTCTTCAGTATTTGTATTAAGGTCTGAAAACGTTCAGAAAAGATTTTATTGGTATCCGCCCAAAACAAAATCAATTATTTCCGATGTGATAGTCCAGTCCAGCCAGGAGCCCCAGGGGAGATGTGTGTATGATAGTGGTGGAAGCTATTATTATTATTTTAATGAGTTTTTAATTATGAATGATATGTATTTATATTCAAATTAATTTTTATTTGAATTGAATAGATTTATTGCTATATTCCAATTTTCAGTTGTGGAAGCAAGAAGGAATGGGCTCCATTGGGGAGTAGGAAAGGTCTCTGAAATTTGGTAAGGTGTTTAGGATTCTTACCGTATAAAACCATCTTTAGTCCTACTAAAGTTTTTTGTCTTGTTTCTGAGTAAAGTTGAAAATAAACTTATAGCTCTTAATTTCAGTGCCCCCTTTCTCTCATCAATCATTTGTTTATCATCAACCTTTTTTTCTTCGATTTTAACTATGAGTAATATTTATCGTTATAATTAATTTTTATTAAGAGTTTGAGTAGATTTTTTAAAAGAAATAAATTTTAATACTAAATTTTAAATGACTATGTACATAAATATAAATATAATTCGAACCCATAATCTTATTTAAACCAAAGATTAAAATAGGGCTAATTCTTCATCCTCTCCCTTGATTGACCTAATAAAAACTTTTTACTAACAATATTTTGGTGTATGCATCTTGATTGATTTTTATTACAATATCAGTAAAGTATTTTCTGAAAAAAAAAAAAAAAAAAATTCCTATAAGGCACAAAAGTATATATAGCACATGAATGGGGGGTCCATAATTATTAAGTTTTAGTGTATATAGCATGTTTTGGGACCAAGCATAGTTTTTATAGTAGATCGGCTAACAAGTTTCTTTTTGGTGAACCATCCATCATCAATTAACACAACTTGGGTTTTTATATATGGAAACTTTCTCACTTAATGTTACTCTCTTTATTAGTACCTCTTTACCATTTTTAGTGTTTCCAATACCAATTATCACATCGATACAATGAATCGGTAAGTAATTCTTTCTATTAAGTGAATGAGTTATTAAAGTTTTATTAATGAGTTACTCATCAGTTCAAACTTATTTTGCAAAAATACTTACCAAATTCGAAATGAGATTAGTTTAGATGTATTACCAAATTCATATTAGTTGTAATATTTGTATTTATGTAAGTAGGGAAGTATAATGGCGAAAGAGCTATTTCATGAAGATGACATGTTTGGAATTGAGGAGTAAATTATGTTGAATGGCTGGCAGTTGAAAAGAAAAGCAGAAATGGTGAAGAAGAGTCAGAAGAAGAAGAAGAGTCAGAAGATTCCTTTTTCTGGAATCTCCAAACACGGCATTAAGTGCGCGGATGCAAAAGGAGCACAAGCCAAAAGAAAAAGCCCTTTTGTTTTATGCTAAAAACTCCATGCTTATCCATACCAAAACATTAAACATGGTATTTTATTTCTTTAGCCGCATGAAAACTGAACTGACATAATATAAATATTATCCCATTAGTTTTTATTATTACAAAAAAAAAAAAAAATCCTGTCTGCCTTTTGTGTGTTCACAATGTAAGAAGTGCACGTGTGTAGTAGATGGATTTTATTTTGATCAATAATTGATCCCAAAAAGAAAAAGAATATTTGGAATCAAATTGTGAGAGAGAGTCTCAGACTCAGCCGCTCACCTCTAATTTTTTAAACATAATATGGACAAATATTTCCGTCAGTATGGAACTAAGGGTTTGACTTAGTTGCAACATTTCATTATAATATATATATATATACATACATATATAATACATGTAAAGATGAAGATAATGATATTATTAAAAAAGATTAAGTGATACAGTAAAATTTTTCGAATATGGTATTATAACTGCCCTTTCTTCTATATTTGGTAGAGAAGGAAATTTTACTTAGAAAATTTTATAGCAATTACAAGTGTACTATGAAAAAAGAGGAGGTTGTCAGCACTCAGGGCACATAGCTGGGAAGACTTGTCTTTTTCCTTCAAATATGCATCGTCATTCTCCAATATATGAGTTCATTCTAAGGATGGAAACTATAAGACCTCAAAGAAAATACATATATATATATTCCATAAAAAATAAATGTATTCAATAATTGTACCTTAAGTGTATTTATATGGATCACATTTTGAGTGAGCAGCTGTCATATGATAGTGTGGTGGGGTTGGGTTTTTTTCTTTTGGTCCCGTCCCGTTTGTTGCTGGAAAAATGTGACTGTAAATAGATCAAGTTTCATCATAGATATTGTCTTCTTTGAGTTTGTGAGGATTAATTTTACCTGATTTTCCCATTCCAATCCACCTCATTCACTTCTCTCTAGGCTGTCAATCCTATGTTTAGAACAATGTGTCCTCACTCACTTATTGCCCTTCCATATTTCTCTTTTTTTCTTTTTCTTTTCTTCTCTTGGTTTGCATTTGATTCTTGCCCTCCAATCAACCAGCTATTGCTTTATTGTAATGTGATACCCGTCACAGTAGATACGTAAAAATATGTTATAAAATATACGAATTATCCTCTTTTTTTTTGTATAGCGAGTGAGGATAATGACTATTAATTAATCATGAATGCTATCAAACATATATTCACGTCCACTAGTTGATCTTGGCACCATCCTCCCTCTAATCCCTCTTTAGACTATGTTGGGAAACTTTTATGCCATAAGCATCACTTTACTTTTCTGATGAATTGTTGCTGCAGTTCATTTGTATTTATGGAGATTTGGAAAAGGGGGGATCTGGTCATTAGTGTTTAGTAATTGGATTCTTGGGGAGGATTACTGATCTTAAAAGACTTTTATGGATGGATGGATGGATGCACTGAAGTCTTGACACTTTAGTGTGCAACTAAAAAGAACAGAGGAAATATATATATTATATTATATTATATACATAATATAAGTATAGAAAAAGAAAAAAGATATTGAAGATGGTACAGATAGAATATGAATATAAAATAAAGAAAAAGGAAGACTGCTATTGACATTTATGTTCTCAAGTTGTTTCCCACTGTGTAGACAGGAGGAAAATAACATGAAAAGAAAAGAGTAAATAAAGAAAAGTAAAAATTAAAAAACAAGATCCTCAGATATCTTGTGTCTTTTTCTTTTACATGCGCATTTTCTGTAGCTAACTGCTTCTTCTTCTTCTGCACACACTGAAAAAACTTACTTTCCCATTTCCTTTCTTTCTTCCTTTCTGCTACAGAGTTGACAAAAAGACAAACAGAAAAAAAAAGGCCTAAGAAAATGTAATTGGATTGATGAGAAGGAAAAGAAAAAATTTTACAATTAGAAAGAGAGTTAGTTATTTAAACCTGATGGACCTCAATCTGCTTTCCCAGTTCTTGAAGGCTTCAAGAATCCAAAGTGTTTCTTCAACCCAGATTTTCCCTGAAAGAAGATTCCATTTTGCATAAACTACATTAAAAATGGAAAAAAACTGGAAAATCCCAAAAAGCAGATCATGAAAAGGAAGAAAAATTAAACCTTGTAATGAGTGGCAGAGTAGCTTGAATCATTGTCCATCAAAGATTTACCATTCTCAAAAGCAACATTGTTGTTCTTGTGATGGAAGATGGATTTCTGAGAAGCCTGGAAAACAATCAAAATTTTATAAATAAAAAAAAAAGAGGAAAGATTATATATATATATATATATATATATATATATATATATATTTATTACATTTAATGTAATTGATTTTACAGACAGAAGAACTTGCCTTGGGAAAACTGAAGACAGGGGAGCTAGCAGTATCATCAAGATGAAAATTCTGTTGCATTTGCATCCTTCTCTGATCTTTTACCTTCATTTTCTGTTGTGCTGAAGAAACATTGTTGTAAGAATATCTAGTTTCTTCATACCATTGTTGTTGTTGTTGTTCTTCTTCTTGCTGGAAATGTGGAGGTCCAGAGGAAGCATCAGACAACATAGACAAATCTTCATCTTCATCATCTTCTTGTTCTTCTTCTTCATGCTCATAAATATACCCTCCTTTTCTCCTTCTACGATTATATTCACCATCAACAGGCATACTTCTGTTGCATTGATCTGCAGAACTTGAAAATTGATTTAAATACATTGTCCAACCGGATTCACAACCACTGCTACATTCAGAAGTTGATATATTCATCCTAATAAAGAATTCCACAAATATATATATATATATATATATATATATATATTTAAAGAAAAATGTAAAGCTTCTTATGCTTGTTTTGTTGGTTCAATGTGTGTGTGTGTGTGTGTGAATATATATATATATATATATATATATATATATATATATATATATATATATATGATTAAGTAGGAGTGTATGATCAGAGTAGAGAATGACACTAATCCAAACAAACTACATATTCAAAAATCCTAGACTATTTTTGTCCTTTGCACTATCCTTCTGCTTTTATTATTTTATCTGATTTTGTGGAGAATCAAACTGCCAGTTGGCTTGTCATTTTGTATTTTTGGTGGGGCGGCGAGTAGTTTTTTTTTTTTTTTTTTTTCTTTTGTCTATTGGTGGGATGTGGGTTTTTTTTCCTTAAGTATTTGACCATTTGGGAAATTGATTACAGTAAGTAATGGAAGAAGAAAAATGGTGAATTTTTGGAAGGGTTTGTTACCTCTTCTTCTCTCCATCTTTAGGCTGCTGCATCAAGGACAACAATCTTTAATGCGTTCTCTTTTTTTAAAAAAAAAAAAATTCAAGGGGGAAAGGGAGAGAAGTGATGCCAGACTCTCAATTGTCAGTAAACAATCTCCCTCTACTTGTATAAGTTTCTTTAAACATTTCTGCAACATCCATTAAAGAAACCAACTGTTGCATCATATGTTCTGATATGAATTTCATATCATGACCTTTCTACACACACCTTGCAATGCATGACAGCAAAAAACCAAATAAAAAAAAAAAAACCCTCATTATTATCAAAATTCAAGATATCTTTTTTAATAGAACGAAAACTATATCAAATTGTTGATTGTAGATAACATTAATCTTGGGTGTGTTTTGGGATTTCTTTCATCTTAGGCAAATGAACAAGCAGTACATAGATTTGGAAGAAATTTTGTTTACTCTCTGTCTACAATAAACATATTTATTTGGTCCAGCAAGTTCAAAATATATATATATATATATATATATATATATATATATATATATTATATTTCCCAAAGGACATGTTTTGTTGGTAAGGTTTTGTTCAAATATTAATTCTTGCCTATTCCTTACTGCAGTAATCTTCTTGAGAATGCAAGAAGAAATGTTCTTGACCACCTAATTAATTACAAGGAATCTGTATGCTGCATTAATGATAAGCTAATCTCATAGAGTGAGAGAGATAGAGAGAGAGAGAGATAGGGCTGAAATATAGTTTGGCATTATTATGTGGCAAAAAGTAGATCATATCACAGAGAAATTTAATGAGTGCAAGTAAAACTTATATGTTGTCATGGTAGTAAAAGAATATTTCGAGTTAATTTAGACATATTCTTATATATCATTACAGATAATTCTAATATATTTTCACGATAAGTATCACAAAATATATCATGGAACATAGATATAAACTTATCTACTCATTCTTAACTCCGAGAATTGTACAAGTAAATCTGAATCTTGACAACAAATCTTTATATATTTTCAAATGTGTAGAGTATGAGTACATACATATAAACGAATGTTGTCAGACTAATAATCGTGTACGAAGGCTGGGCTCGGCTCAGGTCTCTTCTTTCTTTTTAAGTGCTTCCAAGAGGAAGGTGAAGTAGTAGGGAAGGCTTATGAGTCAGATGGTCCCAAGGCTTAGTCTCATGTGCACATGCCCTTTTGCTGCTACTGCTGCTGCTGTTGTTGGCTCTTCTTGTGATTACCCCATTACCCATTACCCATACCCCATACCACCCCCCCTCCCGTCCTTCCCCGTTATGGTTTTTCCATTTTTTTCTTTTTTTTGGCTATCTGTACTCTCCAATGTTATAGCCTGTCAAACATGATAGATGATAGAGAGATGTTGGTAAAAAATTTCAACTCTGAAAGACCTTATCTAATCTAATCTAATCAATTAGAAGAAGAAATATATATATATATATATATAAGTATAAATTCGTTACTTCAGATCAGTACAAGCAAAATTGAAAAGACAGAATGCCTAAAAAGTGGACTTACGAGACTAAAATAAAATAAAAAATGCACAGCAAAAGCCTAATGTATACACAACATATTAGGTACACAAATAGATAGAAGTTTCAAACTCTTTTCTTCTTTAATGCTTCTTCACCAATATATATATATATATATATATATATATATATTTTCTTTACGTAGTCACGTTTTGAATCTCCATTAATCTAAAATTTTGTCTTCTAACACTTATTGTTTGATTTACAAGATATTTTAACTTTTTTGTCACTTATCACTTGATCGATTATTTATTTGTGAAAAGATTAATGAATTTAGATGAAACAAGACATTTTGTGTTTGCACACAAACACTTTGTTACTAGATTCTTTGGACCAAATTAATTAAGAATGCTTGTGATGACAACCAAAAGAAACCTTAAAGTCCACATCCTGAATTAATGTTGGGATGACATATATATATATATATATGCACAGTTTATGCTCTATATATATATATATATATCTCATCTGTTACTTTACAGGTACAGGGAATTAAGAAGTCAGTTTTATAAGAGTATATAAGATCAAGAAAAACCAGGTTGGAAATGATCATTATTTATGAACACGGGGAGTGAGAGAGAGAAAGTAAAGTAAAGTAGTGTAACATCAATACATCTTTTGTTTGACCATATATATGAGAATAAATACATAGATATATATTATATATATATATATATGTTCTCCGAAAAAACTTTGGTGAAAATCATTTTAGCTTGCAAAACTTGTCATTTTGTTTAGGAGAAGGTTGAATTTTGTCCATCCATCTAATAATTTCAAATTATTTTTTTTTTTAAACTCTTCGAAAAGTCTCATTTCTCAATTCCTGATAGGACAACTCCATATATATATATATGTATATGTATGTATATATCTTTCTGATTCATGATGAGCAATCACAAGAATCCAAGTCTACATCATTAGTGCCAAATCCACATCCTTTGATAAAAACCAAAAAAAAAGAGCCCCCCACCCCTTAGAAATCGGGGGATTATATATCATTCATTATAGAACCATACTTAACGTACTATAATAATCTTCAATGCCAATTTACTTTGTAAAAAAGAAATCCCTTGTTTTCCAACCTTTAAAATTGCAGTTGTAATGGGGAACAAGAACCCTAATTAAAAACCATAAAACAATTCTATGCATCCAATCATAATGGTCCTATGTATCCTGCTTTTTACCAGTTTCAACGTAAAACCTGTCACCATGGACAATCTCTTCCCTATATTTACAATGTAAGTTCTCCAATCGGGATTGACTATCCACTCTGATACCAGCTGTCGCCAGCGGATTATTTACCCTTTTTTGTGATACCAAAAATGTATTTTTAGTGGATTAGGGTTATATATTATTACGCATTTTTATATACTTATTAGGACGTGATATTACAAAATAATATTAGAAAAACATTTTAAGTTTACAACGAGAATTTAAATTCATTATCATATTCAATAACATATCTTTATATTTCTTATTTCTTACTATCTGAAATCGAGATATAAAAAAAAAAAAAAAAAACGTCATGCAACCCACTGAAGATTTGTTGATGAAAGAAAAAATAAGATTACCGTGGAAGATGAAATTGGTTGCTCAATAATGCAAAGGGGGCATATGGAGTAGTATTATTAATGGTGGAGTGGACCTGACAGATCAAGAAGAATAGAAAGGAGTACTATATATTTCTATCTCTAACTAAATTTTAATAAATAAATAAAATAAAATGACAGCCAATTTTGGTTCCATGCACAACAAATTAGGGGGTTCCGTTACTGTCCATGCAGTGTAAAAGCTCAAGGCAAATTCTCATTCATTTTTAGCCTCTTGTCATTATTGTCAACCTCACTCTATTACTAAGGCCCCGCCCGCTATAGTATTTGATTCTACATCTGTGCTACGACTATGGTCTTAACAATATTTACGGTCAACTATTTGATATTGTCTTAATTGTACTAAAAAAATTATATATTATTACATATTTAATTCTTATTTCGATGTAAGACAATATCATATAGTTGAAATCGAAGATCAGTAACCGATCCGAACTATTGGAAAAAAAAAAAAAACTTTGTCTTAGAATCTTGACTGGGTAGGGAAGTAGGTAGAAAATTTTTCTTATTGTTTAGTAAAAAATTCTCTCATCTACTTTGAAAAAAAAAAAAAAAAAAAGGAAAGAGAAGAAGAATAAATGGAAGAGAGGTATAGCATAAATTAGTTGATTAAAAATGTCAAAAACTCACGTGGACTGTGGACCAGAGAAGAGAAGAGAAAGAGTACACCGGACGGACGGGGGGGGTAGAGTTAATTCGTCCAAGTCAAGAACCACACGTGTGCTGTTCCAAAGCCATGTGCTCTACAATTATGTCTCGTTCCTTCTCTATCAAACATTTCTAGTTCATCATCGTTGCTCTAAATAAATGGTGTTTTATTTTTTTTTTAAGTAAAAATTTAAGAGTTCAAAATTTGTGTATTATAAAGTAGATATCGAGAAAACAGTTATCCGATATGGGATATCGAGATGTTATATTAAAAAAAAAGAAAAAAAAAAGAAAACATTTGTAGCTTAGCCTTTGATCAAATTAAGAAGAAAGGTGGTTCAATCGAAAAAAGCGAAATCAAATATTTTCTTCAGAAAATTATTGAATATGCATGTTCATTAATTGATTTTGGAAGTATACAAAAATCCCCAGATACTGCAGCTCATTTACTACCACCCCTTTTTCCTCAATAAAACCTTGTGATATTTCTTCTGTTTCCTTTTTTTTTTTGATATATAGCAACAATATATACATATATATATATATACATATATATATATATATATATATATATATATATATATATATATATATATATATATATATATATATATATATATTATCATAGTTGCATGTGAACCTGGATGTGACAAATCTAATCTAAAATAACACACATCTCATATTATATCTATCTATATACTATATATCTATATATATAAGTTGTAACATTTTTAAAATGTTTTAACAGTTCTAATAATAATTTTGGTGGTTCAATGAATCTAAGAGTTAGAAGAGTTTGATTCTAAAAAGATAATATATTATTTTTAATAATAAATTAACCGAAAGTATAGGCTTATCAGAAGAAAGATACACATTTATTTAAAAGATATATCATATGTCAATTTTATCTATATATTGTTTGATATTGGTTATTACAGAATATATGTATATCAACAATAGAGATAATAGATTATTAAAAGTTTTGCATAATATCGAATACTCTCCTAGTTATTTATCTTCATTGTATCCTAAAGACAGATTGTATAGGACAAATATTGTTTTTAGGAAAGTGACTTTTAATACTCGTCTTGAAGCTAGTTACTAGCTATTGTTCTTATATTTCTTTCCGTCATATTTTTCTCTAACAATATATATATATATATAAAAAAAATTATTAAATAATTGACTATATATAATGTCAAATTTATAATCATATAAAAGTTTATAGTTTGTGACGGACAATTAATAAAAAGGGAAGATATGAGAAATGGATGGTACCCAAGGCCTAATCCACGCACCAATTCAGATTTGAATTCTTACTTAAAAAGATTTCACCTTTTATATGATATTTATAATATTGTATCAAACTAATAATTATGTGTAACATTTATAATGCAATTTTTCATTGTATCTAACCGAGATGTCTTATATGTACCTTAGAAAGTTAAAGGGAGAAACCATCACATCTTTACTTAAATCTTAGCTTTTATGAGAACTGGACAAAGTTCAGAACATTTAGAACGTTTTCAGAAAGTACATTATGCCCACAATATGAAAATTTTCTTGTATTTTGGCAGAACTTTTAGAATGGCCAATTTACAAGCGTTTAAATTATAAAAACCAAAAAATTGAAAACATCTGCTTTCTTAGCTCAGTTGGTTAGAGCACCCGTTTAGTAAGCGGGAGGTCTTGAGTTCGACTCTCAAAGAAAGCAGAAATCCTTTTTTAAATTCTCATTTTGCCCTTTTGACCTTGTGATTTTCTGTAGGCAGTGAAGGAAAGTAAGTCATAAAGACATGAGAAAGGCAGTTAATGTAATGGAATGGCTGAGACTGAATTAGGACAGCAAAATGTGTCTTAATTAATGAAAGTAACAGTATTTTGCATAATAAAGACATTCAGAAATGGCAGAAGAGGCAGTGTCATGTGCCTGTGGCCCTTCCTTCCACCTTAACATCATTGAAAAAACTCTTATATAAGTCTGCCAGTAAATTATTATTAAAATTATAAATTCGACATTAATTATGAATTTTCTGCTGTAAAAATATATGTATATATATTTTCCTTTCCTATAAAAGGAAACAATCAAACCTTGTAAAAAATCATCCTTTTCATAGGGGATGGGGTGGAGGCTATATTAATTAATAAGTATTGGGCACCATGTGGGGAGACCAAAGTGTAAAATCTATGGTCATTGAAGGCAGTCGTGGTAGATGGACACACCAATACATACATACATACATCCATGAGCCCGTGACACAATCAAACCGACTGATAACCATTAACAGACCAGAATTGAATTTATTTGTTTGTCTGAACAACATAAATGAACAATTTTTTGCTAATAAGGAGCAATTATTCTATAAATAGTAGCAGTAATTAAGTTGAGTTCATAAAGGTGGGAAGTATTTGTTGAGACCAAATGGGAGTTTGTAAAACTCATTACTTCTGCAATCTTTGGAGTAAGAAACAAATTTATCCCATAATTGGGAACCATTATCTTTACGAGATTGATCATTGAGATGGGGAAGACTGTGATCCAAGATGAGAGCCACTAGAGCAGCTACAGTCGTATGCGACATAAAGATGATATAGATTGTGTCATTAAACTGCAACAGGACAAAACATATAGGTGAGAGACTGACTTTTGAGTTATAAATGAATTCATAAATGGTGATAAGATGTATACTTTTTTTATATACATACCCATCTTGAATGTGTATGAACAGGGCCAGCTTTATGAGACAATTGATACTCTCTAAAGAATTGTGGCAGTGATAATCCCATGAAGAGAGAAAATCCCAATATGAGTTTTGTTCTGAAACTGTTTAGGTTACAGTAGTGGAGAAACCCCAATCCAGCAGAAGCTGCATTCACCATAAAAACAAACAAGTGTTCCTCACACATACCATATATATATTATATAAACTATTTGATACCGTTCTTCCTGAATCAAAAGAGAAATATCCTAAAACACATTCAAATAAAGAAATGTCTTATTCTTATCGTGTCAAAATGGATATCCGAAATTGATCTCCATGTGAGATTGTGTGTGTAGCTTACCTACATAGCCAAAGAATAAGCAGTACATGGCAGCCATAATTGACATAGGTATTGATGCAAAAATTGCCCCAAACTTTCCTGATTAAGAAAAGGAAGAAGCTAGTTAGCTAACTTAAATATCTATGTCAGAAAGTAAGTAAAAGAATTCTAAGATGAAGAAGAATAGGTGTTTCCTACTCCTACTCCACCACCACTAGTAGTAGGTAGTAGGTAGAGCCACAAAACAATAACACACAACACCCCCGTTAAATCAAGTTAAATTGTCACATATTCTAAACAAAAATTTAAGTTTATAAAGAACAATTAAGTTTATCATCTTATCACCTCCCTTTACGTTTGCGCTAATCATTAATTTTTTTAAGAGAGGTCTAACACGTGTACAATAATCAACATTTGAAACAATAACAGGAATTCGAACTCAATTACTACTAACCTTTAGATTTCTAAAAACCAAGGGAAATTCCATACATATATTTTTTTTGACATATAGGGAAAAGGAAAAAAAAAAAAAAAAAAAAAAAAAAAACCAGCATTGGATATCATCAAATTGAGGCAGTAATGTCATACCAAAGACAGAGAATAGAATCATGAATGCAGCTGATACTTGTATCGTTCTTCGACTCCCAACTCTAGTTAATGCCAATAGGCCAGCATTTTCACTGCACAAGGTAGTGTGGGAAGACAGGAAGAAAAACAATCCATAAAAGAAAAGTCACCATTTGTACAATAATTATTAATGACCAAGTACGTTAGCCATGTTTTATCAACAATATAAAAAACATCAAAAGTTGAAAAGAAACCAAAAGTATACATATACATATTTATGAAGTTTGGAGGTTATTACACTGTAGCAGTACAACCAGTAACACAGGCAAAAATGCCATTCAGCAAAGTACCAATTCCCTAAAATTGAAGGATTTTTAAATTAGCAACAGTCATCAAGATTATTGAATATAACAGAAGTATAGATACAGAACAAGGTTAAAAAAAAAAAAAAAACAAAAAAAAAAAAAAAAAAAACTTTTTATCTTACTAGCCATGCTATACCCCTGCTGATAACAGAAGGCGGTACAGGTGTGGCGCTGCTGTATCTTGCTGATGCAAGAAATGATCCAGTACTCTGCAAAACAATAAAAATGAAGGGAGCATTTATGAAGTTACTTCAGTAATAAGTTCATCTATTCACCATATATTAATTTGCTTCTAATTAGTAGGAATATCAAGTTGTAGGGTGGATTATCCTGTTTCCTTTTTTCTTGGCCAACAACAAGAGAAAAATTAAATTATGATATAAATAATGTATGTACCTCAACAGAAGCAACCAGGGAAGCAAACATCATAGCAAATGCTTCTCCAGCATTAAAGGTAGGACGTCCCCATTCAAAAGGAAAAGGAACAGAAATCCTGCATATTTTGAGCACCAAACAATCTTATGATATTTTGAAAATTTGCTATATATATATATATATTTGAAAGAATAAACTTGGTATGTCTTTCTGTTTAAAAAAAAAAAAAGCTTACCAAGAAGCATTGCCAATAAGTTTAGAGTGATCAACGCGACAACTTTCACCTCTAGAATTGTGGTAAGCACCACTTGATGTTAAAATTGTTGCATAAACCCATACAATTGTTACAGAGAACAAGACTGCATATCTGTCACATATAGGCTCCTTGAACTTTATAAATGTAGGAAGATACTGCAAGAATGTTAAGAAGACAGCAGCTTTTTACACAAAATGGAAAGGGAAAAAACAGATAGAATCTTCAGAAAGAACAGTGAAGAAAAACTAGATCAAGTAAAAATGGTGAAGAAAATGAAATCAAATGAGGGAAGGCAATAAAAAAAAGAAAAACCTGTGAGATAATAAGCATGAAAAACAGTTGTGGAATCCCAATTTCAGCACACTTGAGAAGCTACAAAAGGAAGAAAGTTTAGGAAGTACTTAAGAGTGAGACACTTTCATGGAAAAGCAGAGGATACATATATATATATATAAATTCAGACATAAATGTGACATTCTTGTAAGGTCCATTGAGTTAAATAGCTTACAAGTGGAAAACCAAGGTAGTATAGACCAAGCCCAGTAAATGTTATAAGTGGAACCATGGAAAGGGGGTTGAGAAACCTAACAATGTTCCTCCAAATGCCAAGGAAACCAATAGCCATTTGGAAAAATGAAGAAAGAATAAGAGCACCTTGTATGCTTCTCATGGTTTGTGCAAATCTCTGCAAGTTTAAAAGACAAGGAAATTAAACAAATAACTTGTATTTCACAACAATAATAATGATGATAATAGAGATGCAATAAATCAACCTCATGAGGATCATGAATCATTTCGAATCTTTTGGCCTTAATTATAGACATGTTTGGAATTAAAAATGCATAGGAACCAGCAACTACTGTGGAAAGGCGAGTGCCAAACATGGATTGTAACAGTGTGTTCACTCCTGAAATGAACATGAGAGCCTGTATCACCTTAGCCTTCTCAGCCTGCAACAGAAAAACAAAAATACATATATGCAATCAATTTAACATTTCTGGAAAGGAAGAAAAGTAAAAAACAAAACCCAGTGTAGAAAATATTAAAGATTCTTACATTGCCTCCACCCATTTGAGGAACAAGTATACTAGGAATGAACACTACACTACCTAGGGTTAACAGATAATGCTGGAATCCCATGAAAATTGCTGTTGCTGAAAAATAATTGTACAAAATGTTTTCAAATTAGTTAAATCAGTGATTTTGAATATCAAATAGCATAACAAAAAGAAAAAGGATAGAAGGAAGGAAAGAACTGACTCCAAGGAGGTGGGCTATTGAGGCAATATTGGACATCGGGCATTTGCACAAGGAGAGGATGTGGCTGTAGCTTTAGCTCCTCAATCTTGACTCCATTACCTTTCTCGCATGTGTCGGCCATTGTTGAAGTTGAGAATCAAATTGTAACACAGTTGAATGCTACTGCATTTTTATTCTGAAGATTTCATCTTTTTTGAAATTCATAACTGTAGAAACCGTTACAATATCAAAGAATAAATGCACAATATGTCAAAATTATTACAGTATTTAAGGAAGAAATCAGCACAAAAATCATTATATTTTTCAATTACCAACGGTAGCATTTCAGGTAGTTGAAATTTCCAGATAATTTTGAATGAAAAATCAGGATTAACTATTCTGATGCTATGAGTGAGAAATCACAATTCACACCGATTAGGGATATATATATATATATAAAAAAAAAAAAAATTTATTCCTTTTTTTTGTCGAAACTCAAATCAAATAACAACAACATTATGGAACACATCAATCTCCATCGCTGCATTTCTCCAGTAAAAGACTTACTCTGACTTGCCATAAGTTTAAAAAAAAAAAAAATTCAAACGTTTAATACAGATTTAATTTTGATTATAATGTTTGTAAATACAAAGTTATTCAATTATAATAATATAAATTTGTTAATTGACACAAATTCAATAATCAATAAAACAGTAATAATTATTTTACACTGAAATTGTATAAATATAACAAAATAATTAAATCTCACTATTAACAAATAGTAAATAAATTTTGAAAATTTTAGGAATTACTTGAGTGATAGAACACTTATTTACCTACTTTTAATCCTTATACTTAACATTTATTACATCAAATTTTATTATTATTGATCTTTTATCTATTATTTTGATTATTATAATTTCTTAGCTTACTTAATTAAGTCTGCAATTTACAAGACCCATAATAATAATAATAATAATAATAATAATGGAGGAATAAAACAAGGTTAATTAGGGTTAAAAGAGGGCAGTTGTCATACAATTCATTCTTAGCAAATTTTTCGAGATTCAGAAAGAGAAGAGAGATGGAGATGGCGATGACTACCTAAGCTTTGATTCGGTCCGGAGATGACTTCAAGAAAAGTTCCTAGTTCATGATCCAAACAAATTCTAGGTTTTAAGCTAATTTCCAATTTCGAATTCAATTTTTAGATCGATTGACTAAATACTGAAGAGGTGTTTTTATTTGATTCTTTTCATGATTGTTGATTGGATTAAATTGGGATTTTATTATTTGCGATTAATTTCAATTTATGACAATTTTGTTGATTGACAAATTGTTTTGATATTATCACGAATTTTAGATTAAACTTGAATTGATTGATTGAGAGATTGTCTAAGAAATCTTTTTGTTGTTTAATCAAATTCTAACTGTAGCTGACACGAATGCTAATTAGGATCATTTAGTATTCAATCAAAAAATTGATTTATTAATTTGGAAACTTATTAAGGAACGAGGAAGAACTTAGATTGAATCATTACCCCGGATTGAAATTCTAAATCCGATATTTGCGTATTTTTTATTAATTAATTGTTTTTTACAATTTCCCAAACTAAAAATCCCTAAATAGCTCATTGATCTAATTGATTAGTGATGACAATCGTGTAATTCTAAAACCCTACCATGTAGTCCTTGTGTTGTCTTAATTCGAAAGCTTCACCTAAATAATTAACCATGATAAAAAAATCAAAAATTAATATAAAAAAAGATAAAGTATCCTAGTCACATTTCTTCGAGTTCAAAATCATAAATTTTTCGTTCACAAAGCGTCATTCAAATTTTAAAAAGTTCCAAAAGTCTCACTACATACTCTTCCATCAATTTTGTCAGTTATGATAGATATTTGGTCGTTAGTCAACCATTTTGGGTAGGGGCATTTTTGCCCAGAAATTTAAAATAAACCATAATTTTTAATAAAAATAAACCGTAAAACCGGGTTTTTTTTAAAAAAATAATGGACAAAAAATACCTATGTCCAAAACAATAAAAAAAGTTGACTAAGTGTCAAAAATCTGACTTGACGAAAAGGCATGTAGTGAAATTTTTTTAAAACTTGAATGACACCTATAAACGAAAAATTTATGAGTGTTAAACTTGGATTTTTAACTCGATGTCACTAAGATACTTTTAAAAAAAAAGAAAAGGATTGAGAAAAAAATTAAAATTATAAAATAAATAAATAAATAAATAAAACAGAGAGAAAAACAACCAATTATCCATCTCCTTCCATCTCCAACTTTTTTTTTTTTTTTTAAAAAAAAAAAAAAAAAAAAACAACAACTTTGTCTTTTGTCTGTGAAGGATAGGGAAATATATATATATATATATATATATATATATATATAATTACGTGCGTGCCAACCCAAAGATAGAAACATTCCTAAACTGCCAGCATTAGTTAAGATACGTCTTAAGCAAAGCAGTCCCTGTAGTTTAACAAAGTCATATAATCAGCAACAGCACATTATATATATATATATATATATATATAATATATTACGTGCGTGCCAACCCAAAGATAGAAACATTCCTAAACTGCCAGCATTAGTTAAGATACGTCTTAAGCAAAGCAGTCCCTGTAGTTTAACAAAGTCATATAATCAGCAACAGCACATTATTCTAACAATATTAAGATTCAGAAGCTCACTTTGAACTTAAAATGAGCATAGAATTCTGGAGGAATATTGAACTTCAAATGACCTCAAAAAAAAAAAAAAAAAAAAAAAAAAAAAAAAAAAAAAAAAGATCAGAGTCAGATCAATTCACTCTGGGAGACTCCCTATTTTGTTCTTATGGGTGGTAGTTGATTCTTTGACTGCTGCCTAGGCATTCTTCATACATAGTTGCATTAGGGGAAGTTGAGGAATTTAAGCATCCAATCTACATACTGCATCAAAATAGTATCGTTAGTTTGGGGGCACCAAGCTGCAGAACGCCTTAGTTTAACCAATTTACCTACATGGGGCGTGCATAGATGCGGTAACCTCGTACCCGAGATGCACTCTTCGGTAACATAGTGACTAATTTGTTCTACTGCTGGTCGGACCTTAATCAAACAAAGTTGTTTGTGTGTGAAGCAGAGTATAATCCATAAGAAACTACTCAAAAGGATGCAAGGTTGAATCTCAAACGAAAGGTTTAAGTAAACATTCTTGAAATATAAGAAAGAACTTACGTAAAACTTCTTCCGAACTTTCAGAAGAGAATGGGATCCTTTTATAGGGGAGGATTCCGGACTTCAAACCGAAATTGAAATGAGCTAAGGGACAAGAGGTATCTACCTATCTTGTCATCTTTTACAAAGCAGCAGACCAACAGACAAAGCGTGCATAAAACACCTTTTTAAAAGTAAAGCAAAAGCAAAAGCAATAATTATGCATACGACAAACAAGACGCATTATTACAAATTTGGACACAAGCGTCGGTAGAAAGCTTGTACAGATGCGGGACATCCGGTGGGGACACATCCGGTGACATGGTGACATCCGGTGAGGTCTAGTCGGGACTGTTGATTCCAAAGCATCACTGTTGTAGGCATCAGAATCATAATGAGGTTGCGGATCAAGGATGTTGTCCGGTGTAGCAGGGTAGTCGGGGACATCATCGTCATCGGAGCATTCGGCTTCGGGATATCGGAAATTGCGATGACCGACTGGGTCATAATAGTGAAATTGTCTTTGCTCATTCATGTAGAGGAGGACTTCGGCTGAAAATGGATGATCATTCCAGAAAGAATGATCAAAAGAGTGAAAAGGCCGAGAAGTTAACCGGATTTGGGCCCGAGTAATGAGGCCCGGTATTTGGGCTTCCGGAATATTATTTTTGAGACACACTTGTTCAATGATAACCGAAAAAAGTTCGGGAGAGTGTTCTTGGATTCTTTGGGTGGCAAAATTATGCGGAGACCATGTGATGATTTGTTCTCCGCATTATGATATAAGCAAGACCTTTGAGGGACCAAGTTTTGGACGGGCCTGTGTAGAGCAACAACAAAGCATACTTTGACGAGATTGGGCCGAGGAAACGGATCTAAGAAGTCGGACTGTGAAACCGGGTAAGGAACTTAAAAAATCGAAGAAGAGATTCAGGGAGATCGGTTGCCGTTTCACAAACCCAAATGTAAGACAGGAGTTTGGAAGTATTAAAACCGAAGGCAATTGTGTGGGCTTCAAGTAGGTACCAGAAGTAGCAAAGGGCTTCTTTGGGAAAATCCCACGTATTACATACATGGAAAATGCTAAGGTATGGACGTGCTGGGTCATTTGTGATACCAAAGAAAAGAGCTGGGCCATATTTGCGGAGGAGGATGCGGTGGAAGATCCGGAAGTTGAGGGTACTTCTCTGGGAAAGTGTAAGATCTAGAATGGTTTCATGAACTTCAGGAGGAAGAGGTGAAAGTTCTAAGACCGCAATATAGGGGAGGCTAGAAAGCTTTTGCACGGGCCGACTAAGGAAATCTGCTAGGACATTCTTTTTTCCGGGAATATGTTTAACTGTAAAGGTATATCGGGAAAACAAGTTTTTCCATCGCAAGAGCTGAGCATCGGGGATCATTTTCCGCTTGAATTCTAACATCTTTGGAAAAGATGTCATATCAATTTCGATGATGAAGTTGTGACCGATGAGGTGAAACTCATGTTTTTCGATGCCACGTTTGATTGCCAAAATTTCTTTCAGGGTAGAGTGGTAGTGTTTTTCGGAGTCTTTGAACTGTCCACTTTGATAACTGCAAACGTTCCGGACACCGTTAACTTTTCAAGGAGGACTGCGCCCCAGTGTTCATCGGAGGCATCTGTCTGGAGGATTCGAGTTCCAGTGGTCGGGATCCGTAGAGGTGAGAGATGTTGAGAGACCTTCTTCGGAGTCCGAACAGCTGCGGTATGTTTGGAAGACCAAGGGGGAGCTGTTTTCTTCAGGCGAGCAGATAAGAGGGACCGGCACCGAGAAACCTGTGGAATAAAAGTAGATATATAATTTACAAGACCAAGAAATTGTTGTATCCGGTTGGTAGAATGCAATTCATCGGGGAAGTCGAGCAATTTCTGGGCTATGTGAGGTTGAGGGACATATGTGCCATTGGAGAGTTTCATGCCGAGAAAGTCAATTTCAGGAGTTCCAAGAATCATCTTAGATTCAGAGAGCATGATACCATGAGACTGGACGATGTTATGAAAGGAATGCAGGAGTTTCAGATGAGCATCTAAGGTATCCGAGAATAGAAGGATATCGTCTATATAGATGAGGATGTGAGGGTACAAGGGAGCGAAAATTGTGGTCATGGCTTTCCGGAAAAGAGATGGGGCTACTTTAAGGCCAAAAGGCATGACAGTCCACCGGTAGTGGTGGTTCGGAATGCTGAAGGCTGTTTTGTACCTATCGGAAGGGTGGACTCCTAACTGCCAAAATCCAGCTTTGAGGTCAAACTTGGAAAAGATCTTGGCGGAGGGAATATATTGAAAGATGTCAAGTTTTCTCGGGAAGAGGGAATTTATCATCAGCAAGGAATTTGTTGAGGGCTTGGTAGTTGATGACTAATTGCATTTTTCCACGGATTTGTTCTGTTCGCTTATCGACATAAAAAGCTTCTGAAGCCCAAGAAGAATGGGTAGGTTCAATGAGGTTTTCTTGCAGCAATTGGTTCAATTCAGTTGTGGCTAACTCATAGTGAGCTGGGGACATGCCACTGTGGCTGGCCTTTTGGGGAGTAGACTCTTTTGTAGAAGTAAAAGGCGGGGTGATAAACCAATCGGGGTTTTTCCATAACGGATGAGGACATTTGAGCAGGAAATCACCGTGGGAGAGGGCACATGATTTTTGGACGAGTTCGGTTCGAATAGGAGAGAACGGGTTAGGGACCGGTTCTTTGAGGGCTGTAATCTGGAATTGTTCAGGAGGAAAGAGCCATGGGATGAGGTGTCCGTTGTAGGTGAGACCTTTTGGGGTAAAAGAAAGATGAGAGATTTGACTTAGGAGGTCAAAGCCATTGATAAGGTCTTTCCGAGGCAAAAATGAACCAAGGACTCGATGAGTGAGGGTAAGGTTGGGAAGTAGTTGGATGTGTATGGGTTTACCGAGTTTATCGATGGTGAAGTCTGCACCATTTGCACTTCGGAAACTTCGATTGTGAGGCTGCCAATATTCGGGGGGGAGTAAATCTGGACACATGACCGAGGAAGAGGCACCTGTATCAATGAGTGCTATAACTGGAATGGCTAGGGTATGGTGTTTTAAAAAGATTGTGGTCCCGATCAAAGGGTGAGGGGTATAGGACAAGAGAGACGGAGAAACAACGAGGGAACATCATCAATTCATCGGAAGAGAGATCCGAGAGATCATCGACAGAATCGAGAATCACTGTGTAAGCAATGACAAGGAGAGCATCATTTGGGTCTGTATCGAGTTCAAAAGAAGACTCGATGTCCGAGATATCATCGGGGTTAAGATGAGGTTTGATCCGGAGCATGAACCGGGTTCGTTTCTTTTTGTTGGGACAGTTTCCGGCAAAGTGACCTTCTTGTTTACAGAGAAAACATTTAGTTCCTTTGGCTCCAGGTTGTTTGGATTTTCTTCGTTTCAGAAATTTCCAGTTTCGTCTGTTGAATCGGTTTCGTTTCTTAGGACGAAAGAAATTGTGTTTGGTCCGTCGAAAGGGAGATTTTGAAGACTTATGTTTGGAGGGCTTATTTTGTGCACAGAGGCAATTGTGGGTATCTTTGCACTTGATCTTGAGATGGGATTCGGAACAGGCTTGACCGAGGGCTTTTATATTGGACTGATATTGTTGGAAGAATCGGGTTTGATTACAGAGCTTTTCAAGGGCTTGCTGCATCAGCTGCCAAATTTGTCCGAGGGTAATGTGAGCCCAACCGAGGTTGGAGGCTCGGATCTGTAGCATAGTTTCATTTGCAAGCTCGTCTGGGACAGAGTTGATGAAGGCATGTTTTAAATTGATGTCGTCGATCCGGTTGATGATAAAGAACCTTTTGGACATGCGATCGTAGTGTCGTTCGAGGTCTTTGAATTTAATTGAACAACATTGCATCTTGAGGTATTCTGTTCGTGCTGTAGTGATTTCATGGATGCTTTCACCAAGAAAGTTGCGTTTGAGTACTTCGATTACTTCTTCAAGGAGATGTGATATGGAGGAATTGAAGTTGTCGATACTCACCAAGGACAATATAATAATCGCGAAGTCGGCCTTCAAAACGGGCAACAAACCGTTGGAGGACTTCGTTTAAAGGATACTGCTTGGAGATCCGTTGTCGGCCAGGCATAGAGAGATTGAAACCTAGATCGCCATTGAGAAGGAGGTATGTCATCAAGAGTGAACTTGCAGTGATGTTCCGTAGGGCGGATAGGACGGGTTTGAGGAACAGGGGTAGGTAGATCTTCATCAGGTTCGACCACTTCCGGGCCGTCTGGGTCCATCATGAACAGTTTGTCAAAAGAGTCAAATGGATCAAAGGACTCTTGGGTAGGAGGCAGAAATGTGGTTGATGTAGTAGACCGAGAGGAGGACGAGGGAAGATTCTCAAGTTGAGATAAGAAAGAGGAAATTGGGTTTTGGCCGTCATCAAGGAACATCATTTGAGAAATTGGAGAGGTTTCAGTTGGTGGGGCTGGAGGTTCCGGTAAAGTAACAGGGAGAGTGGAAGAGATACTTATAGAAGTAACTGCTTGGTGATCCGGAAGTTTTCCAGAGGGACAGAGCAGGAGAATATACTTGGATTCTGTTGAAGGGAAGGAGGAAACAAAGTCGGTGGTTGAGGTGGAAGATGTGGAATGTATGTAGATTCCGGAATAGAAAATAAGGAGGATTGTGGCTGTTGATAGACCTGATACCGAGACTCAAGAGAACGGAGCTGTGTTTGCAGAAATTCCTTTTCTTTTAAAAGGGAGGCCATTTGAGGGGACCATTCAGTAGTATACCGAACAAGAAAAGAAAGTTGTTGGTGGAGGTTGGAAACTTTTGACTTTAGTTCCGCAATGAGATTTGTATATATCCGAAGGTGGGAAGTAAGGTCTGTTTGCTGTTTAGAGAGTTGGCCAGTGAGGGAGGCTTGGCCAGCTAAGAGTCGTTGGAGAGCTTGGTTTTGGGCAACAACATTTTCTCGCTTGCCAGTTTAAAGCGGCTTCAGCTGGGGAAACAATTTTTGGTTGACCTTTGTCATCTAAGGCCAGGGGAGTTTTGATCTTCCATGCATGTTTAGTTTGATCTTTTTGAAATGATTCCAAGGGAGGAAAATCTGCATCATAAGAAGAGGAGGGATGCATCATATATAAGGAGGCGGATTGGGAAGCATCACTAGGAGGCTTAGATGGGTCTGGGAGAGTTGTAGGCTCGGGCTAGGGCAGGAGTGTCAGCAGGCTTCCAGTCATCAGGTGCACTGGGCCAAGGGGGCCAAGTGGGTATATTCGTTGGTGGAGAAGTAGGACTACCATAGAGGACATAATAGTCGAATTTTCCGCTGGGTTGACCTAGGATACCAACATGAGGGTCACCGAAAAGGTATCGGGCTCGAAGATTTCTTTGAGAAGTCGAAGATTTCGGCTTTTTTCGAGAAGGAACCTTTTTCCGTTGGGGAAAGGAATACTCATCTTCGGAGCTAGAGTCGGGGGTAGAACAATCTGGACAGGAGCAGACATCATACCATATGTGGCCATTAGGGGTGGTTGTCTGTTGAAGGACAGGAGCGCCATTTTGTTGGAAACTCGTAACTGGTATTGGAAACTCCGGCTTATTCTGGATCATGGAGAATTCCGTCGGGAAGACTGTAGAAACTGTGGTTCTGTCAGGAAAACCGATTTCAACTGTACCATCAGACTTAGCTTTGAAAGAAGGGTCCGAACTTTGAAGGGGTGTAACCCGAGGTTGGCGGGTGGTTTCATATTTTGTGAGCCATGAGGAAGGAAGCAATTGTTCGAGATGTTCTCGGGCAAGTTGTCTTGGCACAAAAACACAACTAGGAGCGTTCAGAGTGTCAAGGGAAAGAAAGACTGTCTCACCATTCCGGAGATGAGAGGGAAGTGAGAGTTCAAGGGCATGGTTTTGAACACGATAGGTCATCCGGTGATGAAGAGTTGCCATGAGGGTATTTTGTATTTCAGGACCAGAAATTTGGATCTAGACCTTAAAAACGGTGTTTAAGGATGGATCCTCAAGACACATGGTGAAATTCGGAAATAGGGTGACAAAAATAGTTCCGGCATTTAAAGTGGTTTGTACTGTACCAATAACAGCATACTGGTATTGTGGAAATCGGGAATCGAGTAGAGCAATGCGGGAAACCATTGGAAGACCTTTCTTTGCATGAAGAGTTAAGGCCAAACGGATTGCACCAAAGTGAATATGAGTAAAACCTTCTTTACGCCATCGTTCTGGGAACTCGGGTGGAATTTGAAGGGTTACATATTGTTCTTCAGTAGTAGCAGGTAAGGGATGTGTGGTAAACTGCGAAGCTTGGACAAAATCTTTTGAGGATAAAGATTTATCAGGACTGCCAAAGACTTGGCGAAGACGGTGAGTGAAAGGGCTTTTATCTTTTTGGTATATTTGGTATGGGTTAACAATACGGTATTTGGACAGAGGATACTTACTATCTTCGGAAAGATAGTCGATTTCATAGACATTAGGAATACGAGCAGAGGTAGATTTGGAAACAGGAGGCTGAGAAAGAGAGATCGTGCTAGAAGAAGAAGACATATTGAGGAAAGGAGAGTAACAGAGCCAATAATCCACAAATTACATAACAGAGTAAGTGAAGTTTTCTCATGGCACAAATGGGATTTAAAACGGGTAAAATTTTTGCCAACCAATGGTTCTTTTTCTACCATTTAGTTTATCACTATCACACATTCAAGAAGAGCCAGAATCAATGTGTAAAACTTGTATAGACAAAGGAAACCACATTAAACATCCAAGTTTCAGTTACATCTCGGACATTTGGAAACAAAAGCAGTCATAACAATGAGAACCAACTTTTTAGGAAACAAAAGTAGTCATAACAGATCACACACAAAAACCAATTGAAACTTCGGATTGCGACTAATGCCTAAAGGGTTCTTTCAAATAGAGAGCTATAAAGAACACATGATAGAACAGGATTACTAAAGGATGTTCATCACAAAAGGACAAGTTTCATCCTAGATCCATTCTCTATCAAGAAAATGGTTATTAAAAATTTTACATTCGAGTAATCCAGGTGCAGCAAGAAAAAATAAAATTGAGATAATCCTCCTATTGGCATAATTGATGGTCCCAAATTTTGCCTACCAATGTGCAGATTCCAAATTCCAGTACCATATATTCTACCATATGCCCCTTCAGTGCTTCAGTAATCAAATGTGATTCGGATCATCCATTCTCTATGATGTTATGAGGTCTCAACCTCTGTCTAAGGAAAATAGACACCTAGACACACATTTATCAACATACACAATTGTTCTCATCGATACTTCATATAATTCGAATACCAGCATCTCGGAAGTTTCACACAGATCATAAGGTGTATATTGAATATTGAAAGAGGAGCCATCACAAATGTTACTAAATGGATAACGGAACCATCGGAAAGGATATTACTGAAAATGTAAACTACATTTATATAGTGTATCATATATTTTTATGTGCATGTTTCACAAGAAGTCATGTTCTAATACGTTTCGAAACTAGAGAGGTTAGTGTTAGATTTACATGCACCAACACTGAACTTCTTCCAAATGAATATAAACCCATATCCATTGTTATTCCGGACCAAAATGCAGAAGTAGCAGCTTGGGTAGCTTTAACTTAATTACTACTGTAAAACTGCAGATGATGAAATACTACTCCCACTAATGAACCTCTCATCCATCTTCACTCACGCTCCATTTTTAAAAGTATTTTGTTAATCATTGTTCAGTAAAATGACAAGACCCTTTGAAATATCAAAACTTTTCATATTCTTCATTACGACTTGCCCATACTCCATCAACTAATGGGGCATATATTGCATTAATATGCTTTTTGATTGTGATTGATAAACAAGTACAAGAATTAGCATTATGACAACCATTTTTAACTTCATAAGTAGAAACAGATTAAGTAATATTTAGAACAATTTCTCATCACATTTTAACTTAGGCTATCATATAAAGAGAGTATTAACAAGAAAACACAATAGGAAGTCACCTGAATTATGAAATTTCTGAATTGGTATCAAGTCTCTCTCCCTTTTTCACCCAAACAAGACCATCTTCTATAACCTGTTTTCCCTTTCTGTGAAGACCAGTTCCAAGATTTCCATGTCTCCACCTATGTCCTCTACTAAAATTCCTCTTTCTATCACCTTGATTGATAAATCCCCAAAATCTTTTTTAAGCCAATGATGAACTCTGTTCTTATTCCCATATACTTGTGCTCCTTTACCAGTTCTGGCCTCTGGATCAGTCCTTTCCTCTTTAGCCATAGAAATATCCTCCCCAACAAGCTCTTGGCCCTGTTTTAATCGTATCTCATTAGAATTTCTATTTATCCTTGAGTTACCTCCATTTCCCTGAAATCTACTCTCCAACTTTTCTTTGCTAGTTTTCCTCTTTTCACCTAAAGAAACTTCCTCCTCCTCCTCCTCCTCCTCCTCATCGCAGAAAACTTCCTGCTTGAATTTATTTATCTCTACCAAGAGCCCTTTATCATTGCCGCCTTTTTTGTACCTCTCGTATTTAGTTTTGTGTAGTCGACTTTTTCTTCCCCTTACACTAGAAATTTCATCCACAGAAACACATTTTGGCGGAACTTCGAACTCATTCACACTTTCGTGAGTTCCCTCTTGATAACGCTAAATTTGATAATGTTTTGGAAGGGTATTTGTGCATAATTGTTGAGGTTTATTAGAGTAAATTGAGATAAATATGTTAATTGTGTACTTAATTGTGATAATTCGTTTTGGGGGGAAGTTTGTGGAGTTAATTGATCAAAAGAGCAAAGTTTAGGGACTAAATATGCAATTTCCGGAAAGAAATACAAATCCAGTCCAGCAACACGTGCTCAGTCCAAGAACACGCCCTTAATGAAGACTGAGCACGCCCTGCCAAGCTAAGGAACACGTGCTCGGTTAATGAACACGGCGAGTAAGAAGGAACAACACGGCCATATGAACACGCGCTCGGTGATAAACCTGTCATTGAGCCCGTGTTGCGTATAACACTGAGCCCATGTTGGTGCTCTGTTCCGAGATTTTAGAGTTTTTTGTGTAAAATTACTATTTTACCCCTATTTTGGTTATCTATAAATATTGGGATTTTTACCATTATTTGAGGTTGGATGAAGGTTGTTTTAGGGTTAGCTTAGTGGTTATTTTTGTTAGTTTCTCACATTGTTTTGAGATATTGAATTTCATATTGGGTTCTTCTTCAATTTCAAATATTTTGGTATAGAATTTGGGGAATTTCTATTACTTTGATTGAATAACTTTGATTAGATAATTCCCTAGATTGTTTTAGTGAATAAATGTTTCTAGTTAGGTTATGAAATCTCTCCTTGGTCTATGAGGTAGAGTTTTGTGACTTGATCAAGAGGATTTTGAGCTACTTCAATCATTCAAGCTTCAAGGAGCAAGAAGAGGATTCAAGAAGAAAGTTGAGGTGTAGAGATCTTTCCGGATTCAATTGACAACTGGTTTTGGAATTATTTTCTTACCTTCTTCAAGTATTTTTGTTGATAATTCTTGTAATCTAGATTACCAACCTAATAGGAACTCTCTTCTCCTACATTTCTTTAGGGTAGAAGTGATTGGTTTCATGTTATACTTTCACTATGAGATTGATCTATTGTGAGTTGATTGTTATGATTTCATTAACTTGAATTGCAATTTCAATTATCGCTTTGATTTGATTGTTTATCTTGAGTTGAGCTCTAATTCGATCTAGTGGTTCGGGTTAACACTAATCATCCAAGGGCCGGTACATCAATAGGAAGACAATCCAACTAATCTAGCACTAATCGTATAGCCAAGGTCCGGCTTAACAATTAGTGTTAACCCGAACCACAAGATCGAATTAGAGCTCAACTCAAGATAAACAATCAAATCAAAGCGATAATTGAAATTGCAATTCAAGTTAATGAAATCATAACAATCAACTCACAATAGATCAATCTCATAGTGAAAGTATAACATGAAACCAACCACTTCTACCCTAAAGAAATGTAGGAGAAGAGAGTTCCTATTAGGTTGGTAATCTAGATTACAAGAATTATCAACAAAAATACTTGAAGAAGGTAAGAAAATAATTCCAAAACCAGTTGTCAATTGAATCCGGAAAGATCTCTACACCTCAACTTTCTTCTTGAATCCTCTTCTTGCTCCTTGAAGCTTGAATGATTGAAGTAGCTCAAAATCCTCTTGATCAAGTCACAAAACTCTACCTCATAGACCAAGGAGAGATTTCATAACCTAACTAGAAACATTTATTCACTAAAACAATCTAGGGAATTATCTAATCAAAGTTATTCAATCAAAGTAATAGAAATTCCCCAAATTCTATACCAAAATATTTGAAATTGAAGAAGAACCCAATATGAAATTCAATATCTCAAAACAATGTGAGAAACTAACAAAAATAACCACTAAGCTAACCCTAAAACAACCTTCATCCAACCTCAAATAATGGTAAAAATCCCAATATTTATAGATAACCAAAACAGGGGTAAAATAGTAATTTTACACAAAAATCTCTAAAATCTCGGAACAGAGCACCAACATGGGCTCAATGTTATACGCAACACGGGGCTCGATGAGGTTTATCACCGCGCGCGTGTTCATATGGCCGTGTTGTTCCTTCTTACCCGCCGTGTTCATTAATCGAGCACGTGTTCCTTAGCTTGGCTGGCGTGCGGTCTTCATTAAGGGCGTGTTCTTGGACTGAGCACGTGTTGCTGGACTGGATTTGTATTTCTTTCAAGAAATTGCATATTTAGTCCCTAAACTTTGCTCTTTTGATCAATTAACTCCACAAACTTCCCGAAAACAGAATTATCACAATTAAGTGCACAATTAACATATTTATCTCAATTTACTCTAATAAACCTCAACAATTATGCACAAATACCCTTCCAAAACATTATCAAATTTAGCGTTATCACCTCTGCACCAGCATTGTTCGGAAACTGGCCATTCACTGGCTGTTGCCCATGAGGGTTTGCCTCAACAATCCGATTGTCACTAGTATTGAAAAGTTGATCATCTTCCACCTGTTTTCCAAGCGAAATTGCCTCAACCCTCGGACTATCAGTACTATCCGGAAACCGATCATCCAGCACCTGTTTACCAAGAGCTTTTCTACTAGACTCCACTGGATTCTCTTCCTCTCCTTTGATTTCCGGAGCCAACCCCACCATACATACGCTCACAATCTCATGAACCCTTTCTTTTTCATAAATCGAGTACCCCTCTTCTCCACCCGAAGTTACCCCATTTCCGGATAATGTCCGAACCATGTCTACTTCACTTAAACTTTTATTCTCAACCATAGGTCTCCTATTCTTCCAGCGATCAAACTTCTTGTCCTTAGAGTCCCCCCTTTCACTACCTCCTGTCACCCGGAAGCTCGTAATTCCACTTTCGACGACTTCCTTTGGCCCTTACCCTCCCTAATCTTGCCGTAATTTTGATCCGATTGCCGCCGAGGAACAAAAACTGTGTCGGCATCAACTCTCAACTCTCCATTTCGGCGAACGGGCAAACCCCGAGCGTGAATTCTTCCCAAGCCATTCTTACTGTTCCTTCGTGGACTTCCATTAAACCTATTATTACTATTATCTTCCTTTGGTTGTTGTTGTTGTTGTAGTCGTTGATTCTCTGGTGATTCTATTTGCTCCTTCCGAGCAGCTTCCTTTTGCTTCTGTTGAATCCATCGCTCTTTGAGTTGCACAACGGAGACATAGTTAGGGGGAAGTGATGTGTAACTCTTCCTAAAACCCTCCCCCTTAACTTCCTCCATTGCACAGTTGAACAGTTGAACCCCGCAAAACGTGCCAACCGAGGTATTTCTCCCTTAGCACCCTTCGACGATCAAGTTAAGAACAAACCCTAGTTCATAAACCAAGGCGTGTTCCGATCAAGAAGAAATAGAAAAATGGTGTTGTTTTGCATGTAAATCAACTACAAAAAAATGTATTTAATAAGAGAGAGAAAATTAATATGTATTTCTCTGGTAAAGATGTATATTTTTGGGAAGGAAAAAGAGGATCCCTAAAATGATAAGGGAGTTTGCCTTTTATAGGCAAACCTTCTTATTATTAGGTGGGTTAGGTTAAAAAAATCATTACCTATCTACCTTATCTGTCTGCACAAGTCAAAAAGCTATCATTATAGCTTTTTTCATATGTCAAATCCCTTAATTTCGTGTAATATTTGACCAAGAAATCATGGATCCCGCCACTTACTATCTTATTATATTTAAATAAGAAGTCAGTGGACAGAATATACTTGAAATATTCCTTTTGGCTTTGAAGTCGGGATAGCTTCATCGAATTCTCTTCGAAACTTCAACTGGTTGCTCGACTTCATGCTTCATCCGAATATTAAATACTTCGCCATGCTTCGGCTTGACTCGACTAATTCTACTTTGACCAAATTATGACTATGCTGACTTTGACTTTTGTCCACGTGACATAATTTCCTTTCAGTGGCCCCTCAACGAAGTGTGAACATGTTTATACTTCGTCTTAACTTCCTGAACACTTAGCATTTTTCCTGAATGATTTTGAATTCCCTTTGAATTCCGTCGATTGGCGCTTGAGTCCTCTCCAGCTGTTCTACCCACGCGCGCGACAGCCGTCGAAATAACTTTTGACGGTTGTCATCCTTCTCTCTCTTCATCGTGAACCGCAACGTAATGATGAGATTTTATTATTATAATAATTTAAATAATAAAAATAATATTATTATATTATCTTTTTGTCTCATTTCCTCTTTTATTCTTCTTTTCTCTTCTTTCCTTCTTCATTCTTAATATTTCTCTTTTGCTTTCAGTTTTCTCTCTAGTCGAAAACTTTCCGAAAGAAAAAACTTCAGTCTTTTAACGATCATCTTTCCTGTTTCACCTTTTCATAACATATTCCCTCTTTCCTCTGCTTTGTCTTGGTCCTGCTCTGTTGCTTTCTCGAATTTCCGGAAGTTCTGCAACGATTTTAGGTTTCTCCCCGGATTTGCTTTCGAAGAAAAGGTATTTTTTGTTTTGAATCTTCTCTCTTTTGTAATTATCATGGGTAGAAAATCGGTTGGCAAGAAGACTGTTAGGGCTCTTAGTATTCCGGACCTAGTTTTGTTTGATAGGACTGATACTTGTTGGAGAATATCTCCTAATTATCGGAGTCACTATCGTCATGTTGGGAGGAAGGTTTATTATTATATCAAGTCTTTGTGCATTGGGGATTTTGGGTATAATCTGAATGAGTCATTTCCTCTAGAGACTGAGATGATTAGTTGTTCCGATATAAGGTCGATTAAGAAGTACTTGATTGATATCATGAGTTTTTCCGACAATCCCGCGCAGGTTGATATAATTATGACTGACTTTGAGGATGAGACTAACCGGTTGATTGAGGAAGAAATAGAACCGATGGTTGAGAGGTCCTGCCCCGACCTTATTAGGCGAAGCTCTAGTGGTCGCCAAAATAAAACCGTGGAAGCGTCAAGTAGCACTGCCGTTGAGTTACCCATTTCCGGAGAGCCCGTTGTCGAAGCAGCTACTATGGGACATTTGAGGTGACAAATAAGATTTTATTTGTAACAGAATTAGAGACGTGATAAAAGTTAAAATTTTTTTTAAAAAAGAAAGATTTTATTTAAAAAAAAAAAATCAAAATAATAATAATGAATAGCGACTTTAGAAAAATAAAAATATTAAATATGGGACTCAAATTATCAATATTTTAATAAATTTTTTGAGAATAAACTCTCTGATGTTCATAATTACAATATAAAATTAAATGATAATAATAATAAATTCTAAAGATTTTTTTTTTTTTTTTTTTTTTTTTGGTAAATGATAAATTCTAAAGATTTGAATTAAGCATTGTTATCTTTTAAATATGGATACAGAAGATATTAGTTTTTTTGGACATTAATTAACAAAACATACATTAATTTATTTACCAAGAAAAAAAAAAATCATACATTAATTTTATGACGTCTTTAAAAATATTATAAGATAATGAGATTGGTCCTAAATATTCTCTCTTTTGTTTATGAAAAAATTATTTCAGATATTTAAAATCATTACAAATTATTAACTTCATAAAGTTTTTATATTTTATATAATTCCCACATATTATTTTGAAAATATTTTATTTAAATAAAATCTTATTTGTGTCCTCAATATTATAAAAAAAATATATATATATTTTAAAATTAATCAAGACTATAATGAATATGAGCTATGAGTATCAGAATGTATATATACTATGAATAATTTATTTTCCACATAAAATAATATAAGTTACTATAGACTGAGTGTTGTTGAATGGTTCGTATGATCGAACCCGAGGGATTTCAAAATTTTTTTAAGATTTTTTAAAATTAATCAAAAAAATAAAAATACCCCAGAATTTTTAATGAAAATGTCTAGTTTGGGACTATTTATGTCAATTTGCCTAAAAAGAAGCAAAGGGATATTATAGATACAACTTTTTTTTTTTTTTTTTTTTTTGAGAATGATATTACAGATACAACTTCTTAGCCTAGCATGGCGATGCTTTAATAACAAGAACATATTCTGGACAGATTTGCTTAAATCTAAATATCAAGGGAAAAACAAGAGTAGCTACTCCCTTTGGTGTGATACCCAGTCTCTCTTAGATCTTCTGTTATTGGTCCTCTTCCTGAAAATCAACAAAGCATAACTGTCAGTTCTTTCATCATGAATAATAATTGGAATCTTGATCAAATAGCCTTCCTCATTCCGTTTCACATGAAGAATAAAATCCTTAATGTTTTCCTTCCAACTTCAGAGTTCAGACCATCAAGACTCCCTTATTTGGATCCTACTAGCAATGTCAAATTCAACACCAAATCTACTTATAACCTTCTTCTAAACGATCTGTCTCACAATTACTCTGACCATGTTAACGTGGACTACTCATGGCTTTGGAAAAAACTTCAATGTACTCCTAAAATTAAGCATTTTCTATGGCTCTGTTAGTTAAACAAGATACATTGTAAAAAATCTCTCTTTGACAAGAAAGTAGCCACCTCTCCCCTTTGCCCTTCATGCAACCTAAATGAAGATATTTTGCATATCCTCAGAGATTGTAGGTTAGCTAGAGTTTTCTGGTCTTTTCTAAATCCTTTCATTAATAAGAACATGAAGAATTTCTATATTGAAAGTAATATTCATACCTGGATTCGTGAAAATGGGGCTTGCATGCTGCATCTGAATCCCTTAACTCCCTGGAATATTTTCTTTGCGTTTGCTTGTTGGCATCTCTGGATTGATAGGAACACTAGGATTTATAATAACAATGCTTCTCCTGCTATCATCCCATAACCCCTTATAAGGTCCTTATGTTCTCTACGGAATTTATTTCTATTGGACCCTTCAAACCTATATCTAAACCCTCCTCAGATGAAATTTTTGTGTCTTGGTCCCCTCCCCCTTACCCTATATCAAATTGAACACTGAAGGATCTGCGCAGCCCAACCTGGCACTGGTGGTATCAGAGGGGTTTTTAGGGATAGTCAGGGGAAATGGTTACTGGGATTTTCAAAATAGATCTCGTATGCTACAAACATCTTTACTGAAATCTCAGCAATAAAGGAAGGCCTAGAGTTGGCTCTCAGAAATGAATTCACCTCACTCATCATTGAAACAGACTCCATGGTTACAATAGATCTGATGGCCACTAACTCTAATGAGAAAGTGAAATTTCTTATCCATGAATGCAGATCTTTGATGCAGAGAATGGTCTCGATGAAATTGCAGCATATTTTCAGAGAAAGGAACAAAAAAAAAAACGTAACAAAATTGCGGATCGGTTAGCTGCTATGGGGAGAACATCGAGTCACCACCAAACTCAACTCCGGCAGACACCGACGGAAACCCTAAGGAAGCTACTAGCGTTTGATGTTGGACTTGGGACTATACCCCGTTTCACTAAAACAAGGATGGGCTAAACAACAGACTCTTTTGGACCTGCTTTTGTTTTTTATTTTTGTTTATTTTGTTCTTGGACTGCTGTCTCTTCCAACCTTTTGTTATCCTTTTTATTTCCTTTTATCTTTTATTTTGGGCTGTAACATGTGGTCTAACCCACATAACTCTCTCTTTCATCCTCTGCTATAATTTAATCTCTTTTTAAACAAAAAAAAAATAAAAATAAAAAATTAACATAGATTTCTTTAAATATACCAGCATTTTGTTAGTTGAAGTAAAAGAAGTTTGATTTACTTTACCAAAAATTTTGAGGGAGAGCTTCTCCCATTAGGGATTTGATGCGACTCAACTCCAAATTAATTGGGTCTAAAGTGACTTTGGTCCCAAACAAATTTATGTTTGACAAGTTTAGTACTAAAATATATTTTTTCAATTTTACAGTTCCAAACCTTTTTACCTATGAAAAATAAAGTCCCTTTTCACGAATTTTGTCAAAATTTTTAAAAATTTAATAGTCAAGTCGTCCACATTAGCAAATCGAGTTTTATGGAATGAAGCACCTTTTCGTTTGGGAGCATTACAAACCAAACATAAAGAGTAATAAGTTAGGTCACCCATGAACAAGGATGTATCGTGGTTCAATAGATGCTAGAAATAAGATTCACCTCCAAGATGTTGTAATTGTCACAAGGCTGAACATAATAGGAGGACATGTGCTAATCAAAATAATCTTCAAGAATAAATAATTCTTATTTTGTAATTTAACTTTTTCTGTAAAACTATTTTCAATATTTTTGTAAAATTGTTGATGATATATTTGGTTAATCATAATGTAACTTTTGGTTATTTTAATTTCATATTAAGACTCGTTTGTTTAATAATTTATTTAACATCTTCCATATATATGGTTTAGTGGTTTTACTTCAAATATTTCTTTAATAAGAGATCATTTGTATATTTTACATATGGTTTAGGGTTTAGAGTTTACCATTAATGTTTAGAGATTAGGGTTTAGGAATTAGTATTTAGGGCTTTCTATTAGAGTTTAGGGTTTAGAGTTTCAATTTTACTTTTTCATTTACTATAAACTCATTTTTCTCCGATCATCATTTGCAAAATAATAATAAAAAATATATGTCACAAATAATAATATATATTTGATGATGGGCTCCAATCTTTGTAAATCTTCACCGATTCTTTTTGTCATGGATTTGAAGGCCTTTTTGAGCTTGATCTCGATCCAATGATATTTGATTTCTCTCGAGGGTCGTAGGCTTGATCTCGGAATGGATTTGAACTTCGAGACCTTTGGGCTTGATCTCTAAGGGAGGATGCACCGAAGTTTCTGGTGTTCGTTTTGGCTACATATTTTGCGTAGTATGATTGTGATTAATTAAAGTGTAGCAAGCAAAGAAAATCACATAGGGTGTCAATTAATCAACCAAAACCTAAGCCGGATCACATATCGTTTGCAGATAATTACATGGTAGCATCAATGATTTTAAATTTATAATTATGTCATTTAATCCCAAGAACGTTGATTATAGTTTATTAGCATCTATCTATCAATTGTGACAAGTTTCATTTAATGAGAATTAGTCTTAAGGTTCAAATTAAATCATGTTGGTATTTAAAGGTAGAAAGAATTAAAACATATAAGTTTATAATTTAGGAATCTCAATTAAACATCAATGATTCAATTAGGAAGACCTATATTCAAAGATGCAACTTTAAAGTGGATCTAAGGCAATTATGAATTCAAATTATCTTACTACCATACCTAAGTTATCTAAGGTGATTACCTCAATACGATTCATTGCATGTAATCCTAAATCCTTTAGGTTGGTTATTAAGTTGTCAATTTAATAACATTAACCCTAAGTTCATCATTAATTCCTAACTCAAGATTATTAGGATGTCTAACTTTTCTAGCCTGAACAAGTTATTAGTCTTAATTTGGCAATTCATTATCTATCCTAGTCCGGCCTTATTAACAAATTGTCAATTTAATTAACTATTCAAATTTCACGCATCAACTAGATAATAACCTAAGTATCATGGCATTAATTTACATAGAAAATCGAATTGAAAGTATAAGAGTTAATGTGAATTACATAAGATAAGTACAAGGGCATTAATCCTAGTCGAGGCTCGAACCCTATAATATAAGTACAAGAGTATATAAAAATAAAAGATCTACGAGGAAATTACATAAGATCTATGTTTAGAGCACATAATTCCTCATGTTTTATATAATTCTGTGTTCTCCAAAGTTTGGTAGCCACTATTTATAAGAGTGAGTTCGGGGGCTTTTTAGACATTTTGCAACTAAAAATATCGGGAATCGTGCATTAGAAAGGTATTACTGTTATTATCTTTTTTATTATGACCGTAATCAAACCCTAAAAATGTATAACGGTTATAATCTTTGTGATTACGGTCGTAATCTTGCCCTAAAATGTAGATAACAGTCGTAATCTTCTTGTTTATGGTCTTAATGAATATAATGGTCGTAATCTTCATGTTTGTTGTTGTTATCTTTTCCTAATATTTGCAAAATTAACCCATATTTTGTCCATTCTTTAATTTAAGTCCCTGGAACTTCCTAAAATAAAAAAACAAAGCAAATTGGCGTAATTTCCGATCAATCAAGTCAAATTACTTTCAAAATAAGCCAAATTGAGCATAAAATACTCCAAAAAACATGATATAATTTAGAGATATCAATTTCACTACTTCTAAAACTATTGATGACCCCAGAAGGAGAACGTTGGAGTTTATTTTCTTCTCTTTAATCCACCTCCGATTCACCACCCTCTGAATACTTCTCTTGGTCTTCTATTTATAGATGAAAAAGTGACCAAGAGTCGATGATATGTCATCATTTGATCAGTAGAGACACACGTCTTCATATCCTTCATTCATTCATAATTAATTAAATATAAATTTAATTAATTTAAATAATATTGAAACTTGCGAAATTTCGGTGTCTACATTTACTATTGGACTTTTTTTTTTAATTAAAAAAACAAAAGAGGTGATATTGAGTGCATAAACATTTTTATTTAAAGTAGTGATTGGAAAATCTCAACTTTACATTAATAGATATGTTCAATTTTTTTTTTTTTTTTTTTTTTGTAGACGAAATGTTCGACTTTTTATAAATAAAAAATTACATTTTGTGAGTGCAACTTGTAAAAACAACATTGTTTAGAACATCATTAAACTTATATTTCAGTGGCGGTTATTAAAATAACGTTGTTTTGTTATTATTAAATTTATACAGAAGTTGCACTTGCAAGATGCAGCTTTCCACTAATGGAAATGCGAAGTTGTATCCTGAATATGCATTCTCAATGCAATTTCCATTAATGGGAAGTTGCATATTCTCAATGCAACTTCTAATTAAAGACGCAACAGCAGCCTGCGAATAAGCCATTTTATGTTATGGTTTTAAAGTATGGGTCATTGTTGTAGTTTGTCAAATTAAATGAGCCAAACTTGGGATTAGCCCCATTTTGAATGAACCACGTGCGGGATACATATATTAAAATTATATTGCATTTTTATAATTATAATTATAAAAATTATAAAACAATGGCTATTTTTATAATTTTTATATATGTTAAACTATTTTCTTAAAATGCAATACAAATTGTGTAGCTCAACGATAAAGTGTGTGTATCTTTTACTTAAAGTCGAAGAATTGACTCTCAAGGAATGTGAAAATTAATTTTTTTATAAAACAAAAATCTCCTTAAAGATAACAAATAAAACTTTTGTAAAAAATAATACAATCTAGAACACTGTTGTAGTGGAAACGCGCACACTTTGAAGTGCAAAAACTAGAAAAAAAAAGTTTAGGTGCAAAACTCGGAATCTCGACAAGTTCAAGTGTGACTGAGATAGTTTACCCAAGATAAATTTGATCTCATGGTCATTAAAATTTAATTATAACAAATGTTATTTTATTATAATATACAATTTTTTAGTATTTTCTACTAATTTCTACAACATTTTACACTACTTTACTACCTTTTAAAATGGCTTTGCAATTTGCAAAGAATTATCTTTTAGGTGGAAAATGATTCTACCGAAGTTATTACAATTTAAAAATGCCTTATTTTACATTATGACTAATAGGTAATTATTGGAACATTATAAGTGACAAAATAGTAAAATATTAAACATAATAATAAAAAATATATAAAATTAAGTTGAAAGGTTAAATAAAGATAAAGTTTTAATAAAGTTCAGAAATATTATTTGATATTAGGAATGATTTAAAGAAATCGTTTTTAGAGAAATTTTTCCCAACATCTCGAACTGTTGCAATTAGAAAGGATATATGTGGTATCATACAAAATCGTGGGGAAACTTTACATGAATATTGCGAAAGGTTTAAAAAACTTTGTGCAAGTTGTCATCATCATCAGATTAGTGATCGGTTGTTGAATCAATATTTCTATGAAGGTCTCTCACCTATTGATAGAAGTATGATGAATACTTTTGATTAGATAATTCCCTAGGTTGTTTTAGTGAATAAATGTTTCTAATTAGGTTATGAAATCTCTCCTTGGTCTATGAGGTAGAGTTTTGTGACTTGATCAAGAGGATTTTGAGCTACTTCAATCATTCAAGCTTCAAGGAGCAAGAAGAGGATTCAAGAAGAAAGTTGAGGTGTAGAGATCTTTCCGGATTCAATTGACAACTGGTTTTGGAATTATTTTCTTACCTTCTTCAAGTATTTTTGTTGATAACTCTTGTATTCTAGTTTACCAACCCAATAGGAACTCTCTTCTTCTACATTTCTTTAGGGTAGAAGTGGTTGGTTTTATGTTATACTTTCACTATGAGATTGATCTATTGTGAGTTGATTGTTATGATTTCATTAACTTGAATTGCAATTTCAATTATGGCTTTGATTTGATTGTCTATCTTGAGTTGAGCTCTAATTCGATTTTGTGGTTCGGGTTAACACTAATTGTTAAGCCGGACCTTGGATATACGATTAGTGCTAGATTAGTTTGATTGTCTTCCTATTGATGTACCGGACCTTGGATGATTAGTAGGGATTTGATCTTACTAATATATTCGAGTTGTTCTTCACGTATGAATTTCTTTCAACGACACGTATTGAGGAAGTTCATCTTTAGACTCGGATTTGGTGAAATTGTAATAGTTGAATCATGGTACTCGATTTTGTTGTGAAGTGTATCCTTCACTCTCTCTAATGTGTTTAGTGAGTTCTTCACATATTCAATATTATTTCATCCTTGTTCTTACTTTACTTTATTTTACTTTGCTTTCTAGATGTAGAAATCAATCCTATCATTCTTGATATTGGTTGGTTTACTTGTTGAATGATCCTTATTCACAAATCATATTCATAATTAGTTTGATTATATTTTCCACACTAGAATTTAATAGAAGTCTTAGGGAAAAACGATTTTTATAAATTTAAAATATGAATACCACCTTGTTTACTAAACTATATCGATAGGTGTTCTGCCTAGTTGAGTTTATTTTATTAGTGACAATCCTATTTTAATCTTAGAGATTCCTATTATTTTTAGTATTATTTATTCGATTATTTATATTATTTTTATATATAATAAACTCACACATCAGATTTTTGGCGCCGTTGCCGGGGAATCCTATTAATTTTCGTGATGTTTTTCTTCTAAGTTCGTTGTAATTTTTGGGAAACATTTTCATCAACGGTGTGAAATTTATAACGAATTAATTTTGATATGATTTGTTTTATGATATCATTCTCAAGTAACTTTTAGTTTTCATGTCTAATTGTTAGAATATCTCCGATCTCTTTGATAGATCTTGGATATTTTCTTGATCAATTTTATTTCATTTAGTTTAGATGTTTCAATTTCATTTGTTTCTTTTTTTTAGTTGATTAGTTTAATTTTGATTCTTTGATTCTTCTTATTCTTACTTTAGTAGTTTTCTTATGTTACTTGTATTTTGTATCTCTTGCTTTCATATTGATTCATTTTCTTAGAATTTCTTTTGCTTAGATTATAGATTTTTGGATTTAGATCTTAGGTTAGATGATTTAGTATCATGATTTTTAGGTTTAGTTAATATTTTGGTTAGATTAGATCCCTTAGGTAAACTTTTACTTAGAGATTTTGGTTAGATATAGCTTAGATATTTTGGATTTAGGTTAACTTTAGTTGATTTAGATTAGATAGCTTAGTTAGTTTAGTGCTTTAGATTAGGTTAGCTTTTGATTCTTTAGATCCTTATCCTTTAGAATAACTTAGATCTTTGGTTTAATATCTTAGTTTGATCTTTAGTAGAGAAATTTTAGATCTAATTGTTTTTCTTACTTTCTAATTTGACTTAGTTTGTTCTAATCTTTTCTAACTTGTTCTAATTAGATTCTTAGGTATGGTTAGTATAAGATCTAACTAGTCTTCTAACTTGACTCTTTCTTTGATTAATTTCTATTTCATGTTCTTAGATGTATTTCCATGCTTTCGTTTTATTGATTTTTGATAGTTGTTATAGATATTATCTTGATTTTTAGGTATTATGTTAGAGTAGTTTAGTTTACTTCTCTTCTTAATCTTAGTTTCATTACTTATCATTTACTTGTTTTGCATCTTCTTTAGTTGTCTTACATTTCTTAGTTAGTTTTGCATGTTCTTGTCATTTTATTTTCATTTCTTTATTTTCTTTAAGAGCTTTCTAGTTTAGTTAGTATTCTAATAATATCTTCAATTCATGAAGAATATTATCTAGATACTTACTTTTGTTAGGAATTGATGTTAGATGTTTTTCTTATTTTCTATCTTTTATTTGTTAGCCTTAATTTGTGTTTGATATAATTTTTGGTATAGCTTTGCTTTTAATTTCTTCTTTTGAAATTTTTGTTAGATTTTGCATGTAGTAGGTTTTTCAATAAATGGTCACCATTGTTATTTTTGTAAATTTGCATTTTTAGGAATTTATTTAGTATTCTTTGAATTCTTTAGGTAATAAAATAGTATAGCTTTTTGTTGAGTAGAAAGCATTCTTAGAAATTAATTCTAAGAAATGCTAGTTTAGTGACCAACATTTCTAGTTTAGTTATTTAATTCATTTCAGTAGCTTTGTTACATTTCATTTTCAGATTTCAGTATATTGTATTAATTGTTTTTGCATATGATTTAGTTAGTTTGCATGTTATTTTGTAGAATTCCATGAATTTGCATGCTTTGTTTTACTCTTGCATGAAATATAGATAACGTGTATAATTTCTTTTCTTATGCATGGTTTTTATGGTTTCAATAGTATATTTATGTATGTATATTTTGCAACTTGTAGTTTCCAGTAGGTAGTGTTATTCTTTGTTCTTTTTGATTTTGCATAGCATTTAGTACATATAGATACATTAGATGTATATCTTATTTCTTTACTGTATCTAATGTTCAGTGTATAGATATAGATATTGTATGCATAATGCATTTCAAAATATTTTCCAGTTTATTCTTTATTTAAATACATGATGATTTTGTTTGCACTTCATTTTTCCATTAGATTAGTGTATGGTTTGTTTGTAAATTCATTTTGCATGATATTGTAATTAATGGTATATAGATATGTTAGTTGATACAATTGCATTTCTTTTTGTTCTTCATGAAATAGCATATAGTTTGTATGTATATATTTCACTTCTTTCATATAGACAATTTGCATGGTCAAATTAGAAATTCAAATGCATGAACATTTTTGTTCTATTTTCCAGTAGCTAGATGTTTTTGTGTATTTTTGTGCACTACATCTTCAATAAAATTTTTGGGCAGTCCAGTAACATGTTGTTTGCACTGCTGCTGAATTTTTAATCCAGAAAATTTATTATATGTTTGGTTTTGTTCTGTTTTTGCTGAAAATTTTGGGCAGTACAGTGGCAGAATTTTTACACCACTGCTTCTGAATATTAAATCCAGTAGATGTTGCTTGTTTTGTTCTGTTTTTATGTCAAATTTCAGTGAGCTTTCTTCACTGCATTTGCTGTAATGTGTCCAGAAATTTGCATTTTGCAATCTGTTTTGCTCATTCTGAAAATTCCAGCAAACATTCTTACTGCCCCTGTTGCATTTTCTTTCCAGCAATTTCAGTATGCTAACTGCTCTGTTCATTATGTAATTCCAGTACGTAATTTCCTCTGTTTTGCAGAGAAATCCAGTAGCTATAAATGTTAATTCCTCTATTTTGAAGAAATTCCAGTAGCTAATATATGTACAATTCTGTTTTCTGCTCTGTTTTGTAAAAAAAAAAAAAATTCCAGAACTGAAATCTTAATTCCTCTGTTTTTGGCAGTAGCCGATTGCATGCACACTTTTTAATTCAATTCTTTTCCTCCATTTTCGTTCAGTTCTATTGCACTTCATTTCTCTTTCTTTTTAATTCAATTCTTTTGCATGAGTTTCATTTCTTTTCCTTTCTTCCTCCATTTTTAATTCTTTTTAGCTTCCTTTTACTGTATGCATTATTTAAATTATTCTTCAATTCATTTGCATGGATGTTCTTATTTCTCATTCTTTTATTCTTTCATTCTCTTTCTTCTTTCTTCCTTTCAATTAATTTAATTCATTTTCTTTTCCTTATTTTTTTATTAGATTAGCATTATTCAATAATCTTATATTTTACATCCTTTTATCCTTACTAATCTCTCTTTTCTTGTTTTGTAGGTAATGAGATTTCTTTCTCTTGTTTTTCTCAATCTTTTAATTTCTTTCCTAGATCGTTTGTAGTGGGACATTTTTAATCTTGTAATTTCTCTCTTTCTTTGTTTTGTTCTATTCTATCTTTCTTGATTGTTTGTTGAAGGTAATACAGGAATCAATAGGTTTCGCTACAAAACCCGGAAATGCAAGTGGGACAATTTTCGGAACAAGCAAAAATGATTACTCCCTAATAGCACCGAACAAAATTTCGTCGAATAAATCAAAAGATGAAGTTGTTAGGGAGGACAAAGCGAGCCTTATAAAAGACATTGAAGGAAGAAGCTCCTAAGAAAGGAACAAAATAAGTTCCAAGCATGCTTGCTCGGAAACAAGATTTGTCTTTCTTCCCTTTCCTTTTTACTGCTTTTATCGAGTCATACTTGGTTTTTGGCGTTCAATATTTGTCTATATCGCTTTATTAGTGGCTGGATGTTCCAGTATAGGTTTTATTATCTTGTTTGTTATATTATTCCCGGATGTTCCGGATAGGGTTTATTTGTTTTATTTATTCACTTTTTAGATGATTTTATTTATTTTTACTCGGGATGTACTATTTGATTTATTTGGATTTATATGATTATCTTTTGTGTTCATATTTTACTTTCCCGTTTTGAATAAAATTTTCTTGTTTTTATTTTTCTAGTTTTTCGCACTTATTCCCGTTTTGTATTTATAGTTTTCTCGCACTTATTTATTTTTCAAATAAGTTGTGGGGTATTCGCTTTTTACACTGAGGACAATGTAATATTCAAGTTGTGGGGTAGGTGTGTGCTCGTTTTATCTCAATTTGCAAATATTTTCAAAAAAAAAAAAAAATTGTTAAATTTTTCAAATTTTTCAAAATGATTAGTTTACTTGAAAAGATTATTTTGTGAAATTTTTGTGGGAATTTGATTTGCTTACCCGATGATATAAACCATTTGTTGATTGTTAAAAGTCTCGAGATTTGATTTGTTTCATCTTGTTGATACTTGGTACGAGCATGATTATAGGAAATTCCCGAAACTCGTTTTACACAGCTATTTTGGTTGGTTGTTCCGATTAGTGGACTACTTTTGGACAGTTTATTTGAATAGTATTAAGTCTTTTGGGAATGAAAATAACTTGCGTTTTCACTTGAAAATTCTTTGAAAGACTTGCCACACTTTTAATTTTCGTTGAATAAATTGTTGAATAAAAGGTTGTTTTGCATGTATCCTTTGCTACTTGAGCACCACTTCTTATGGGAATTGAATGCCCGGTGCCCTAAGGTCCTCGGGATCCGGGAGTCATCGGAGTGGAACTCGTTACAAGGGTAGTTAAAGTTGATATTGTTAAGCAAACAATAAAAACCTTGAATAAAAGAGAATAAATTGAATAAAAATTTACTTTTGAATAAGTGGCTTGTTTCTTGAGATTTGATTGTGATTATGTCTCGTTGTTGAAGTTTTCGATCGACCGAACCACTATTTGAGTAATTTGCTTCGGGAAGAAATTTGCTATTTTGATCACTAATTGAGATAGAGCACACACTTCACTCGAATGCTTTTATGATCATTTCTGGGTATTTAAGTTGAAAATGATTTGTTCAAATTGATTTTTCTTGACTTAAACATGAAAACACTTGATGAGGTATAGAAGTGAATCATTCCTTAAACACTTTGTTTATGAGATCTTTGAAAAGTAAACTAGTTAGTTTGAATTCTTTGAGAAAACATTTATGCACTTCTCTTCAATGATTTGTTTGTTCAAATTCCTTCTTTGATTTGCTTGAGGACAAGCAAAGGTTAAGTTGTGGGGTATTATGATAACGCTAAATTTGGTAATGTTTTGGAAGGGTATTTGTGCATATTTGTTGAGGATTATTAGAGTAAATTGAGATAAATATGTTAATTGTGCACTTAATTGTGATATTTCTGTTTTCGGGAAGTTTATGGAGCTAATTGATCAAAAGAGAAAAGTTCAGGGACTAAATATGCAATTTCTAGAAAGATATACAAATCCAACCCATGAACATGTGCTCAGCGCTGAACACACCCAACTAGGAGGCTGAACACGCCCAGCAACACGGGCTCGGCCATGAACACGGCCATGAACACGCCCGTGTTGATGATTTTGCAAATTTTTATTTTATGCCCGTTGCCCTTTTTATTTTACGCTCATTGCCCTTTAATTGCCTCAATACGCCCGTAGTGATGCTCTGTTCCAGATTCTTTGTAAAAATGACGATTCTACCCCTGTTTCAGTTATCTATAAATATTGGGATTTTTACCATTATTTGGGGGTTGGATTAATGTTGGATTAGGTTAGCTTAGTGATTAGATTGGTTAGTATCTCACATTGTTTTAGATATTGAATATCATATTGGGTTTTTCTTCAATTTCATATATTTTGGTATAGAATTTGGGGAATTTTCTATTACTTTGATTGAATACTTTTGATTAGATAATTCCCTAGGTTGTTTTAGTGAATAAATGTTTCTAGTTAGATTATGAAATCTCTCCTTGGTCTATGAGGTAGAGTTTTGTGACTTGATCAAGAGGATTTTGAGCTACTTCAATCATTCAAGCTTCAAGGAGCAAGAAGAGGATTCAAGAAGAAAGTTGAGGTGTAGAGATCTTTCCGGATTCAATTGACAACTGGTTTTGGAATTATTTTCTTACCTTCTTCAAGTATTTTTGTTGATAACTCTTGTAATCTAGTTTACCAACCCAATAGGAACTCTCTTCTTCTACATTTCTTTATGGTAGAAGTGGTTGGTTTTATGTTATACTTTCACTATGAGATTGATCTATTGTGAGTTGATTGTTATGATTTCATTAACTTGAATTGCAATTTCAATTATGGCTTTGATTTGATTGTCTATCTTGAGTTGAGCTCTAATTCGATTTTGTGGTTCGGGTTAACACTAATTGTTAAGTTGGACCTTGGATATACAATTAGTGCTAGATTAGTTTGATTGTCTTCCTATTGATGTACCGGACCTTAGATGATTAGTAGGGATTTGATCTTACTAATATATTCGAGTTGTTCTTCACGTATGAATTTCTTTCAACTACACGTATTGAAGAAGTTCATCTTTAGACTCAGATTTGGTGAAATTGTAATAGTTGAATCATGGTACTCGATTTTGTTGTGAAGTGTATCCTCCACTCTCTCTAATGTGTTTAGTGAGTTCTTCACATATGCAATATTATCTCATCCTTGTTCTTACTTTACTTTATTTTACTTTGCTTTCTAGATGTAGAAATCAATCCTATCATTCTTGATATTGGTTGGCTTACTTGTTGAATGATTCTTATTCACAAATCATATTCATAATTAGTTTGATTATATTTTCCACACTAGAATTTAATAGAAGTCTTAGGGAAAAACGATTTTTATAAATTTAAAATATGAATACCACCTTGTTTACTAAACTATATCGATAAGTGTTCTGCCTAGTTGAGTTTATTTTATTAATGACAATCCTATTTTAATCTTAGAGATTCCTATTATTTTTAGTATTATTTATTTGATTATTTATATTATTTTTTATATATAATAAACTCACACATCAAGCCCCTACCGCTCCACCACATACCTCTGGTTATCTCTTTTCTTTTATTGATATTGAAATTTTGTGTGATATTTTTCATTATAATAGTTGGAAAAAAATTAGTGTCTCTAATCTCTCCTAATTATAGATTTGGCGGTTAATTGATTATATATTTAGATTCATTTTTCCTTTTTCTTTATAAGTAAAATTTCATTAAAAAATGAAAATTATTAAACAAAATCATTCATGGTAATAATGGTAATAGAACAAAATACTAACCTACAATTAGATGATAGAAAAATATTCAACATAAAAAAAAACTAAGTGAGTCAGGAATAATAAGTGTTAAAAATAATAGTACATAAAAAACTAAAGTAAACATCGTTTCTAAATCTTAGATCTTTAAATTGTCAATCACGAATCTCATATGGAAGAAAGATTTGATTTTGTCTTCTTCCTTCAACGACGGTCTAATCCATCATGGGCGTGGTAGAAACTTCACATAGTGCCTAAAGAAGATGATAAAAATTAAACAAATGATCCAAATTTAGACTGGATTTAGAAAATATTTTTTCTAAAAGAAGAAAAAAGAACTAATACCTAAATATCAATTGATAGTTTTGCATGTGTGATGTCTAAAGTTAGTAAGAAAGCCAAAGAAATTGACAGAAAGATAATCGGAAAACAAAATAGAAATAAAAAAACAACACAATAAAAAAAAAAAAAAAAAAAAAAATTAGTAGAAAAAAAAAAAAAGGTCTCTAGCCAAAGAAGAAACTCTGACTAAGAGTTTTTCTTTTGGTTGGAAGAAGAGTTTTTCTCTCATCCGCTACTGCCTCAAGAAGAAGATGAAAAGAGGAGAGTTTCATAAACCCCCATCTATCAACAAGTTTTTTTTTTTTTGGTTGCCCACCGGGTTCACCGAAGTTTTGCCCCAACTACTTCCGGATCCGATCCGGGTCGCGCACCTAGCTATGATGGGGGAGTCTCCCAACGGGGATTTTTGCATTCACATGGTCTCGAACCTAAGATTTACTTAAGCGAGAATCAAACCGCTTACCATTTGAACTAATCCTCGTTGGTCCATCTATCAACAAGTTAAATTCATTCTTACATACTTAAGATATGAGATGAAATATCACGTTATTTATAATAAAAATTCATATTTAAAATTTATCATTTGACATTAATTAAATTATATTTTCTTTGAAATTAATTTCATCTTTCACCAAATAAAGATACACTAAAGGGATTGGGAAATTTCTTGTTATTTATAATAAAATTTTATATTTAAATATTATATCATTTGACATTAATAAATATATTCTTTGAAATTAATTTCATCTTTCACCAAATAAAGATACACTAAAGGGATTGGGAAAGTCTTTTGAATATTTTGACTTAGCTGCTGCTGGTGGTGTGGTGCCAAAATGAATGAATGCAAATAAAGATGAAAACAAATAGGAAAAAATTATTCAATGGTATCACTTTTATGCCAAAAAAAAAAAAATTCTTTCTTTATTGTAAGTAGTACTTTGTTTTCACGTGGTCACACAGCATGTGCCAACATTCAGACAGTACAATCTACAGGGAACATATTCAGATGCGATAACTCTTATAAAGAGAATTGGGCACACCATCATTTTGAACTTTTGTGCTGCTGCTGCTGCCCCTCTCGCTCTCTTATGCTAACTTGTCTTCCCTTGCACACAAAAAGTATGTAATGCGTAAGTGAATTGGTAATAATTTTGTTTGTATGAGTAAAGTTGTGAGTTTATATTTATATTTATATATGTAATCGTTTAAAATTTGGAATTAAAACATATCGAAACTAACAAATTTTATATAAGTAACACATGTAAGAAATGCTAACTAAAATAAACTTCTCATTACTATCAAATTATACATTTTTATTGATGTGGTGACTCACAATCTTTCAATCATTAGTAAGACTGCTTAACCAATTGAGTTATGTGAAAATAATCACATTTAACTTAGTGGTAAGTTGTCTCTTACGTGTAAATGTAAAGATTATGGATTTAAGTCATACTAAAAGGAAAAAAAAATTAAGATTAAAAATAATAAAAATTAATATATCATATATATATATATATATATATAAAAAGATTATAAAAGTCTAATGGTACAAATTATAATTTTGTTATTTTTTAAAGAGTAAAATTGATAATTTAATTTCATCAAAATCCAATGTGTGCTTTTAATATTTTTGAAAGAGTATGATTGTAATTTTTATTGTTTCTTGAAAATAAACACAATTAACGAATTAACATAAATATAACCTCTCGGTTTCTTCAAGTTGTTTTCTTTATCTTTCTTTGTATATATATAAAGATTCTTTAATATTTTTTTTTTTTAAAAAATTATGATTTATGATTTTCTTTCCTTAATTTTTTTTAATTACTCAAGCAAGGATATCAAAGTAATCATAATCAAATATATCAATAGTGGATTCTTTTTAGATTCTAACATTGATTGAGAATTAGGGTTCATTATATATATATATATATATATATATAAGATTTTTATTGTTTCTTGAAAATAAACACAATTAACGAATTACATAAATTAACCCTCGGTTTCTTCAAGTTGTTTTCTTTATCTTTCTTTGTATATATATAAAGATTCTTTAATATTTTTTTTTTAAAAAAATTATGATTTATGATTTTCTTTCCTTATTTTTTTTTAATTACTCAAGCAAAGATATCCTTTAATTAAGTAATCATAATCAAATATATCAATATGTGGATTCTTTTTAGATTCTAATCATTGATTGAGAATTAGGGTTCATTATATATATATATATATATATATATATATATATATTTTATAAAAGACTTTCAAGAACTATGCGATTTCTATATTGTAATTTGTAAACCCTACTTCTTTTTTTCTTTTTTTTTTTGTTTGTCTTTCTTCCTATAATAATGACTAAGTCCCGGGATCTAGCCAATGAATCGAAAGAGTCCGAACCATCACTGGCATTGGCACCGGCGGCTTCCCTTGAAACCTCGCCTAGTAAAACAAAAAACTCATCAAAAAAGAGGAAGAGGGAGAGGGAAAGATCATCAAAGAAGAAAAATTTAGAAACAGAAAAAGCAGTAGTAGTAAAGAATGATTCTTCTTCTTCGAAGAAGAAACTATCAGAAACTGAAATAGAAAGATCAGGAACGGATGATGATGATTCAAAGGATAAGAAGAAGCTACTATTCCAGAGAGTGTGGAGCGAGGAAGATGAGATTGTGGTACTACAAGGAATGATAGATTATCGTGAAAAAAAGAAAGTTGATCCCATGAGCGATTTGAATGCCTTCCACGAGTTTATTAAAAAATCAATTCTCATTGATAATTTTAGCAAGGCTCAATTGAAAGATAAGATCGGGAGGTTTAAAAAAAAATATGAAAATAACTTTACTAAAGAATATAAGAAAACAAAAAAAGGCAAAAATTATAAGGTTACTTCATCCAATCCCCATGAACAAATGAATTTATGAACTATCAAAACAAGTGTGGGGCGACAACGATAACGATCTAATTTGGTAGTTGGAGGATTGTAAAGAAGTTAGAAATGGATTTTGAGCATTTTAAGATTCTTTTGGAAAAAATGAGAGAAGATAACAAGTTTACAAGATTGAAGGAAGCAGTAGAGAAGTTGGAGTTGGATCTTGATCATGCCAAGATTATTTTGAAAAAGATGAAGAAAGAGGTGAAGAATTAGGTTTTTGAAGAGAATTTTTGTTTTGTTTTGTTTTGTTTTTTTTTGTAATTTTTATGCTTCAATTAATGTTATTGTTATTTATTTTAATATTGATTTATATAAAATAAATTTAGCTCTCATAATTTTCTTAATTTGTGGAAAAATCTCCTGTATATATATTATTTTATATGTGTGTGTGTGTGTGAACATATATTCATTACTTAAACAACTGAGAGCGGATTTTATACACAAAATAAAAGATAAATAATATTTGATTGTATGATAAATTAGCTTTCTACAAAGCAAAATCGTATTGCTTTATGTCGTTTTCCAAATCATCAAAACAAATTTTTTGGTCGTAAAAGATTTATTTATTTATTTATTTATTTTATAAAAAAAACCCAAAAAAATCCAATTTCTTCCAAGATTTTACAATTCTTTCAACTATTGTAAGGTAAGAATAATAAAAAAAAGAAAAAAAAAAGTTACATAAAATTACACAACTATTTATATTTATATAACCATTTTAAATTATATATATATATATATATATTATAATTGGAATTGAGATTAAACAAACATGGTAAGGTATAAAATATAATCAAATTTTCAGTTTTTTTTTTAAAAAAAACATTTAATTTAAGATTTTTATAATTTTAGTCAATTAAATCTCTTTTATATGAAATATCTATAAATTTAAAATAAAAAATCCCTTCTAAATATTACATAAATGGTAAAAAGATATATATAAAATATATATTCAGAACCGAAGCTCTAAATAGACCAAAATATTGACAAAATAGACATTTATTTATTTTAATAAAATATTGAGAGTTTATTTTGACAAAATAGACCTTTATTTTTTTTAATAAAATATTAATAATCTATTTTGGTAGAATACATCTACACTATTTTAAGAATTGAGTAGTAACTCAACATTTTCTTTTTATAATTAAATTAGGAAAAATACCATAGAATCCACACATCAGGAAGCGGAAAAATGGTGTACTATTATTGGTGTACTAGAATGAGAAAAAAGGTCCAATGGTACAAAACACATAAACATCAAATCCACCATTTTTATTTAGTAAACAAATAATAAAAATTTGCTTTCCGATTCACAACAATTTTCAACGAGGTATTTCCAAGAAAAAATAGTGGAAGAAGAAGAAGAAGAGCTTGAAAATGATGTAGTGGGAAAAAAAAGGTTGAAATGATTACAGTGAGCATGGGGTGGGGGGTAGGGAGGGTGGGGTAGGGGTTGGTGTGGTCTGCAAGCTTTTTTCCCTCCAAGATATGCGGTTGACGTGTTGGAAGGAAGAAGAATAGGAACCAATGAGCAATGAGCAATGAGCAATGGCATCTTCAGTTCTTCCTCCGCGCTCAATTTGGAAGCTCTGAATGTTATGCGTTTCCCTTTGCTTCACACTCGGGTTTCCGTTAAGCCTTCCAATCTTCCAAAGTCTTCTCTTTTTCCCTCCTTTTTCCTTCCTCAACGTGACCTTCATTACTTTCTCTCTCTCCCTCTCCATTTTTTTTTTTTTTTATTCCTCATATAAAAAAAATGGACCGCTCTTTCGCATATTATCATTAATTATGACACTCAAGATTTTGGATTTTGTTTTTTTGGTTATTAATTGAAATAAAGAATCAGATTTTTTTTTTTTTTTTTTTTTTTTTTGGGGGGGGGCAGGAAAGGATTGGGGTGCTACATGGTCTGATCCACATTTTGGGTTCTTTTCGAACCCTAATTTTTCATTTTGTTGATTAGTGGGTTTTCAATCTGATGATGAATTGCAAAGGGGTGGTGATGATGCTGATGCAGGTTTTTGTTAGGCATTTGTTTTGAAATGTAACGTTCGAGATCAGAAAATGACTAATCGGCTGGACTCTTCTCAGGTACCAACATAACGAAACCGTATTAAATCTTGATCATCACATTCTTTGTTGTCTATTTCTAAAATGTTCGTGCAAGTTCCGAATTTTTGTTGTGATCCTGTTTCAGGAACCTGTCATTTTTTTCTTCTTTTGAATCTACACATGCATTTGTATTCGTGTCTGTCTTCTAACTACGTCTTGGCGAATGAATCCGTGTCTCAGGGGGACGGTGGTAATATTGGTATAGCTGCACCAACTCCGCCGCCTGGGACCAACGAAAACGTGCATTCGCGTGGTAATAATAAGGTAAAACTTGACACTGCATTAACTTGGTAGAAATCGATTAAGTTGGCTATATTTTGAGGAAGAATAACTTTTTCGTTAATCTTTTTTTGAGTTTTGGGATTTGAATAGAAACTGGTTATTTATTTATTTATTTATTTTTCCTTACAGGTCTACAAAAGTGGTCCTCTGTTTTTGTCATCCAAAGGTGCCATGTCTTTCCTAATTGCTTGACTGTTTGCTTTGCGGAAGTGATCAAATTATTCACTCTAAACAGGATTTCCTTCTTTTTAATTTTTCTGCCTTTACAGTATCACATTCTTATAACTGGAAAGTATACTTACTTGCTATTATTCTGGCCCGTTCTTTGCTTGTGCAGAATTTGTTGCAAATAGAATTACCACCTTATCGTGGCCTTATGTCAACGGAAATTTAGATGTGTTGTTTCTGGTCCTAGTGACAATTGGTTATGATTGGGTGCATACTTTTACTATCATCATGTAAGATCAAGGAACTTATTTATAAAAGATATAATGGTCAGACCGGGCGAATACATGTAACAGGAATAATATACGAAATAGTAGAGGAGAGACAGTGGGATTGGCTTGTAGGTTTTTGGAAGTAGAAGCAAAGTAAAGGGAATCTTTTAGCCAGTGGTTAGCAATGTAGCTACTCTGTTAGTGCACCGATCTTTTATGCAAAAATGACCTTGTTGGTGACAAAATTATGACCTTTTTCACGGCCTAGTTGTGAAGTGCCTCTTTTCGCTCTCTATAGGGAATTGAATAATCTAGGTTTAATGGTAATAATTTTTTTCAGATTTTATTCAGCATGCGAATGCAACATAAAGCCTGGTTTCCAGCTGCTATAAATCATTTGCATGCACGCATGGAGAAGTAAAAGACCATTTTCTACTCTTGGGCCTGTTAAAGATATTGATGGATGCATTTCTTTGTTATTCCCTTCTAATAATTTAAACTATTAGATTGAGGGTAGTGTTCTGAATAGGTGGTATACTTTCATTCAGATCTTTTACCCAACAGGGTCATGATACTCCCTCTAATTTTTTCGTTTTCTAAGACTACTTATCACTTAGGGAAGATACCATTGCCTTTTTACTTGTTATCTTATAAAAACAATGCAACGTTTATTATCTTTTCCCCCCACACTATCGTAACTAAAGCTTGTTTTAGAAGTTTTATACTCCTTTTTTTTTTTATTTAACTCTTTTTTTTTTCTTTTTTCTTCTTCTTATGGGGTGTGAAGGTATGTGCGATGTTAAGAAAAAATAAATAAAAAAGAAGGGGTGTACTCTTAACCTAGTTCTAGCAAGAAGTTTTCCAGATTTTCCTCAATTCAAAGTCCTCTGTAAAGCATTTCATTTGGTTTCTTGCAGGAATTGGATGGACTTCATGGAAGAAGAGATGGTTTATCCTAACACGCACATCATTGGTCTTCTTTAGAAGTGACCCTGTTAGTTTCAATTTAATACATATTCTTATCCTCTCTGAAAAATTTTGCAAGTATGTACTATGTTGTGGAACAATGTTGTTTGTTCTCTTTATGTATGTTCTGTGTTACTGGACATGAGTTCTTTTTACATGATGGCCTTTTTAACCTATGTCTTCTATTTTCTATATATTGTCATATGCTTAACTGTCTATTACTCCATATGACTCTTTGGAATATGAAGCTAATTCATCTGGCATTCTATTGTTAATTGTACTGATAAATGGTGTGTTGGAAATCTTAGTTTAGAGTTACAAATGACATGACTCCCCATTAGTTCTTTGAATTTACATTTAGTGACTCTTGTATTTCTGTTAACTTTTCTTCTAAACTTGCTATCTCATATGAGCTGTGTTAGAGGAAACCATTATTTTTTATCTTACAGCATGGATAGTTTGGGGTAAATTTTTTATGTGAGTGTTTATAGATGCAAATAATTACAACTCACAACATTTGTACATAGCAACATATGCAATTTCTTTTTTATATTCCTGTATTGCTGGAAGTGTTGTTCCTCAGATTTGGTTTCCTTCCTCTTCTGTCTTTTGATCCAAAGTACATAAAGTAGAAAGTGGTTAATCTTGATTGAACATACTTCTGACATGATTTTCTGGAGTTCTTTTTTTTTGGTTTGATGAGTTTTCCTTAAATTGGTCTTAATTTTGAGAATAAGAATGAGGCATGTAAAATTACCTTGATTATGTGATGTGGAATGGCTTTTGCAATGAAATAAGCAACAGACTTCGCAGAGATATCAGAATCTTTAAATTATTTTTGATCTCTGAAGATTAGATTGAAGAATGCTTAGAGATTTGTTCCATGTTTATTTCAGAATGCTGTTCCTCAAAAGAGTAGTGAAGTGAATTTAACTCTTGGTGGTATTGATCTCAACAGTTCAGGCAGGTTGGGTTGTTGTATAGATATACTTATTTGGCTTTTGCATTTCCTGTCGTAACATTGTTTATTTATTTATTTTTAAAACTGTACTTTTCATGATGTTGATCTTGGAAAAAAAAAAAAAAAAAAAATAAGAAATGTAGTGTGGTTGTCAAAGAAGATAAGAAACTATTAACTGTGCTCTTTCCTGATGGTCGTGATGGGCGGAGCGAGGGGGGCCTTTACCCTTAAGGTGCGATTTCCTTTCCATTCTCTGTCACTCCCATGTACGCAAGAGAGATGAATATTTTCATTTTGATGTTATGTGTTAGTCTTTGAAGACCTCTAAAGCATTTGATGAATGCTGCATTTTGATTAAGTATGCTCTATTTAGTCTTTTTTCTTTTATGAAAGTTCCTTGACCTTCTACTTCTTCCACGTATTTGCCATACAGCTATTTTGCCTGCAGCCAATTGGAAGTCAATAGTTATGAGTTCTTTAACTTGTAAGAAAGCAATACTGAACCTAACTGCTATGAACATCAAAGCTTCACGTTGTTTAGGTTGATTAATATGTTCAGTATCATCAGTCCAGTAATCTTTATTATCATCATTAGAGAGCATCTAGGCATTTCATTTGACATTTTAAAAAATGTGAGTGCCACGCTGAATCAAGAATCTTAAACTTTGGTACTACAAACACCAATTGTGCTTAATATTAAAAGCCTCACATTGTTCAAGTTTAAAGTAGTTTTAGTATCATTCTCCAAAAATAATCTTTTACCATCATAATTAGAAATCATTTAGGTATTTCATTTGTCATTTTTATACTTCATTCTGGTTCATTCTGAATTAAGCAACTTAAACCATAGTAATTCTCTAGATTATTATTTACTCTCCACCTAAATCACTACATAATTCTTTTTCTATTTAATTACATATGGATATGCATTGTTGTCAAATTTTACTCATTAACTCAAGGAAACTTGTTTTTATGTCTGAAATGGATATAGTGGTGATGGTTTATAATTTCCAGAGATTAAGTAAATACCAACTGTTCAGAAATGCCAATAGGATTTTCTCATATATTCTTCTTTTCTGAAGTACCTTTGTGGTGAACATGAGCAGAGCTGATTTTAGCACTTCAAAATAGCTATGTTTGTGTTAAGCTTTTAACAATCACTTGAGTCAAAGTGTGTTGTCCACTAACTATCCTTGGTCTTCTTGGTATCACCTGTGATCTCTGCGTCACAGGCAGAAACGTCAGAAGATTTGTATGACTGGAAGACTGCACTTGAGGAAGCTTTGTCAAGTGCCCCAAGTGCTGCTCTTGTTATGGGCCAGAATGGGATATTCAGGAATGATCAGGGCAATGTAGTTGATGCTTCTCCAGATCAAGGTGAGTTCTAATTCTCTTGTTTTTTTCTCTTTCGTACTATATTTATACGTTTTGTTTATTACTCATGGCTCATATTTCTCAAGTTTTGTAATATATGATCATTGTGCATTTTCCTTTACTATTCTTTAATAGCTTATTGTTTGTGGTCAATCAGTACTTTGACCATTATGACTAAAGATAAATTTTCATATTTTTCAGTGCTTCTGTAGAGTGACTTCTTCTATTATTGTTCATGCCCTCTGAATCTTTCAGAATCATGTAGACAAAATTTTTCCCATTTAAATATTTACTTCTTAGTCAATTCTACTTTTGCAATTCATCTACTACTGCTTCACATCTTTCTTCCAGTGGAACACTACAAAAGAAGTTGCTGTTAATTCTTAAAATATTAGAGATTTCTACAGCTCTACTAAGTAACAAAGTTCTGGCAATAATTGGAAATGTATTATTTTTCAGGATAATTCTCTGGTTGGTTCCTCAATGATTTATATTTGTCCGGATTAGTCCTAATTTTTATTTTTGAATTTTTTGATCCAAAAAAAGTATCATCTTCCAGAAGAAGAAATAGCCACAAAAAGGGGGAATAGGTTGAGGTTTTGTTTATTCATTAGAGTAAATTTCCATTATTGCCCTTATATGAATTAGCAGGTGCTCAGAAGATGAGAAATTTTGGTCGGAATTTAGAAAATTTTACCTTGAAGGAACAAAACAGAAATTCAAAAGTAGTTAGAGGATCAAAATTCCAAAAATTAAAGATTTAGTACAAGCTCAGACGAGCATAATTGTTAAGGACTAAATTGGAAAATTATCCAAATTTTCATTTGCAAAAAGTTAACTGTAGTTTTCAGTGATGCTTTGCATTCACTATATAATTAGAAATACATTTTGTGTACTTTTCCTTCTGTATTAGAAATCTTTCAAAGTTGTCCATTTCGTATCTGTATTTTCTTTTGAGCATTTTCTGTATTTAGCTGTCTTTAGCATTATAGGATTAATTCTGTGCCTGAATTTACATATGCCATTTAACTCTTTTAGTGATGGATACATAAAAAAGATTTCTTGTGGATCTGTAGTGCCTCATTGGTACTGACAAATGCTATTTTACATTTTTTTGGCTCTTTTCATCATGAATTTGATTATGGACTATTTTTAATTCCAAGTACAGTGAAGGATAGACAACCAGTGAAATCATTAGTAGTTGGCCAGCCGATTTTACTTGCTTTGGAAGATATAGATGGAACTCCTTCTTTCTTGGAGAAAGCCCTCAGGTTCATGGAGGAACGAGGTAAGGTTTTCTTTTCCATGTTTTTTTTTTTTTCCAAGAGTATGCTTGGTAATATTTGTCATGTTTATTGTCAATCTTCTAAGGACTAGATCACTGAATTTCAAAATTACTGTATCTGGTGAACTGTTTCTTGTGAGAAAGAAGTAGAAGTTGGATCTACTAAGTGGACCATCTTTTAAGATAACAAAACTAGGTTGAACTTTTCCACAATTCTAGTGTTGATAAAATTTTTTTGAGATGGATCATACATCTAATTATTCTTACCTAGTCATCCTAAATTTGTTATTTTAATAAAGATGCGTTCATAGTATTGAAAATAGGCATTCATTAGGAGGCGTGCAATTGCTACAAGAGCCACATGTAGGCATCATTTTGGATAACCAAGTCAGTTGTACAAGTGAGTTTACTTGGAGACTTTTTGAAGGGAAACATTTAAGATGACATCTGCTTGTCTACTATTCTTGATAGAGAGTAAGTGTAAACTCAGGGACGGGAGTGATAGCTCTAATATTGGGCAGCAACAGCTGTGAATATGTTCTCCATCAACTGATCTGAGTGAAAGTGATGAGTTTTCTCCTGTGGGAGTCCCTTGGTGTCAATACTTTGAGTTCTCTTCTTGCTCTGGAGTTACAAACCTTGTCTTTTAAAACATAGGAGTTGGAATGTTGTGTGATGTGTTTTCCCTTAACCCAAGCTTGTCTTTTTTTAATTTTTTAGATTTTTAGATTTTTATGAATTTTAAGAATATTTAAATTTTTATGAAGATTTTTAGGATTTTTAGATTTTTATGGATTTTTAAGATTTTAAAGAAAGCTCTTTAGATAATGTCTAGAATAACTCCTAGTATGATTTTAGAATGAATTTTCTAAAATTTAGATATTCCTATCTTTAATTAAATTTAGATAATTTCTAAAGTTAAAAATTTCAGGAAATCCTATACTTAGAGGATCGAGTTTACTTCCCTTAATCAAATCATGTCATAAAGAATAGTTACTACCGTTATCAAATCATAAAACTTCTAAAATTTTGATCAGGAATTTAAAAATTTTAATGAATTTTGCGTTTCTCGGCAACGGCGCCAAAAATCTGATGTATGTTTTGGTTACTATATTTTTAGTATAGATTATGATTAAGATTAATTTAAGTGCAGCATATAAGAGCAATGATGAGCTACTTTTATATATAAAATAGTATAAATAAATGAATAAAATAGTAATAAAAATAATAAGAAATGTCAAGAATAAAATAGGTTTGTCACTTTAAATAATAAACTCATCTAGGCAGAGTACCTATCGTATAATTAGTTTATAAAAGTAAGTATCAAGATTTTAAAATTTATAAAAATCTTTTTCCCCAAGACATCCGATAACGCTAAATTTGGTAATGTTTTGGAAGGGTATTTGTGCATAATTGTTGAGGATTATTAGAGTAAATTGAGATAAATATGTTAATTGTGCACTTAATTGTGATATTTCCTGTTTTGGGAAGTTTGTGGGGTTAATTGATCAAAAGAGTGAAGTTCGGGACTAAATATGTAATTTTTGAAAGTATACTACGCCCCTAGAAGGTCAATTACGCCCTTGGAAGACCCTTGCTACTCCCCTAGAAGGTCTTCTATGCCCTTAGAGAAAAAGCGCTCATGAACACGCGCTCAATGTCTGAACACGCCCGCCCGAGAGGTCGAACACGCCTAGCAACACGGGCTCGGCCATGAACACGGCCATCAAACACGGCCATGAACACGCCCGTGTTGATGATTTTGCAAATTTTTATTTTACGCCCGTTGCCTTTTTTGTTCTACGCCGGTTGCCCTTAAGCTGTTTTTACTACGCCCGTAGCATCATCGGACTACGCCCATAGTGATGCTCTCGTCCGCATTCTTTGTAAAAATAACTATTTTACCCCTGTTTTGGTTATCTATAAATATTGGAATTTTTACTATTATTTAGAGGTTGGATTAATGTTGGATTAGGGTTAGATTAGATGATAGATTGGCTTGTATTTGGAAGGATTATGCTATCAAAGTAATTTTGTAATACTTGTTTTATGGTTTTGAATTAGATCTATATTTTACTATTTTCCATATTTTGAGATCTCTTTCATAAGTTGTGAGTTGAGAGAATCTTTTGTGAGTCTTTGTGAGAGGTTGCCTCAACCATAAGGAATTTCCTTGAAGTTTTGCAAGAGAGGAACCAACTCCATCAACTTGAAGATTTGAAGAAGAATAAGAAATTTGACAAAGAGGAGGTTGAAGAGGTTACTCTTCTTCTTTGATTTGTTATAATTTCCATCTTGTAATTAGACACCAACCCTAGGAACTCTTCTCTCTACATTTCTTTTAGGTAGAAGTGGTTGGTATTATTCTACAATTACTTTGGGCAAATTATGGTTTTCATGGATGATTGTTATAGTATTATTAATTTGAATTGCAATTTCATTCATAGCTTTAAATCTGAATTTTATCTTGAGTATTGAGCTTTGATTTGAGGTTGTAGTTCCGGATTAACACTAATTGTTAGGCCAAAACTAGGACAACAATTAGTGCCAATTTGATTCGATTAGATTTCCTATTGATCGACCGAAACTAGGATGATTGATGAGAGATTTGATCTTGTCAACATTCAAGTGTTCTTAAATCAATGAGTTTCTTGCCACAATCCGTATGGAAGAAATTCTACTTTAGACTTGAATATTGGTGAGATTATGATAGTTAATTCATGATTAATCTTGCCCCTAGTAGTTTGTATCCTTCATTTCTCCTATTATTTCTTATGAGTTTCTACCTTCCATTACTTGCTTGATCTTCTACTTTGCTTTACCTTACTTTGCTTCCTAGGATATAGAATTCAATCTTATCATTCTTGATAATGGTTGGTTTACTTGTTGAATGATTCTTATTCACAAATCATATTCATAATTAGTTCAATTATATTTTCCACACTAGAATTTAATAGAAGTCTTGGGGAAAAACGATTTTTATAAATTTAAAATCAGAATACCACCTTATTTACTAAATTATTTCGATAGGTGCTCTCCCTAGTTGAGTTTATTTTATTAGTGACAATTCTATTTTAATCTTGAAGATTCCTATTATTTTTAGTATTATTTATTCGATTATTTATATTTATTTTATATACAATAAACCAAACATCAACGTCTATTACGAAATAGTGTGGAAAAATATAATTAGGTCAACTATGATAATGTTTTGGAATTATGAATCAATCTCAAGTAATTCAACCAATATCAAGAGTAATAAGATTGGAAATGGAATGAATATTGGAAAGTGAAGAAACTCAAGAAAAATATTAGAGAGAGTGGAGGATACAAATCACTAGGGAATCAAATATCATGAATCAATTATTACTTCACCAAATTCAAGTCTAAAGTAGAATTTTTTCAATACGGTTCGTTGCAAGAAATTCATAGATTAAGAACACTTGAATGTTAACACAACTAAATCTCCTATCAATCATCCTAGTTCCGATCCATCAATAGGAAATCTAATCACATTAACTTGACACTAATCGTATATCCTGGTTCCTGCCTAACAACTAGTCTTAACCCGAACCACAAGATCAAATTAAAGCTCAACTCAAGATAATAATTCAAATCAAAGCCATAATTGAAATTGCAATACGAGCTAATAAAATCATAACAATCATCATCACAATATAATAATCCCAAAGTGAAAAGTAACATAATACCAACCACTTCTACTCTAAAGAAATGTAGAAGAAGTGACTTCTTATTGGGTTGGTAAACTAAAATACAAGAAAAATCATCAAAAGTAATAGAAAAAGAGAAGAGAAAAAATCCGAAATTAGTTGTCAAGTGAAACCGGAAAAACCTCTTTTCTTCAACTCCTCTCTTGAATCCTCTTCTTGCACTTTGAAGCTTGAAGGATTGAAGTTAATCGAAACACCTCTCGATTAGGTTGCACAAGTCTCCTTACGTGTCGAGGCAGCCTTACACAAACTATCTAGAGACACTTATCACTACAACAATCAAGGAATCCTTCCATGTAAAAATAGGAAAACAATTTGATAGAAAAATCCCTAAGTCTTTAACAAAATATATGAAAACAAGATTTAAGCAATACCCAATATACAATCCAATATCAAAATAGCCTAACCAGCCTAAAACTATTAAAATTACAACTATTTATAGATAACCGAAATTGGGGGTAAAATCATAATTTTACACATGAAAACAACGATTCACATAAAACTACGGGCGTAGCTTGGCGCTTAAGTGCTACGAGCGTAGAGATTCAAGGGCAACGGGTGTAGGAGATGTCGTTACTTTCTAAGGGCGTAGTCCATCTCGCTAAGGGCGTAGCTAACTTCGAAAAAATTGCATTTTGCACACTTAATTTGTCTTTTTACCTCAATTTCGCGTAAGAACTTTGAAACATAAAATGTACAATTAAACCCATAATCAATCGGTTTATCTCAATTTACTCTAATAAACCTCAACAATTATGCACAAATATCCTTCCAAAACATTATCAAGCAAATAAGTTGTCACTTAATTAACCAAAACCTAAGACAGAGTACATATCGATGCAGATAGTAACATGGTAGTACCAACGATTTTACATTTATAAAATTATCGTTTTCCCCAAGTACGTTGGTGACGGTTTATTAGCATCTATCAATTATGAAAAGTTTGTTTAGGAAAAATTAGCTCTAAGGTTCAATTTAATTCATTAGAAGAGCGGTTTTTTAAATCTAGGAATTGAAATGACTAAGTAAGGTAATTTAGAATCCGAATTAAGTTCTCTTGAATAAATTGGGTTGACCTATGTTCAAAGATTACTTATAAGTGGATCTAAGACAATTATGAACCCAATTCATCTTACTATCGTACCTGAATTTCCTAAAGTGATTACCTCAGTATGGTCGCCACAAGTAATCATAAATCTTTTAGGTTGGTTATTAAGTCAACACTCAAATAACGTAACCCTAATATCAACAATAAACTCTAACTCAATATTATTAGGATACCTAACCTCAGTATGGTCTCCACAAGTTATTTCTATAATCCGACAATCTGCTAACTCTCCTATGGTCGGGACTCATTAACAAACCGTCAAATAATTAATTATTCCAGTTTTATGCTAAACTAAATACAAACCTAAATGTCATAGCATAAATTGAATAGGAAACTAATTGAAAGCGCAAGAGAAAGTAAATTCATAATGAAAATGATAAACAATATCCTCCCGGGATTTCATAAATTAAGAATATCCAATCAATCAACAATTTTCTTGAAAATAGTAAAATAAGATTCTAATGACATAGAGATCACAACTAATAAAGAAAACGAAATACAAAAATCAAAAAGACAAGGAGAAAGTAAGTTTGTTGTTTTTGTTGTCATGTCTCCAACAGAAAAGACTCGTTCCTTCAAAATTCCTATCTCGATCAAAGAGATCTTCAACCATACCTCTCAAACTACTGCTATAGTGCTCGACCTTATGGTCGAGGCCCGAGCACTAAGTCGAAACTCGAGAAAATAATAAACCGAGAATCAAACTAGAGTTCATCTCGAAGTTTCTAAGAGCTAGAAACTCGGAAATGCTCCTGTTCTAAGTGATTCTAGTGTGCTTGAACAACCGAGGGAGTGCCTTTATTTATAGGAGTGAATGAGAGAGTTGGATAGGCTTCAAAAACTCAATTTCCCACACTCTGGGGGCCCAAAGTACGGTCGTAGTGAAGGCTAGTACAGCCGTAGTGGAGATAGTACGCCCATAATGGGACGGAGCTGCACATGTCGCGGCAGGTGCGGTGCATTGTGGCATGTGTGGCACGGTGTTGCGCATGTGTGACACGGTGTTGTACGTGTTAATCTAAAATCACAATTTTCCTCAAAATTTGTTCCGTTTTCAATTTTAGTCCCTAAACTTCATGAAATCAAAAACAAAGCAAATTTGCGTAATTTCCGATCAATTAATATCAATTATACTCCCAAATTAGGCATAAAACACTACATAAAACATGATATAATTTCGACATATCAGTATACTAGTGGGCATTCTCATAACCAGGATCAGTATATATGTTCTAGAAATGCATTTCATTGACTAGCTCTGTTAACCTTCCAATTGTTCCTAGGTTTTGTTTTATCTATACCTGTCTCTCTTTTGATTATGCAAATAACTCTGGTGGAACATCAAATGTTTCTAGTTAATTCTTGGGAAGTTAGTAATTTCAAGATTACATTGTGCTTAATTCTGTATGTGTTGGTTGAATCTTATGCTGCTAGATTTTATTGATATTTTAGTAATTATTGTTGATTTTGGAGGTTAATCTCGGGAATTCCGATATTGTATAATGCATTTTGTGCATTTCCTTTTGTTTCATAATTTATGTTATGTTAATTTAATATAACATAAATTAAATAGATAATAAAACTTTTAGTAACTTGATAATCCTCATAAGGCAATGAATACTTTTTTTTTTGTTTCTCTCTAGGATTGGATTCTCTCATCTCTCTCCTCACAGGGGGTCTTTCGCTGGATTAAGTCTAGCTGTTCTTGAGCCTTTCTCGGCTTGATTTTCTGTTTTGT
>JAHSUH010000867.1:0-20905 GCA_025388415.1 Cynanchum wilfordii | reverse complement strand
CATACTTAAATCATGATCATAACCACCATGTCTCTAAAAGAAATGTAGATCTTTATGATGTCTGGAAAAGTATAGAAAGATTTACATACTAGTACTTCCTTTAGTAGCTCTCTTCCGCATTAAAAATATGTATTGCATGGTAGTGTATGCATTTGTGCATCTAACTTTAGAATTGTAAGGGTCTCCCAATCAATTCATCCGCCTATGATGTACTAACCCTCTCGAAAGAGTCACGTGCTCGCGAGCTACGTTCAATCTACTTGAAATGAATAAATCGAGATATCAATCGGTGGAAGATGAACTCTTCGTGGTCATAGCCGCAAGGTAGCAACTATATATATAGATAACAACTTTTGAGTCAAAATGGCCGAACGCCTTTCCGTATTAATCAGATCTTTAAATAACACTTTTTGTACAACCTTAATTTGGTAAGAAATAATATACAATAAATACAATTTACTAATGCTATACTAATCTAGGTAAGATATACAACTATGGTAAGAAGAATAATTGGATCCACAAATCGTGCAAGAATCCCACGCTTAGTGCCACATATAATGCCATTGATATCCCCCTCAAATTGATGCTTGGGATGATTATGAAGCATCAATTTGTAAACCATAAATTGATGACGGTCTTGGGAAAGAGCGCTTCGTAAACACATCGGCTATTTGAAGAGTGGTGTTGATGTGAGGGAGTGAAATAACATGAGTGTCATATGTATCACTATAATATAATGACAATCCACTTCAATGTGTTTTGCACGTCCATGAAATACGTGATTAGCGACAATTTGGATGGCACTAGTATTATCCGCATGAAGTGGAGTAGGCTCAATTTGTGGAAAACCAAGTTCACCTAACGTCCCTCGAAGCCAAACAATTTCCGAACATGCGTAAGACATAGCACGATATTTAGACTCGAATGAAGATTTAGATATTCGATCTTTGGTGTGTGTTTTGAGTGAGTAAAAATGAATATCAAATAAGGCAAATAATCTCACAAAACAGTGTCACAAAATCAAACACAACTAAGGCGCAATACCTATCGTATGCAGATAGTAACACAAGTGTACCACGATTTTAAATTTATAAATATTGTATCCTCGGGAACGCTGGTGACGGCCGGTTAGTTTCTACCAATTATGACAAACTTTAAGGTTCATAGAATTAGTCCTATGTGTCCAATCGATTCAGATATATTGTTTAAAGAATATTTAAGACGAGAATGGAAAATAATCGACTAAGATCTCTAATGAAGTACGTATGATTAATTAAGTTGAACAGTGTTCGAACGTGTAGCTTGCTTTTTAATCTAAGGCAATTATGAATTCGAATTATCTTACTACCATACCCGAGTCGTTTAGAATGATTACCTCAATACCGGTCGTTGTAAGTAATTCTAAACCTTTTTAGATTAGTTATTAAGGCATCAATTTAATAACATAAACTTAAGATTTGCATTAATTCCAAAACCCAAGATTATTAGGACGCCTAACCTCATGATTGGTCGTTGCAAGTTATTAGTCCTAATATGGCAACTTATTAAATCTCCTACTGTCGGGGATTCATTAACAAATCGTCAATTTAATTAACAATTGTAGTATCATGCATCAACCTAAGTTTCATAACATAAACTCAATACGAGAATCAAATCGAAAGCGTGAAACAATAAGTAATTCATAATGTATATTAAAACATATCCTTCCCGGGAATATATAAATCATTAATCAATCAATCAAAATAAAGAGTATCTCAGGACACGTAATCATAAAGGAAAAGAAATACAAGAACGAAAAGAAAAGGAAAGAGAAAGTTGCCCGATTGTTCTCACCGCTTCCACGGACCGCTTAATCCTCCGGACCTCGCGAGACTTGTACTCCTCGGATCCTTATCTCGCTTAAGAGATCTTCAGCTATCACTCCCCTCAACTAAACTATAGGGTATCCTTTATGGTGGAGGCTCAACCCTACACTCGAGAAGAAAGAAAAATGAAAACTAAAAACTCGACTAGAGCTTATCAATAAATTCCTATTGGCTAGGAACTCGGAAATGCTCTTGCTCTGAGTGATTCTCGTGTGCTAAAGCTTGCACATGATGCTTCTATTTATAGGGGTGAGTTGGGCTGGAAAACATAAATTTTCCAATGTGGGACATTTACCAGGCCATAGCAAGACGGTGCCGCGGGCGTTGCAGTACTGTTCCGCGGGCGCAGCGGCACGGTGCAACACATGCTGTAGCACAATGTTGCACGGATTACTCTTAAATTGAAATTTAGTCCCTAAAAATTTTGGAATTGAAAAAAGAAAGAATTTGCGTAACTTTCATTCAATTAAGTCCAATTAACTCCATAATTAACTCGAATTGAACAAAACTAATGTATAAAAAAACCGATATAAAAATCGAGTTATCAATCTTGCTTCTTGCTTTTCCACGATACAAGAGAGTCACCAAGGAACATGCACCAACCAAGAATGGAACGCCGAGTATTAGAACAACCAGCCCAATCTGCATCACCGTATGCAACTAAGCAGATAGGAGTACCCACTGGAAAGAAAAGACTCGATCAAGTTCCCTGCAGATACGAATAATACGACTAATAACAAATTAAATGTAGGTGTGTAGTGTTCATAAATCGACTAACTTGTTGGACAGAAAATGAAATATCCGGCCTAGTAATTGTCAAATAATTTAAACTTCCCACCAAGCGTCGATACAAAGAGGGATCAGAGAGAAAATCACCATCATCACGACATAATTTGACATTAACCTCTAAAGGAGAGTCAACCGAGCGACCATCTTGGAGACTAGCCAAAGCAATAAGATCTCGAGTATATTTATGTTGGTGTAAGAAGATACCGGTAGAAGTAGAATGCACTTCAAGACCTAGAAAATACTGTAAAGGACCTAAATCCTTCATATGAAAGGATCGATGAAGATGCTCTTGAAGTTGGGACATCAAAGCAGAGTCCGTGACTGTACTAACGATATCATCCACATAAATCAAGAGTAAAACTATGCCTATCGTAGTTTTACAAAGAAATAGAGAAGAATCAAACTGACTTTGAACAAAAGAGAAGCTTAGAAGCGTAGATCGAAACTTGTCAAACCAAGCACGCGGTGCCGGCTTCAAACCATAGAGAGAACGCTTCCTACAAACATCCCGAGACGGTGTAACAAACAATCCAGATGGTGGAGTCATATAGATTTATTCCTTAAGATCCCTGTGCAAGAAAGCATTTTTGACATCCATTTGTCGCAATCACCAACCTTGAGAGGCCTCAATAGCAAGAACAAGTCAGTCGCATAGTCATCTTTGAGACATGGGTAAATGTTTCTTCATAGTCTACTCCATACTCTTGTCGATTACCATGTGCCACCAACCTTGCTTTATATCTATCAAGCGACCCACCGAGAGCGAAGCTTAATAGAATATACCCATTTACATCCAATGGGTTTGACACCAATAGGGCAAGGAACAATATCCTAAGTATGATTCTCTTGAAGAGCTTGAAGCTCTTCTTGCACGGCTTTTACCCAACACGCATGTTTAGCTACTTGAGAATAAGAAGTAGGAACTTCAGTATTAGATAAAACAGCAGAGAAACCATACCGATCTGGAGGACGACTAGTACGGAGTGACCTTTGTAGAGCCACAAGAGCAGTTACCATATCGGGATTACGAGGAGTCGGTGAAGATGGAGGTCATCTCCGAGGATAGACAAGGCCGCCTTCAAAACACTCAATAGGGGTTGAGACATCATGGCTTTGATCAAAGGTTGGAAGATGAACACTATCAAAATGAGAGGCATGTTGCTGAAAAAAATACTCATGGTCAAAGAAAATCACATTTCTTGAGATACGCATGCGGTTAACAATAATATCATAGCACAAATATCCTTTATGAGTATTGCTATAACCCATGAACGCACATTTTATTAGTTGAGCCATAAAGCTGTGACGTCATGAGGTGGCGGATGCACAAAACAAACACAACCAAATGTGTGTAACATGTAATAGTGAGGATGTGAACCAAAAAGATGATAGTAAGGGGAATCAAATCCCAATTGCCGAGAAGGCAAGCGATTGATCAAGTATACTGCAATCGATAAAGCTTCCACCCAAAATCTAGCCGGAACTGAAGACTCCAACAACAATGTTCGAACCATATCCAACAAGTGACGATTTTACGTTCAGCCACCCCATTCTACCGAGGAGTATAAGGGCACGATCGTTGAGACAAAATACCTTTCTTTTGTAAGAAGCTTTGAAATTCATGTGACATGTATTCCCCTCCATTACCGGATCGTAATATCTTAATACATGTAGAAAATTGCGTCTGAATATAGTCGAGAAAAGTTTGGAAAATAGTGAACACTTCAACCTTGTTGTGCAGGAAATATGTCCAAGTGAAACGACCGTAATCATCAATAAATGTTACAAAATATTTGTAATGGGCATGCGAGATAACAGGAGAAATACCCTAAAAATCGGAATGTATGATCTCAAAATAGGTAGTAGCACGACTGCCAAAAGAAGGAAAAGGTAATATCTTACTTTTTCCTAACTGGTGTGTGTTTTGAGTGGGTAAAATATAGTATCATATAAAGCAAATAATCTCACAAAACAGTGTCACAAAATCAAACACAACTAAGGCAGAGTACCTATCGCATGCGTATAGTAACACGGGAGTACCACGATTTTAAATTTATAAATATCGTATCCTCGGGAATGTTGGTGACGGCCGGTTAGTTTCTACCAATTATGACAAACTTTAAAGTTCAGGGAATTAGTCCTATATGTCCATTCAATTCAGATATGTTTTTTAAAGAATATTTAAAACAAGAATGGAAAGATAATTAACTAAGATCTCTAATGAAGTACGTATGATGAATTAAGTTGAACAATATTCGAAAGTTCACTTTGCAAAACGATCTAAGGCAATTATGAATTCAAATCGTCTTACTACCATACCCGAATTATCTAATGTGATTACCTCAATATGGTTGTCGCAAGTAATCCTAAACCTTTGTAGATTAGTTATTAAGTCGCCAATTTAATAAGTTAATCTTAAGGTTTGAATTGATTATGAACTCGAGATTATTAGGCTCATTAAACTTCGGTATGGTTGCCGCAAGTTATTAGACCTAATCCGCGAATTCGTTAAATCTCCTATGGTTGGGACTCATTAATAAATCGCCAATTTAATTAACTATTGTAGTATCATGCATCAACCTAAGTTTCATGGTATAAACTCAATACGAGAATCAAATCGAAAGCGTAAAACAATAGCAATTCATAATGTATATTAAAACGTATCCTTCCCGGGAATATATAAATCATTAATCAATCAATCAAAATAAAGAGTATCTTAGGACACAGAATCATAACATATAAAGGAAAAGAAATGCAAGAACGAAAAGAAAAGGAAAGGAGAAAGTTGTCGTGTTGCTCTCACCGCTTCCACGGGCTGGCTTAATCCTTCGGACTCGCGAGACTTGTACTCCTGGATCCTTATCTTGCTCTAAAGATCTTCACTACCACTCCCCTCAACTAAACTATAGGGTATCCCTTATGGTTGAGGCTCAACCTTACACTCGAGAAGAAAGAAAAATGAAAATTGAATCTCGACTAGAGCTTATCACGAAATTCCTATTGGCTAGGAACTCGGAAATGCTCATGTTCCGAGTGATTCCCGGTGTTCTTCAACAACTGGGGAGTGCATCTATTTATAGGAGTAGAAAAGGGGCTGAAAACGGTGAAAATTCGATGTGGGACGCCAAAATACTGTCAACACGGGCAGGAACACGCCCGTGTTGGCCTTTTTTTCAAGAAATTGCACTTTTAGTCCCCGATTTCTTCCTTTCTCCAATTTTGGTCCCGAAACTTTTGAAATCAAAAACGAAGGAATTTGCGTAATTTCCATTCAATTAAATCCAATTAACTTCATAATTAACTCGAATTGAACACAATTAATGTATAAAAACAAGATATAAAATCGAGTAATCAAATACCCCACACTTAATCTTTTGCTTGTCCTCAAGCAAACTACTAAATATAGTCCAAGAAAACACATATAACTCAACTAACCATGTTCATCAATTAAGCACGGGAGGTGTTCAACAATTCAAATTTGTTCGAAAAATCGGAATGGACTATCAAAGAGTGAATTACTCCTAATGCCTCATCAAATGTATCATGTGCAAATCAAGAAGAAATAATTCAAAATATCCATATTAAATCAACACACATCTAATCATAGAATCTCCATGGGTGTAGTGTGTGTTCTAATCGACTCATCATCCAAACAATAGACTTCCCTTCAAACTAGTAGAAAGATAGTATGTTGATCACTTAGACGTCACAACAGCTAATTACAATTAACTATTTAGGGATCAAGTCACAATGCCACACTTATTACTCTCTCTTTTTTTTTTTAAATATACTTCTTTTTTTAAAAAAAAAATATATATATATATATTTTATTTTATTTTTTTTTCAATGCAGTAGGTATAAGCGTTTACTTAACCATGTTAACTTTAACTACCCTTGTAGCAGGTCTCACTCCCGGTGGCTCCCGACCTCAAAGACCTTAGGGAACCAGGCATTCAATTCCCTTCAGGAGTGATTCCTAAGTAGCAAAGAACACTTGCAAACTACCCTTATTAAAATAAATAACAGAAAAATAAACTAGTGGCATGCTTCTCAAACTCCTATCAAGTCACCATAGCGGCTATCACAACATCCGGATGGTCTAACACTATTTAACTAAAAGTCCAAAAGTGATCCATTAGTCAAACAATTTCGCCAAAATAGATGTGCTCAAGATAACAAGGATTTCTTACAACTAGACTAGCATCAAGTTTCTATGAATAAATCAAACTCAATCCTCAAGATTCTTACAATCAAACAAATAGTTTTTATCATAGGCGGAGTAAATCATGCTTCAAAAGTTTATCGGATATCCCAAAAAGTTTAAAATTGCCATAAAATTCGAGAAAATTCAAAAAATTTCAAAATTTAGCCCACGAAAATTCACCCCCTACACCACACTTAAAATGAACACCGTCCTCGGTGTTGTAGCAGTGGAGATGAAAACCTCACACTTAATCTAAAACATCTATGAACAAATAAGACAAAGCAAAGAGTAAAGATGTTTAAGACTAAGTAGTGTCCTAAAATAGAAAACACCAACAAGAAAACAAAGCAAAAAGAACAAACACGAAAAAGAAAAGAAGAAAAAGGGAAAGAAGAAAAACTAGGTATCCAGGTGGTGCTGGCGGAATGAATCAAAATGATGTGGCGGTGTGGTGGTGCGGTGGTTCGTATGATGGAACCTAATCCTCGGCAGATGTCCATATACCCTCAACTTGTATGTCTGTCCATGTTCCGGAGGGTAGTGATGGTCACAAGTGTAGTAGATGTGCTTTCCATATCGAGAGCTGCAATTGCAATATCTATACCAAGAAATCTAGCAACTCTAATGATGTTATGTCTCAAAACACCTTCACAAGTGTTAGTAGCATATTCCTTAGCGCATCAAAGCAAATATTCTAATCATGTACACAGGAATACGTCTAAAAACATGTGATAACTCATTTATATCTATGGCATTAATTACTTCTATATTCTCTTTTCTATTAATAACATGCAAGTATAACATGCAAACAATGAAGCTCGAATGAGAAACATAAGCTTTTGACCTTCTAAGATTAACAGATGATACACACGTATATGGTCCCAAATAGATTTTAAGGACAATTCTAAACTCTTCATACTCAAATCATGATCATATCCACCAAGTCTAAAAGAAATAGAATTTTTATGATGCTCAAAAGTTATGGAAGATTTACATACTAGTACCTCGTAAGTAGCTCTTCCTCGCACATAAAGATGCGGCTATAGAGTATGCATCAATTAATTCATCGTGCATTCAACTCAAGAATTGCAAGGGTCTCCAAATCAATTCTTCTGCCATGATGTACTAATCCTCTCAAAAATGAGTTGTAGCGCTCAGTAGCTATATTCCGATCTACTTGAAATATCCGAAATGAATAAATCGAGATAGCGATCGGTGGAGGATGAACTCTCTTTAGTGTCATAGCTGCAAGGTAGCAACTACATGTATATAGAGATAGAGAAAGAGAGTTGAGTGAATTTAGAGATAAATAGGGGATAGAGTAATGAATAGCTATGAGTAGCAAAGTTTGCACAGTTCCCCATGAACACGGTCGGCAGTGCACATGCACAATCGAATTCTACCATTCTTGAATCTAATGTGTTCCAAACAATTTATATGCAGTAAAATTTTTACCGGAACAATCATTATCCACTCAATAACTCAATTGACAAAACAATGTCTTATCTGGAACATCCAACATCTATTTAATTAAACAAAGGTAATCACTATGTTGGAACATCCAGGTTTCTATCATGCCATCATCATTTAGCACATATATACCTGTCGGAACTTCTAGAATCTACTCAAGTAAGCATAGTAGTCCTAAACTAGAACATCCAATCTCTTAAATAAACGTGAAAATCCTATTCTGGAGCATCCAGTTTCTAAATAAACAGAGTAGACACAAATTACGCCAAAAACCACGTAAGACACCTTAAAATAAAACACACAAACAAAAGACAAACAAAGAAAAACAAGAACAAGAAAAACAAAACAAAACAAAGAAAACAAAAACATAGGGTTGCCTCCCTATAAGCGCTTCTTTACTGTCATTAAGTTGGACTGCCTTTCCTCCTTAGAAGGACTGCATGTTCGATTTTCTCGAACAATTCCCTGTAAAATTTAAACTTCTATTTGTTCACCTTGAATGATGTTTCACCCTCATTCATTACTTCACAAGCTCCCATGGCGAGACTTGTTTGATAATGAAGGAGTCCGTCCAATAGCTTTAAAACATCCCGAAAACATTTTCAAATGTGAAAATAATAACATTTTTATCCTCAAGTTGAAATTCCTTTAAACTGTCTATCATGCCAAATCCTATTTTTCCATTTAAAGCTCATTGAATTTATCATATTCATCAAATTCATTCAGTTTTTAGGTTTTTATCCAATGTACACAAAATGCATTATAATTCAACAAGTGAGTGCAGGGTGATCAGTGTACATATTAGTGTTGGACAAGACCAAATATATCAAATGTATATACAACAACTAGCATAGTATATCATTTGGAATTTCATAGCATATCTTTGTCCTCAAACAACTCCTACTACATAATTACTAACATCACATATCATATAGCCAATTTCAATCGGGGGGATTTCATAATGGGTGCAGTAGTGAAAGAATTCCTTTAATAAAATTCATGCAAAAATGCCTTATCAAACACAAAAGGGAATAACTTTTCGGTTAAGCATATGCGTTGGTTTCATGCATCTTTAAAACATAGATTCCAGATTTCACAAACAATGCATGAACGTATATCAATCATATGAAATCATCTATAAACTCCCTTATCATGTTAAGAATATAATATAACTATAACACTATTCCGAAAAACATTAGAACATGTATGAGAGCAAAGGATAGGATTGATACCTGGATTGTCAGTAATTGTAAGCAAAAGCTCTTTTGTACCTCTTGAGTGCATTCAGTTGCAACTTCCTTTCGTTTCTCATTTAGAGTGCAATTAAAATCATGGAAGCTCTTACCTTCATCTTAGGAATCCTTATTAGAAATGGGTTGGCCAGCCCTTTCGGTTTCAATTCAGGTGGATCCTCGCACGATGAAGTCAAAAATTTTCAGTTTTTGATAATACCAAAGATAGATTAGGCATGATTTTTTTTTTCTTATATATCACCCTAGATAATCTCTAGAGTTTTTCCTAGTATGGTTTTAGAATGAATTTTCTAAAACTAGATGACCTTAATTATTTAATTCTAGATAATTTCTAAAATTAACAATTTTGGAAACCGTATACTTAGGAAAGTGAGGTCTAATTCCACTAATCAAGTCATAAAGGATAGATACTACCGTTACCAAATCATAAAATTTCTAAAATTTTGATCAGGAATTTTAAAAATATTATGAATTTTTGCATTCACCCCAAAAATCTGGTGTGTGTTTTGAGTAAGTAAAATATAGTATCATATAAAGCAAATAATCTCACAAAACAGTGTCACAAAATCAAACACAACTAAGCCAGAGTACCTATCGCATGCAGATAGTAACACGGGAGTACCACGATTTTAAATTTATAAATATCGTATCCTCGAGAACGTTGGTGACGGCCGGTTAGTTTCTACCAATTATGACAAACTTTAAAGTTCAGGAATTAGTCCTATATGTCCATTCAATTCGGATATGTTGTTTAAAGAATATTTAAAACAAGAATGGAAACATAATTAACTAAGATCTCTAATGAAGTACGTATGATTAATTATGTTGAACAATATTCGAAAGTTCAATTTGCAAACGGATCTAAGGCAATTATGAATTCGAATCGTCTTACTACCATACCCGAATTATCTAATGTGATTACCTCAATATGGTTGTCGCAAGTAATCCTAAACCTTTGTAGATTAGTTATTAAGTCGTCAATTTAATAAGTTAATCTTAAGGTTTGCATTGATTATGAACTCGAGATTATTAGGCGTTGTCTAACTTCGTATGGTCGCTGCAAGTTATTAGACCTAATCTGGAAATTCGTAAAATCTCCTATGGTCGGGACTCATTAACAAACCGTCAATTTAATTAATTATTGTAGTATCATGCATCAACCTAAGTTTCATGGCATAAACTCAATAAGAGAATCAAATCGAAAGCGTAAAACACTAAGCAATTCATAATGTATATTAAAACGTATCTTTCCCGGGAATATATAAATCATTAATCAATCAATCAAAATAAAGAGTATCTTAGGACATAGAATCATAACATATAAAGGAAAAGAAATGCAAGAACGAAAAGAAAAGGAAAGAGAAAGTTGTCGTGTTGCTCTCATTGCTTCCACGGGCTGGCTTAATCCTCCGGACCTCGCCGAGACTTGTACTCCGGATCCTTATCTTGCTCTAAAGATCTTCAGCTACCACTCCCCTCAACTAAACTATAGGGTATCCCTTATGGTTGAGGCTCAACCCTACACTCGAGAAGAAAGAAAAATGAAAACTGAATCTCGACTAGAGCTTATCACGAAATTCCTATTGGCTAGGAACTCGGAAATGCTCCTATTCCGAGTGATTCTGGTGTGCTTCAACAACTGGGGGAGTGCTTCTTTTTATAGGAGTAGAAAAGGGGCTGAAAACAGTGAAAATTTGATGTGGGACGCCAAAAATACCGTCAACACACGGCAACACGCGGCAGGAACACGCCCGTGTTGGCCTTTCTTTCCGGAAATTGCACTTTTAGTCTTGATTTCTTCCTTTCTTCAATTTTGGTCCCTGAAACTTCTAAAATCAAAAACAGAAGGAATTTGCGTAATTTCCATTCAATTAAATCCAATTAACTCCATAATTAACTCGAATTGAACACAATTAATGTATAAAAACACGATATAAAATCGAGTTATCACTAACTTACAAGTAGAACAATCAAGAGTAGAACATGGAACTTTGCTACCAAGAAATCCTCGATTCATTAAAGTAGACAAAATTACATTATTTGGGTGACCCAAGCGTTTATGCCAAATGTCCACCTTATTCTCAACAAGAATAGAAGCTAAAGACAAAGATCTAGGAACAGTAGAATTGCAATGGAAATAATCCGCCCACTTTAGGCCCCCTCGCGATCACCTTCCCCGACATTTGATCCTGCACAAGACAACCATTTCGAGAAAAATGAACATCATAGTTATTATCCACCATTTGGCCAACTGAAAGAAGACTAGTAGACAGTCCGGGAGATACAAATACATGAGGAAAAGAAGATGTAACATCACAAATAGTCGTAATTGGAAGATTACGCCATTGGCTATCTCCGAATATGTTGTGTGCTAGTATACTTTCGCAAATTATGTAACAAATTAGATGAGCCAGTCATATGATTAGAAGCGCCTTAATCAATAAACCAAGGAGAAACAATGGAATTACTAGTACCTTGAACCCCAAGACCAGAGAAAGCTGTGAGAATCATTTGTTGTACCATTTTTGGAGTAAGAGTGGGCTGAGTTGTGATTGGAGAAGCAAGAAAGGAATTGTCGAAGAAGAAAGGGCAGCATTAAAGGCTTGGGCCTTCCGATTTTCCTGGACGGGTAGGACATTCCTTGATGATGTGCCCATGTTGCTTACGGTGATGCAGAATTTCTTACCACAATTGCGTGCGAGATGCCCAAACTCCTTGCAACTATTGCACCGTGGGCCGTCCTTTCCCTCGATTTCGCCCTTGAGCAAGCATAAGCAAGAGTGACAAGATCTCGCTGCTCTTTCGACCCACTTATAATAGCTTGGGTAGCCAATCTCTGCTTCTTCACGCAATAGTTCCCCAAAACAGATGTCCAACGAGGGAACTGGATCTCTATTCAGTAATCCAGCCCTTGCAATCTCAAATTCTGGTCTCAATTTCATCAAAAATTGATCCCGCTTACTTTCTTCGTGAACTTTCTGAAGGCCTTCCAACGTCTCCTTAGAGACCTTAGAATAGATAATACCACAATATTCGCTCCATAGGTTAGTAAAACCAGAATAATATTGCTCAATTGAAAGATTACCTTGACTAAAATTACTGATTTCGAGTTCGAGTTGAAAGCACCGCGTAGTATTTTCTTGATAATATATGCGTCTCAAATATTCCCACATTTGTTTCGCAATACCAAAAGAGCGTAAATTATTGATCATATGTGACTCAATAGATGCTAGAATCCAAGAAATAATGCGAGCATCTCTCGGTCTCCCATTGAAGAAGGTCCTTAGCATCGTAGGGGTCGAAGAACTACCGTCAATGTGATGCCATAGTTCCTTCCCTTTTAGGAACATCCGGAATTGAAACTCCCGGGCAGCATAATTCTTGCCTGTAAGTCGAATCGCCAAAGTCTCTGTTGAGGATTTATCGGAAAAATTTTTGGTAGACATCGTCAACTAAAAAAAATCACAAAACCAAATCGTTGATAAACAATATCAACCCTAAACATAATAGAACAAAGAAGGGAAGAGAAAACAGCCCTAGAACGAAAATCGAAACCTTGCTATGATACCATAACAACTTTTGAGTCAAAATGGTGAATCCCTTTTCTATATTATTACGGATCTTTAAATAACACTTTCTGTACTAACCTTAATTTGGTAAGAAATAATATACAATAAATCGACTAATGCTATACTAATTTAGGTAAGATATACAACTATGGTAAGAAGAATAATTGGATCCACAAATCGTGCAAGAATCCCACGCTTAGTGCCACATATAATGCCATTGATAATAGAGATAGAGAAAGAGAGTTGAGTGAATTTAGAGATAAATAGGGGATAGTGCAATGAATAGTTATGAGTAGCAAAGTTTGCACAAGTTCCCCATTAACACAATCATGCAAAGGCACAAACACAATCGAAGTTCTACCATTCTTGAAGCTAATGTGTTCCAATACAAAATATACGAGTAAAATTCATATTGGAAAAATCATTATCCACTCAATACATCAATTGACGTAGCAACATCATATCCGAAACATCCAACATCTAATAAATAAAAGAAAATAATCCCTATGTTGGAACATCCAATTTCTATCATGCCATGATCATTTAGCACATATGTACCTGTCTGGAACCTCCGGAATCTACTCAAATAAGCATAGTAGTCCTAAACTAGAACATCTAGTCTTTCAATAAACGTGAAAATCCTATTCTAGAACATCTAGTCTCTAAATAAACAGAGTAGACATAAATTACGCCAAAAACCACATAAGACACCTTTTAAAATTAAACACACAAACAAAAAACAAACAGAAAAGAAAATCGAGAACGAGAAAAACAAAACGAAACAAAACAATGAAAACAAAAACATAGGGTTGCCTCCCTATAAGCGCTTCTCTTTACCGTCAATGTGGACCGCTTTTTCTCCTTAGAAGGACTTCAAGTTCGATTTTCTCGAACAATTCCCCGTAAAATTTCAACTTCGTTTGTTCACTTTGAATGATGTTTCACCCTCGTTCATTACTTCACAAGCTCCCATAGTGAGACTTGTTTGATAACAAAGGAGTTTGTCCAATAGCATTTAAAACATCCTGAAAACATTTTCAAATGTGAATATAGTAACATTTTATCCTCAAGTTGAAATTCCTTTAGACTGTCTATCATGCCAAATCCTGTTTTTCCATTTAAAGCTCATTGAATTTCAATATTCATCAAATTTTTAGGATTCTATCCAATGTACACTAAATGCATTATAATTCAACAAGTGAGTGCAGGGTGATCAGTTTACATAATAGTGTTGGACAAGACCAAATTTATCAAATGCATATACAACGGCTAGCATAGTATATCATTTGGACATTTATAGCATATCTTTGTCCTCAAACAACTCATACCGCATAATTACAAACATCACATATCATATAACAAAGGGTAAAGTATCCTAGTAACACCTCTTAGAGTTCAAAATCCAAGTTTAGCACCTAAGGAATTTTTCGTTCACAAGGTGCCATTCGGGTTTTAAAAAGTCCCACTACATGCCCTTCCGTCAATTTTCTACATCAAGTCAACCCTTTTTACTGTTTTTGGGCAGGGGCATTTTTGTCCAAAAATTTAAAAATAAACCCTAATTTTTTATAAAGGGTATTTTTGTAATTTTCAATAAAAAACCTAAAAGCCTAATTTTTTTTCTCTCTTCTTCTTCTTCTTCTTCTTCTTCTTCTTCTTCTTCTTCATTCTTCTTCTTCCATTGCTCTTCTTCTTCTTCTTTCTTCTTCTTCTTTCTTCTTCTTTCTTCTTCTTCTTATTCTTCTTTTTCTTCTTATGTTTTCTTCTTCTTCTTCTTCTTCTTCTTCTTCTTCTTCTTCTCTGCTCACCCTCGATTATTTTTCTTCAAATTGGTCACGAGACTTGGGCGGTGGGAAATTGGGGAAATTTGTTTGAAATTTGGGGAAATTAGTTTGAAATTTTAGAGCAACAAACGGTGCATGCAGTGAATCGAAACTTTTTTTTTTATTTTTGGTCTTTTTTGTGCAGATTTCAGCGTGAATCTAGATTTTAATTTTCCATAGTTTTTCTTGGAATTATTATTATTGCTATTATTGTTCTGTTCTTGGTGTTTGTGTTGAACTCTGTGACCTCATCCCTTCTTTCTTGCTTACATGAACATGGAAATTGGAAAATGGAAAATTAATGAGGCTTTGATGATTTTTCTTCTTCTTCTTCTCTTTGAGCAAACAAATGAGAGACATTTTAGGGCTTTTAGGTTTTTTATTTAAATTACAAAAATACCCTTTATAATAAATTTTGGAAAAAAGATTTGAATTTTGAAAAAAAAAAAATGTAAATTTTGGAAGAAGATATATATTTAAAAGATATAAGTTTTGGAAAAAATTTGAATTTTGAAAAAAATGTGAATTTTGAAAGAAGATATAAATTTAAAAGATTTAAATTTTAGAAAAAGATTTAAATTTTGAAAAATACAAAAAAAAAATTGAATTTTGAAAAGAAATGTGAATTTTGGAAGAAGATATAAATTTAAAAGATATAAATTTTGGGAAAAAGATTTGAATTTTGAAAAATAAAAAAAATTAAATTTTGAAAAGAAATGTGAATTTTGGAAGAAGATATAAATTTTGGAAAAAATATTTGAATTTTGAAAAATAAAAAAATTGAATTTTGAAAAAAAAAATGTGAATTTTCGAAGAATTAGTAAAGAATGTGTGGAAAAAGAAGAATAGAAGAGAGAAAAATTAAGGTTTTAGTGTTTATTTTTATCAAAAATTACAAAATTACCCCGTATAAAAAATTAGGGTTTATTTTTTTTTTCCGGACAAAAAATGCCCTTGCCCAAAACAATAAAAAAGGGTTGACTAACGGTAAAAAATCTGACTCGACGGAGAAAATTGATGGAAGGGCATGTAGTGAGACTTTTTAAAACCTGAATGACACCTTGTGAACGGAAAATTCCTTAGGTGCTAAACTTGGATTTTTAACTCTAAGAGGTGTCACTAGGATACTTTACCCTATAAAAATATCAATTAGGGGGATGTTATAATGGGTGTAGTAGTGAAAGAATTCCTTCAATAAAATTCATGCAAACAAGCCTTATAAAACACAAAAGGAATATCTTTTCCAGTTAAGCATATGAGTTGCTTTCATGAATCTTTAAAACACATAGATTCCAAATTTCACAAGCAATACATGTATACCAAACACAAGAAATCATCTATCAACTCTCTTATCATGTTAAGAAATAATATAACTAGAACAACTATCCAAAAAACAATAGAACATGTATGAGAGCAAAGGCTAGGATTGATACATGGATTGTCAACAATTTATGTAAACAAAATCTCTTTTGTACCTCTTTTAGTGAATCCAGAATCAAATTCGTTTGTTCCTCATTTAGATTTGCAATTCTAATCAAGTAGATTCTTACCTTTATCTTAGGAATCCATAGCAAAGGTGGTATGGAAAAACCTTCCAGTTTCAATTCAGATGGATCCTCGCACGATGAAGTTGAAAATTTTCAAAAAAAAAAAAAAATTGATAATACCAAAGATAGATTAGGCATGAAGTTTCAATAAGATAAGAAGAAGGCAAAGGAAAAATTTTAAGAGTTTGAAAAAAAAAATTGTATTTTTTTTTTCCGACCCTAGATAATATCTAGAGTTTTTCCTAGTATGGTTTTAGAATGAATTTTCTAAAACTAGATGACCTTAATTATTTAATTCTAGATAATTTCTAAAATTAACAATTTAGGAAACCATATACTTAGGAAAATGAGGCATAATTCCACTAATCTTGTCATAAAGGATAGATACTACCGTTACCAAATCATAAAGTTTCTAAAATTTTGATTAGGAATTTAAATTTTTTTTATGAATTTAGCATCCCCAACAACGACGCCAAAAATCGATGTGTAATTTGTTAGCATGCATTTACACAACTATGTTTGTGATTAATTAGGATAAATTTTCACCTAAACAAACATATGCTAAGGCAGAGTACCTATCGAATGCTAATAGTAACATGGAAGCATCAACGATTTTAAATTTATAAATTATATCGTTTAATCCCAAGAACGTTGATAACTTAATAATAGTATCAATCAATTAAGACAAAGTGTAGTGTATTGAGAATTAGTCCTAGATCAAATTCAATTCAAGGAGATTGATATATGGAAAACAAAGTATACAAAGCAAGTAATAGGAATCTTACTTAAGCTCCAATGATTCAATTAGGAAGACTTATATTCGAAGATGCAACTTGCAAGTGGATCTAAGGCAATTATGAATTCAAATTATCTTACTACCATACCCGGGTTATCTAATGTGATTACCTCAATACTGGTCGTTGTAAGGAATCCTAATCCTTTTTAGATTAGTTATTAAGGCGTCAATTTAATAACTTAACCCTAAGATTAACATTAATTCCAAACTCAAGATTATTAGGATGCCTAACCTCGATACGGTCCGTTGTAAGTTATTAGTCCTAATTTGGAAACTCATTAAATCTCCTAAAGTCGAATTCATTAACAAATCGTCAATTCAATTAACTATCAAGTATCATGCATCAACCTAAGTTTTATGGCATAAACTCAATCAGAAATCAAATTGAAAGCGCAAGAAAATAATTAATTCACAATGTATATTAAATCGTATCCTTTCCTGAAATGTGAGATAAAAACTCTAATTGTTCATTCTAAAGATTGAAGCCTATGACACAGAATTATAACAAATGAAAGAAAACGAAATACAAGAATTAAAAGATAAGAAGAAAGTAAGGTTGCCGTTTTCGCTCTCACAACTCCAACAGAGTGACTCGTTTCTCCGGGATCCGAAAGATTCCTAACTCCGAATCTTTATCCCGATCTCAGATCTACATCTCTCACTATACTATAGAGTTATTCCTTACGGTCGAGGGAATTACGAAAGATCTATCGTTTATAGCACATAATTCCTCGTGTTCTCTGTAATTCCGGTGTGTCAAAGCTTCCAAATAATGCCTATATTTATAGGGGTTAAATTGGGGGCATTCTAGACATTTTTTTGTGAAAATCGCACGATTTTCGGATATGGTCTCTAGACGGCCGGAGGGTCTTATCCCTCTTGGACGGCTGTCCAAAGAAGTGTATGGTCGTCCAGAGTAGATGGCCGTGCACCAAAAGTGTATGACCGTCCAAACTCTTAAAAAATTGCATTTTAGCCCCTCATTTTGTCTAATTTTGCAATTTAGTCCTCAAAACTTTCCTAAAACCAAAATAATGTAATTAGATGTTATAATCAACTAATTTCAACCAATAAATATCATAATTAACTCAAATTGAACACAATTATCATACCAAAAACACGATATAAAATCGAGTTATCAGCAAATATGGTTGATAAAAAATTATGGTCCTTAAATAGAATATAGATGCACAAAAAGAATGGACAAGGAAAAAAATCTCATGTACACCCGATGTCGTCTCTACGTGAGCATAGTAAAGAAAATGGTAAGATGTATGGAAAGAAATGGTAAGAGGTTTTAGTTTCTTCAAATAGTAAAATTTATAAAGGAAATGGTAAAATGTGAAAAAATGGTAAGATGTTTTAGTTTCACAAATAGTAAAATGGTATAATGTGTGGAAAAAATGATAAGATGTTTCAGGTTTTTCAATAGTAAAATTTATAAAGAGGATGGTAAGATATTTTAGAATTTTTTCAAATAGTAAAATTTATAAAGAAAATGGTAAGATATTTTTATTGTTTCAAATAGTAAAATTAACAAAGAAAATGGTAGGATGTTTTATTTTTTAAAAATATTAAAAGTTATAAAGAAAATGATAAGATTTGTGAACAAAATGGTATGAAGTTTTAGTTTCTTGAAATAGTAAAATATATAAAGAAAATGGTAAGATATTTTAGTTTTTTCATATAGCAAAATATATAAAGAAAATGGTTGATGTGTGGAAAAAAATGGTAAGATGTTTTATTTTTTTTCAAAAAGTAAAATTTATTTAGAAAATGGTAAGATTTGTGAAAAAATTGGTAAGATGTTTTAGTTTTTCAAATGGTAAAATTTATAAAGAAAATAGTAAAATGTATGGAAAAAATGGTAAGATGTTTTAGTTTCTTCAAATAGTAAAATTAATAAAGAAAATGGTAGGATGTGTGGAAAAAATGGTGAGATGTTTTCTTTTTTTTTTTCATATAGTAAAATTAATAAAGAAAATGGTCAGATGTTTTACTTTTTTCAAATGGTAAAATTTATGAAGAAAATGGTAAGATTTGTGATAGAATGGTAAAATGTATTAGTTTCTTCAAATAGTAGAATTTACAATGAAAATGGTAATTGTCTAGAAAAAAAGGTAAGATGATTTAGTTTCTTCAAATTGTAAAATTTATAGAGAAAATTTTAAGATGTTTTAGTTTCACAAATAGTAAATTTATAAAGAAAATGGTAAGATGTGTGGAAAAAATGGTAAGATGTTTTAGTTTCTTCAATAGTAAAATATATAAAGAAATTGATACGATATTTTAATTTTTCAAATAGTAGAATTTATAATGAAAATGGTAAGGTTTTCAAAAATATGGTAAGATGTTTTAGTTTCTTCAAAGAGTAAAATTAGTGAAGAAGATGGTGAGATGTGTGGAAAAAGTGCTAAGATGTTTTAGTTTTTCAAATATCAAAAGTAAAATTTATAAAGAAAATTGTAAGATGTTTTTGTTTGTTCAAGTAGTAAAATTTCTAAAGAAAATGGTAAGATGCTTTAGTTTCTTCAAATAGTAAAATTAGTGAAAGAAAATGGTAAGATACTTTAGTTTTCAAATAGTAAAATTTATAAAGAAAAGGTAGTTTTTAAAAAACGGTAAGATGTTTAATTTATTCCAAATAGTAAAAATTATAAATAAAATAGTAGATTTTGAAAAAAAATAGTAAAGATATTTTGGTTATTCTGAAATAGTAAGAGTTTTACCAAAAGAAAATGGTGAATGAGTGGAAAAAATGAGCAAGATGTTTTGGATTAATTCAAATAGTAAAATTTATAAGAAAATGGTAAGATGTGTGGAAAAGAAAAATGGTAAGATATTTGATTTCTCTTTAAGATAGTAAATTTATAAAGAAAATGGTAGATGTGTTGGAAAAATGGTGAATGTTTTAATTTTTCAAATGGTAATTATAAAAGTGGGTAAGATTTGTTAAAAATATGGTAAGATGATTTAGTTTCTTAAAATAGTTCAAGTTTATAAAAGAAGAAAAATGGTAAGATATTAATAGAAAAGAATTGGTAGGGTGCTAGTTTCTTACCAAGTAATAAATTTATAAAGAAAATGATGGTAAAGATTTGTTCAAAAATAGTAAGATGTTTGAAAGACCAAAATCTTAGATAAATGAATTTTTAGGAAAAAATAGTTGCAGATTTGTGGAGAAATGGTAAATTGTGGGAAAAGTGGTAAGATATTTGGTTCTTCAGAATAGATAAAATTTTAAAAAAAAAAATGGTAGATGTTTGAAAAAAATGGTAAAGGTTAGAATGTTGCTACTTTATCTTGCAAGTATCTTAAGTTAACTATTTGAAGAGGCAAATAAATCTTACCATGTTTGAACAAATCTTCATTTTCTTTATCATTTACTGGACTTAAGAAAGAATTAAAATATCTTATGTTTTCCACACATCTTACCATTTCTTTTTATAAATTTACTGTTTGAAGAAACTGGAGAAACATCTTGCATTTTTCACACATCTTGCCATTTTTCTCCTATAAATTTTACTATTTGGATGCTAAAACATCTTACCATTTTTCCTCATCTTACCATTTTCTTTTAAAATACTTT
>JAHSUH010000863.1:0-15382 GCA_025388415.1 Cynanchum wilfordii | reverse complement strand
TGTCACTATTTCATTGATGCTTGATACTAGCCAGGTTATAGGAAACTTTCCGAATGATTTTGAGCACATCTTATTTTGATAAATTGTTTGATTAGTAAACCACTTCTTGGACACTTAGTCAATGGTAGGAAATCTCTTGGATTTTGTGATAGCATACATGATTACATGATAGACTCTTAAGAAACATGCCACTAATTGGTTACTTTGGGCTAGAATAAAAAGAGTCTCTGCATGTGTCCTTTGATTACTGGAGAAATACTCCCGAGGGGAATTTAATGCCCAGTGCCCTAAGGTTTCCGAAATCTGGGAGCCACCGGAATAGATCTCGTTAAAAGGGTAATTGAGGTTGACATTGTTAAGTAGAGTGTCTCTTTCAAAAAAATTAAAAAAAAATAAAAAATAAAATAAAATAAAAAAATATATTTAATAATAAATATATTTATTCGAATAAAAGTGGTTTGTAACTTGAGTTTCTTAAAGTGATTGTGTTTAGTTGTTAAGACTTTCATTTGATTGAAACTATTGTTGATTGAGTTGCTTTGAGAGGAAATTTATTGATTGAATGATGAATCGGAATAAGAAACACACACACCTCGGGAAAATTCTATAGTTAGGTTGGTAGTTGAGATTGATTTGAATTTTTCAAATTCTTACTTGAAATTGTACATGAAATGATTAGTGAGGCACTTTGAAATATTTCACTCTATACTTTCAAAAAGAGATCTTTGAAAAGTAAATTGAATAATAACGAATTGTTTGAGTAAAATTGAAATACCCTTTATTTTTTTGGTGGATAAAACTATCTTACTTATACTTAGAAGTGCTTATAATTCTTTCTATGCTTTCATATCATATTTGCTTGATTAGATGCTGTAAAGCTTAAGTAGGAAGCTGTAAGTACAACACCTAAAATGTATAACATTCTTAGTGGTATTTTATGCATTATTTTGGCATAAATTGATTATAATTACACAGAAATATCATTAATAGTGTTTACTTTATTGTAGGAACTAGTTTGGGACTCAACTGTATCAAAAGTACAAAAAGAAAGACCAAAGTTGGAATTTCAGCACAACACGCCAACACGGTCCAACACGGGTGCAAACACGCCCGTGTTGAGCCAAGTTCCCAGATTCGCTTTTGTAAAATTACAATTTAATCCCTGTTTTGGTTACCTATAAATATCGAGATTTTTCCATTATTGAGAGTTAGCTTGTAGGTTAGATTGAGGCTGGATTAGGGTTGTATTAGGGTTAGCCGAGTGGCTTGTGGATTAGATTGCATTTCACATTGTTTTTAGATATTGAATATCATATCGGGTTCTTCTTCAATTTCACATATTTTGGTATAGAATTGGGGAATTTTCTATTACTTTGATTGAATAACTTTGATTAGATAATTCCCTAGATTGTTTTAGTGAATAAATGTTTCTAGTTAGGTTATGAAATCTCTCATTGGTTTATGAGGTAGAGTTTTGTGACTTGACCACGAGGATTTTGAGCTACTTCAATCATTCAAGCTTCAAGGAGCAAGAAGAGGATTCAAGAAGAAAGTTGAGGTGTAGAGATCTTTCCGATTCAATTGACAACTGGGTTTTGGAATTATTCTCTTACCTTCTTCAAGTATTTTTGTTGATAATTCTTGTAATCTAGTTTACTAACCTAACAAGAACTCTCTTCTCCTACATTTCTTTAGAGTAGAAGTGGTTGGTTTCATGTTATACTTTCACTATGAGATTGATCTATTGTGAGTTGATTGTTATGATTTCATTAACTTGAATTGCAATTTCAATTAAGGCTTTGATTTGATTGTTTATCTTGAGTTGAGCTCTAATTCGATTTTGTGGTTCGGGTTAACACTAATTGTTAAGTCGGACCTTGGATATACGATTAGTTCTAGATTAGTTGGATTGTCTTCCTATTAATGTATCGGACCTTGGATGATTAGTAGGGATTTGATTTTACTAATATATTCGAGTTGTTCTTCACGTATGAATTTCTTTCAACGACACGTATTGAAGAAGTTCATCATTAGACTCGGATTTGGTGAAATTGTAATAGTTGAATTATGATACTTGATTTTGTTGTGAAGTGTATCCTCCACTCTCTTTAATGTGTTTAGTGAGTTCTTCACATATTCAATATTATCTCATGCATGATTTTACTTTACTTGCTTTTAATTTGCTTTCTAGATTTAGAAATCAATCTTATCATTCTTGATATTTGTTGATTTACTTGTTGAATGATCTTTATTCACAAATCATATTCATAATTAGTTTGATTATATTTTTTTACACTAGAATTTAATAGAAGTCTTAGGAAAAACGATTTTTATAAATTTAAATTCTGAATATCACCTTATTTACTAAACTATTTCGATAGGTGTTCTGCTTAATTGAGTTATTTTATTAAGTGACAAACCTAATTTAATTTTAAAGAATGTTATTATTTTTAGTATTATTTATTCGATTATTTATATTAATATTATATATAACTCAAATTACACATCAACTACCTTATAGTCTTTCTTTGCCCAGAAATTTTTTAGTCATCTTTAATCAGGATTGTTGAGAATGAATATCCTCTAAAGTCCCACATTGATTATTTATTAAGAATAAATTCTATATTTATTCCTCATTATTTCATTTTACATCTGAATTGTTGTGTATTGGATAGGTTATCCTTGCGTTTTCTACTCAAGTACAGTAATCACACAATGCCTAAATTTCTTCGAACAACACTTTCTCAAATCCCACTTTCTTCTAGTTTATAAGGGAACCAGAAAAAGAAAATCATGCATTATTGCAGATAGAAGAACATAAAGAAAGATAGAATGCTTACCTTACCTTTCTTAAGAGGACACAAAAGGCTCACCTCTGACCGAGTAAATGGCCAAATAGCTGCTGAAGTCCACCCACATCCCAATCTCACACCGATCTAATACCTGCCAAGAACGCGCAAATCGCTAGAGGGATATAAACTTTCTTCTAGTTTATAAGGGAACCAGAAAAAGAAAATCATGCATATTATTGCCAGCACAGATAGAAGAACATAAAGAATGATAGAATGCTTAACTTACCTTTAGGTTTCTTAAGAGGACACAAAAGGCTCACCTCTGACTGAGTAAATGGCCAAATAGCTGCTGAAGTCCACTCACATCCCAATCTCACACCGATCTAATACCTGGCCAAGAACGCGCAAATCGCTAGAGGGATATTATATAGACAGGAACTATTGTAGGTTCTTTGTAAACAAAGACACAGAACAAAGAAGAAGACAATAGTAGATACAATGAATGTTGAAAGTATAGTCAGTAAAATTAGAAAGAAATAAAAAGTTCTCTTCAAAGTAGACTTGACATATTCATAGCAATGGCAGGGCTAATGTTCAGCAACAGATTCTTGCAGCCTTTGAATCTTAGGGCGCGTTGAGAAGAGAGAATTATATGTATTTAGGAGAAGAACGAGGAAATTGGAAAGAAGCAGACTGGACATGGGTGGTAGGGCTAATGTGGCAGCAACAGATTCTTGCAGCCTTTGCGTGTGAGACCAGATAAAGGAAACGTTGAACAAAGAAAACAAACTACCTTTTTCATAAATAATTGCCCCAAATCCTTGATTTATTATCTAAAATAGAATAGCTTTTTAACATACTTTTAAAACATAGTAAAGGCTGATCGTGTTCTTTTTTAGGGAGATGCCATTAATGTTATTCTTGCTTTGAATGGTGCAAACTTCTGTATTGAATGGTCTGGTAAATTGTATATTCAGGAGGGTAGGAGTCTCCCGAACAGGAATATGTTTTTGTCTTGTTCACATGTGAACAGAGTCTGTGATAAGACAGTTCATAACCTTGCTAGATGAGTTAGTTCTTGTAATTTTTTTGGATATGTTGATCCAGAAAGGCTCTCCCCGTCCATTTTGTGTGACAGAGGTGGCACTTCCGAATCAACCTGCTCCGATGGTTCCAATGAAAATGCATAACTATTTTCCGAGTAAAAAAAAAAACATAATAAATTTTCTACCCATTTCTTTTTTAAAGTATGGAGAGTCTATATTTTAAATATATTTTTTATTAATAATTTTTTTTCTTTTTTTAAATTAAATTTTATATATAAATAATAAATTTAAAATCTTTTTTATGGTATTTTCTATTTCTAAATTTTAATACTATAAATTTTCCTTATAATATCTATATTTGTGATTACCATACTTTGTAATATCAAAAAAAATAAATAAATTAAAAAAATTCATGTTGTAAGACTTTAAATTTTATTATTTTAGATTTATTTTTTATTGTAAAAAAAATTTATATTATAAAATTTTTTTAAAAAATTTAAGACTTATTTATAATATATAATTGAAAGAAGGTTTTTTGTTTTTAAGCTTCACTTAACGAGAAATTAAGAGACAGCATTATTTTATCAAAGTATATAATTTTATTATAATACATTATATTATTTTTTCAAAATTTATTTTGAAGTCTTTTTACTTTCAATATAAATTAAACATTATATTTTTTTCATTTTTATTTGATTAATTAATAATAAACAAAATTAATATTATGAAAAACTGTAAATAAAAAATATTCTAAAAAATTTTAAAAATTTATTATTTATAAATAAAATTTAATAAAAAAAATAAAGGTCTATTTGGATATTTTTTCAATATAAAATAATTATTTAATATTTATTTATTGCAAAGTAGTAGATCTTTCCTCCTCTCAAGAAAATTTTTAAAAAATAAAAATTTTATCATATTTTGAAAAAAAAAAAATTATAAAAATTACAATATTGTGGGTAATAATGCCAAATCCTGCCCTTTTCACCATTCTTAGAAGGCTGCAAAAGATTGAAGGAAAAGGTAAAAGAAATCAATTAATTACTGCAGAGAGGGGGAAAAAAAAGAAAGAAAAACAACAACAACCGTCAATACTAAAAGATTGATCAAATCAAACGGTCCACATACATTTACTGTGTTTTTATCAATTTTGCAACTATTGGAGAACTGTAACAGAGGCCAAGAAATGCAAGACTATGTAATTCTGCGGGGATCTTAGGAGTGAGTTTCTCCAAGGAAGGTAAATCTAGGAGTTTTTTCTTCTGTCTTGAAACACACACAAAAATAAAAAATAATCATCAATTAGGAATATATAAAAATAAATAAACAAATAAAAAGAAGAGAGAGTATAAAGATAGAGTTATTACCCAAAATAGTGTTGTTAAAAAAGTTTTCAAAATAATGTTATTTTTTTTTTTATTTTCCAAATTAGTGTGATCTACTTTGTAAAGTAGACCCTCGTGTTTTTTAATAAAATATTCAAAGTGTATTACCTTCATTTTTTTTTCTTTTTAAATTTATTTATAAATTTTAATTTTCTAATTTTCTAATTTTCTAATAATTTTAATTTATAAACAATTTTTTATTTATAATTATTTTTGTAAAGTAACCCTCAATATTTTGGCTTGTGTTTATGTTCAAGTAATTTAAATTTACTTGAGGGCCACATCGGGATACAAGAGAATCCACAGAGGGATCCCCTTCAGGGAGTCCCATATCGGGACTTGAGGGCTACACATAAATGTCATTCATTTCTCATCCAGTCAGCAACTGTTTAGATGTTGTAAGTGTGTAAGATCCACTTATGATGTGGCTTCAAGAGTCCTTTTGTGTTCCGCTGCGTTCGGCTCTTGATGTGTGGATTCTCAAGTATTTTTCCGATTTAATTATCAAAAAAAAAAATGTAATTTAAATTTAAGACAATGTTTATCTTTTCATCAACATATGCAAAAATGCAATCTAAATGATTAGAATTTCATGGTACTAAATATACTTGGTGTAATAATCGTACTCAAACAAATAATTTTTTAATGTAAAAAATATTAGATTATTTCTAAGAAAATAAATATTGTTTATCAATCTTTCCTAATGCAATGGTGTTTCACTTAAATAAAACTTCTTTAGACCACACACTTGTCCCATCTAACCCAACTTACAAACAACCCAAAAAAAAATTTAGATTTGAAACTATGTGGTTATAAGATCCTAGTTTTAAAAATACAGTTCAAACCTCATGGTTTTTTTTTAATCAACACAAATTAATTTTATATCTTGCAACATTTTCAACAAATATATACCACATGCCATAATTTCACAAATATAAATTTTCATTCTTTGTATGGATTATCTCTCCTTATTGATTTCTTATTTTGTCCATCAAAATAAATGGTAGCCTATTCAACTATCCAAAAATCAAATTTCTTCTCCTCACATAATGGTCTAGGAGTCTTTCCTTCAACCAAAAGGTTGAGGGTTCAAATCTCTCCCGACCATTGATTTGGGAGTTTATCTCTTACTTTCCGGCTTGTCAAGAGGTTAAGGGTTTAAACTTCAACTGGCCTCTACATGCGGGTATAGGTCTTCCTGGGTGGATTAGTTTGAGCCGAAAGGGTCTGGGATACCACCTCAAAAAAATGTTTTAATTAAGTCTATAATTTCCACAATACCTATCCATACTATATATATAGTCCATTAAACTTCCTAATATTGTTTTATCCGCAATAGGTAAACTAGTAAGGAATTTTCTTTGAGACGGTTCCACAAAAAATAAAAGAAAGTTTAATTATGTTAATTGTAACACTATATAACCCAACCATTAAACCTAAATAGTCTTAATATTCCCCAAGTCAAACTGAGAAATATATCACTTCTTATTAGCCTTTCATGGAGTACTACAATCTACATATAACAAAGGTTTGAATTACAAACCTTTCAATGCTTCTCCAATTTTGGAAAGTCTCATAATCTAAATTAGCGACTATGACCGAATTGAAGTGTCGAACCCCAACTTAAAGGTTGGGAGCATGAGTCTTGACCACTCGACCACTAATTTGAATTTTATTTTAGAATACATATATATAAACTAACTAATAGAGGTAGGGAGGTAATCGAGGTTCAACAATAAAAGAAAATGGAATTTTCGGACAAGTGCTTAGTCCATAAATTTCTTCCATGCAAATGTCTTCAGACTTCATTCCCGGAGGTAATTTCCAATGGAAACCATGCAACAAGTTTGCCAAGATCGACCTAACAATTCTCATCCCAAGTTTATAACCAGGACACCTTCTTCGACCAGATCCAAATGGAATTAAGGTAAAGTTTTGTCCCGTTACATCAATATCATTGTTTATTCCAAGAAACCTTTCAGGCAAAAACTCTTGGGGAGAATCCCAGTACTTAGGGTTCCTTCCCATACTCCATACATTTATTAGGACAGTAGTTCCCTTGGACACATGATAGCCAGCAACGTTGCAGTCTTCAATGGCGTAGTGCGGTGGAAGTAATGTAGTTAATGGATGTATTCTCATCGTCTCCTTTATTATGGCTTCCAAGAAAGGTAATTTTTGATAATCATCCTCTTTTACCCATCTTTCTCTCCCTATAATTCTATCAAGCTCTTCTGTTGCTTTTTCTATAAGGTTGGGATGTCGAATGAGTTCCATCATCGCCCACTCTATGGTTGTAGGAGAGGTATCTGTACCACCTAGTAATAGATTCTGCAATTCCAACATCACTTATATTATTTTATTTTATATAATTATTTAAAACAACTATTATTACGTTATAATCATTCAAAGATCTCATAGAGGAGTAATATAGGATTCTAAGTCACAATAAAAATATATATATATATATTTTTTAACTTCTTGCGGATTAAAAAAAATGTGTGTTTAAAAAAATTATAAAAATTTATGTGTGTTTTAGTTGAATATTAAAATATTATTTAACTTTACTTTTTAATAAAAATAATTAATAAGTATGAAATTAAAATATCAATAAATACACATTAATTTCTTAATATAACAAGTTAAAAAAAGAAAAATCAATTTTTCTCTAATGTGACAACTAAAAAAATACAAAGTGAATAGTAAGTATTGGTTTTTAAACAATAATTATAAGGTTGTTAAAACGAAAAAAAAAAATATATTAATAAATGAACCTTTATTTTCTAATGTGACAAGTAAAAAAAAAAAAAAAAAAATTTCTCTTCAATGTGACATGTCAAAAACCACAAAAGTAACAAGTGTTATAAATTTGAAGATTCCTCAAATTAGTGGATCTCCATCAAATAATCTTCATTATCCTTTAATCTCCAAATAATTAAGTAATAAATGAAATGTGACAAATTAAATGTCACCTGATACTTGTCTCTTAGGTGACAAGTGTCCCTTGTGCATTTAATTTTGGGTGACAAGTATCACCCTTAATGTTTACCTTCTGCCCTCTTTCACTCCCTATAAATAGAAGATTTACTACCCTTTGAAAAGACACGAATAATTATTTGAAAGAATTATAATAATATTCTCTATGTTCTCTCTATATTTCTATATTTTACTTTCACCGTTTTCGTGTTATATTTATATAATTTCATAATAATAAGTACTCTTTATAAAACTTTAATTATAAGGTTTTAAAAAAAAAAATTGATAAATATACCTTAATTTTCTAATATGACAATTTAAAAAAACAAAAAACCCAAAGGAGTACTATATATGTACCTGCAATAAGGCCTTTATATTATCTCTGGAAAGTTGAATCTCAAGGTTTGGGTCATCAGCCATTTCCAAAAGGATGTCAACCATATCTTTGATGTTCATAAATTCACTTTCACCATTAGTAGTAATCTTCTTGGAAAGATGATCATCAAGAACATAGTTATTGAATCTATCAAAATTCATATGCAATTCCTTCATTTGCTTTTCATAACCCTGCAAATCAAATCTACTTAGAAACGGTATCCAATCCCCAATATTGAATACTCCACCAAGAAAAAACCATTTATTTAGCATCCCTCGTAACTTTTCCAGGGAAACAATATTCTTACACTTATTCATATTCTTATTTTTATCATCGTATTTGAAGTACTCGTTCCCTAAAACCATTTTGGTCATAGTGGATATACTGTAACGAGATAAGTGATCCCTCAACAAAATTGGCCTCTTTAACGTCCCTCCTCCTGAGATACAAATACCAGAAATCAATGCCTTCATTTCTAGAAAACGAAGATATTCATAGGTTTCGAGTCGCTTTGAACTGAACACTTCGTTCATGAAAATTCTTCGAGCTTGTCGCCAATATGGACCGTATGGCGACCATGACATGTCTGAATAATCATAGCTCGTGTATTTACCTACAGCTGTGGGTGGTCTCGAGGCAAAAACACTATCGTGAGTTTTCAAGAACTCTTTAGCCATGTCCGGAGATGAAGCTACTAAAACTGGTTTTGAACCGAATTTGAGGTACATTAATTCACCATATTTTAGGGCTAAAGTGTGCAAAGACCGATGTGGGACTGAACCAAGAAGATTAAGATTGCCAATAATAGGCCATGGTTTTGGACCTGGGGGGAAGAAGTAGTTTACGATGATTTTTATTTGTTAATAATTTTGAGAGGAAAAGAAGGAAACTTGAAGCTAGAAATGCATAGGCTAAGAACACAAGCCCAGAGTTCACCATTGCATTTACAATGGAATTCTCTATTTTGAGGTTCACAATATTTATATAAAGCGACAGATTTTTGTACACCAAGGATTGAGTGGCTCAAGTTAATATCATCAAAATATCATCAGATTTTTGTATACCAAGGATTGAGTGGCTCAAGTTAATTGCGTTAATATGTGGCCATTTAGACATTCTCATTTAGATATTTTAAATGCGTTATGATATTTTTTGAGATATTGTCTAAAACACTAATAAAAAAAATAACATAAGTATTTATAAATTAATATTTATAATTTTTTTTTCCAAAACAAATCAACAATATTTAAGTGCGTTAATAATATGGCCATTTACTTTTGATATTCCATTTCTTGGGATGCTGAGCTATGCCATTATTAAGATACTAATAAAAACAAGAAATGTGTCAATTAAATTAATTTTTAAAAGTTATAATTGTATTAAAAATTTAGGTAAATTGGTAAATTTAATCCTTAAATTATATAATTTTTATGATTTTATCCTTTTTTAAAATTTTATATAATTTTATCTCTTATGTTTATAATTTTGATAAATTTCATTATTTTTCAAATTTTATTAATGATTAAAGGTTAGTCAACACTATTATTATTTTTTTAAAAAAAATATATTTATATTTGAAAGGGTAAAAATGTATTTTTGTTTCCATCCTTTCTTCTTCTTTTCAACCTTCGCGTCATTATTTCCTAGGGTATTTGCTTCTCTATCTAATACTAATCTCCCCCTTCTCTGATACTCATTTTATTCTCTTCTCCGTTTCCAGAGGCAATACTCTTCTTAATAGTGGACTTCTCCATTTCCAGGGGATTCTTTATCCGACTGATGTGTTATTTTGAGTTATATATAAATAATAAAAATAAACGAATAAATAATACTAAAAATAATAAGAATCTCTATGATTAAAATAGATTTGTCACTAATAAAATAACTCAATTAGGCAGAGTACCTATCGAAATAGTTTAGTAAATAAGGTGATATTCGGATTTTAAATTTATAAAATTCGTTTTTCCCTAAGACTTCTATTAAATTCTAGTGTGGAAAATATAATCAAACTAATTATGAATATGATTTGTGAATAAGGATCATTCAACAAGTAAATCAACCAATATCAAGAATGATAAGATTGATTTCTAAATCCTAGAAAGCAAAGTAAATGAACAATGTAAGGAATAAAACAAGTAAAAAGGTTGGGAGGAATTATTAGTAAAATATAGGTGAGATAAGAGGATACAAAATACCAAGTATAGGATAATCTTGGATCTAGTATCATAACTCCACCAAATTCAAGTCTAAAGTAGAATCTCTTCCATACGGATCGTGGCAAGAAATTCCTAGATTAAGAACACTTGAATGTTGACAAGATCAAATCTCTCATCAATCATCCTGGTTCCGGTCCATCAATAGGAAACTAATCACATCAACTTGGCACTAATCGTATATCCTGGTTTCGGCCTAACAATTCGTGTTAATCCAAAACCACAATCTCAAATCAAAGCTTGTACTAAAGATAAAATTCAGATCTAAAGTCATCAATTAAATTGCAATTCGAATTAATAAAACCACAATCATTCAATCCAAGAACATCACAATACCTCAAGTAATTTGTAAAATAAAACCAACCAAATCTACCTATAAGAAATGTAGAAATGAGAATTCCTAAGGTTGGTTAACTAATTACAAAGAATAACAAGGAATAATAGAAGAAAAGGGGAAAGTGAAACATAGACATTAAACCTTCTTCCTCTTCAACTCCTTCTCTTGATTCTTCTTTGCTTCTTCAACTTGGATCTTCAATTTGTGTAGCCCAAATACCTAGAATATATTCAGTAGATTTCCTTACGGATCGAGGCAAACCTACAAAATTAATCCCAAGATACTCAATACTACAACAAGTAGAGAGTAATCTCTAAGAAAATTGGAAAATCAAAATATAGATCTCTCTATAAGTTCTACCAAACCTCTACAATTACTTAGCTATTCAGCCTAATCAAACCTCTATCCAACCTCTATCTAACCTCTAAATAATGGTAAAAATCCCAATATTTATAGATACCAAAACAGGGGTAAAATAGTAATTTTTACAAAAAAGATTCTGGAACAGCACATCACTACGGGCGTAGCCCCATGTGCATTACGGGCGTATTGAGGCGGTTAAAGGCAACGGGCGTAGAACAAAAAGGGCAACGGGCGTAAAATAAAAAATTGCAAAATCATCAACACAGGCGTGTTGATGGCTGAGCCCGTCTTGATGGGCGTGTTCATGCACTGTGTCTTTGGATCAATCGGAACACGGGCGTGTTCAACTTCTTGGATGGGCGTGTTCAGCCTCTTGGCTGGGCGTGTTCGGTTCCGGAAATTACATATTTAGTCCCGAACTTTACTCTTTTGATCAATTAGCCCCACGAACTTCCCGAAAATAGAAATATCACAATTAAGTGCACAATTAACATATTTATCTCAATTTACTCTAATAATCCTCAACAATTATGCACAAATACCCTTCCAAAACATTACTAAATTTAGTGTTATCACCGACTCATTTGATATAGTGGATGTATATTTCATTCATTTCATGAATTCCAGAAAACAAATAGCAGAAGCTTCACTTCTCTCGTTGTCTTCTTCTCAGTTTTATTTTTTCTTTTTCTTTCTGTATTTTTTAAACAACACCATAGTTGGTGTTATTTTGGGGTTTTTCAACACCCTGAATACAATCCATGACGATGCGATGAGCCGGCGCTTATTATGACTGTCAGTTTCGTCTTCTTATTGTTGAAAGCATGATAATTGAGATGAACGTGAAAATTGTGATGTTTGGGGGTGAAAAGATTAAAAATTAAAATAAAATTAAGAGATAGTTAGCAAAAGACACGGGAAATATTTCTGTCGTGCATTGGCCGGCTTCCATGGAATAACCACCAAAATCTGGAGCTATTTACATCGGATTCCTCTGTTTACACATCCCGAAGAAGCCGAAGAAGAAGGATAGAAATAAAAGAAGAAAGAGAAAAGAAAGACATTTTACACTTTCAAATATAATTAATTTTATAAAAAAAAAAAAAAAAAAGTTGATTAAAATTGACAAAAGGATAAAATCGCCCAAGCATACTTAACTTAAGAGTTTTGATATATCCGGTGCATTAGTGCTAGTATGATCACACTAATACTAGTGGTACTACTCTCGCCAAGCACACTTAACTTCAAAGTTTTGATGGGATCCGGTGCATTAGTGCTGGTATAATCACACCAATCATTTCTTGCGCAATATTTTTATTTAAATTAAACTCCGAAACTATGCAAGTTTTCAAAATGTCAAAATTTGTCGCCTTTCCTCATATATTCTTTGATAATTTTTTTTTTAATATATACTAGTTGTGGATTTTTATTGAATTGTAGTACCGGACATGTCGAGCGCACACCTAACATTAAAAAAAAATTAAATTAAATTAAAATCGCCACATAAAAAACGAAGAGCCAATTGGAGAAGGGTGGGGGAAAAAGATAAATAAATAAAAGGGAAAAAGGAGTGCAAAACGACGACTTACCAAGGGGTCAACCATCCTAGTACTACTCTCGCCCAAGAACACTTAACTTCGAGTTACGATGGAGATCCGGTGCATTAGTGTTGGTATGATCGCACCCATCATTGCTCCAAAATAAGATTTTCACGTTTATTTAGAGACTGGATGTTCTAGTTTAGGACTACTATGCTTACTTGAGTAGATTCTGGAAGTTCTAGACAGGTTCATATGTGCTAAATGATCATGGCATGATAGAAACTGGATGTTTCAACATAGGGATTACACTTGTTTAATTAAATAGATGTTGGATGTTCCAGATAAGACAATGTTGTGTCAATTGATGTATTGAGTGGATAATGATTGTTCCAATACAAATTTTACTTCATATAAATTGTTTGGAACACATTAGCTTCAAGAATGGTAGAACTCGATTGTGTTTGTGCATTGCACGATCTTGTTCATGGGGAACTGTGCAATTTTTGCTACTCATGGCTATTCATTACTCTATCCCCTATTTATCTCTAAATTCACTCAACACTCTTTCTCTATCTCTGTATACATATAGTTGCTACCTTGCAACTATGACACTGAAGAGAGTTCATCCTCCATCGATCGCTATCTTGATTTATTCATTTCGGATATTTCAAGTAGATCGGAACATAGCTACTGAGCCTTGCAACTCATTTTTGAGAGGATTAGTACATCATGGCAGAAAAATTTATTGAGAGGCCCTTAGAATTCTCGAGTCGGATACACAGATGCATACTCTACCATACATCCACATTTTTAATGCAAAAGAGCTACTTATGAGGTACTAGTATGTAAATCTTCTATACTTTTTGAGAATCATGAAAAGTCTATTTTTTTTTTGACTTGGTGGATATGATCATGATTTAAGTAAGAAGAGTTTAGAATTGTCCTTAAAATCTATTTGGGACTATATCACTGTGTATCATTCTATTTATCATAGAAGGTCAAAAGCTTCTGTTTCTCATTCTGTATTTCACTATTTGCATGTTATGCTTGCATGCTATTAATAGAAAGGAAAATATTGAAGTGATTCATGCCATAGACATAAATGAGTTATCACATGTTTTTAGATGTATTCCCGTGGACATGATTAGAATATTCGCTAGAACTGCTAAGGAATATTCTACTAACACTCATGAAGGTGTTTTGAGAAATAACATCATTAGTGTTGCTAGATTTCTTGGTATAGATATTGCAGCTGCAACTCTCGGTATGAAAAGCACTTTTACTACACCTATGACCATCACTACCCTCCGGAACTTAAGGACACACATACAAGTTGAGGATATATGGAATATCTACCGAGGATGAGGTTCCATCACCGCACCACCACACCGCCACATCATTTCGATTCCAGGCCAGCCGCAACCACCGGATACCTTAGGTTTTTCTTCTTTCCCTTTTTCTTGTTTTCTTTTTTGTTTTTGTTCTTTTTGCTTTGTTTTCTTGTTGGTGTTTTCTATTTTAGGATATTACTTAGTTTTGGGCATCTATCGTATTTTCTTTGTTTTATTGTGCTAATAGATGTTTCAAATTAAGTGTGGGGTACTCATTTTTCACCTACCTTTAACACTGAGGACAATGTTCATTTTAAGTGTGGGGTGAATTTTCTGGGCTAAATGTTTCGAATTATCTCGAATTTTATGGCAATTTTAAAATTTTTGGGATATCCGATAAAATTTTGAAGTATGATTTACTCCGCCTATGATAAAAACTATTTGTTTGATTGTAAGAGTCTTGAGGATTAAGTTTGATTTGTTCATAGAAACTTGATGCTAGTCTAGTTGTAGGAAATCCCTGTTATCTTGAGCACATCTATTTTGGCAAAATTGTTTGACTGATGGATCACTTTTGGACTTTTAGTTAAATAGTGTTAGACCATCCGGATGTTGTGATAGTTGTTATGGTGACTTGATAGGGGTTTGAGAAGCATGCCAATAGTTTATTTTTCTGTTATTTATTTTAATAAGGGTAGTTTGCAAGTGTTCTTTGCTACTTAGGAATCACTCCTGGAGGGAATTGAATACCCGGTGCCCTAAGGTCTTTGAGGTCTGGGAGCCACCGGAGTGAGACCCTCTACAAGGGTAGTTAAAGTTAACATGGTTAAGTAAACGCTTATACCCACTGCATTGAAAAAAAAACATATATATATATATATGCGTTTGAAAAAAAAGAGAATAATAAGTGTGGTATTGTGACTTGATCCCTAGATTGTTAATTATAATTAGTCACAGACGCTCTAAGTGATCAACATACTATCTTTCTACTAGTTTGAAGGGAAGTCTATTGTTTGGATGAT
>JAHSUH010000855.1:0-182464 GCA_025388415.1 Cynanchum wilfordii | reverse complement strand
ATTTAAAATAATGAACTTGATAACTCTATTTTATATCAAGTTTTTAAGTGGTATTTATGTTCATTTTAGGAGCTTAATTAACCGATGTGAATTTGGTTACTATATCTATGATTGAGATTAATTCAAGGAAAACAAATAGGTTGTCACTTAAATAACCAAAATCTAAGGTAAAGTACCTATCGTATGCAAATAGTAACATGGAAGCATCAACGATTTTACATTTATAAATATCTTATAGACCCAAAGACGTTGATAACAGTTATAAACAATTATTAAATATGACAAATGTGCGTTTTGGTTACTATATAAAATGCATAGATTATGATTAAGATTAACTTAAGTGTAGCAAATAAGAGCAAATAGATTGTCACTTAATTAACCAAAACCTAAGGCAGAGTACCTATCGATGCAGATAGTAACATGGAAGTACCAAAGATTTTACATTTATATTATCGTAATGTCCCAAAAACGTTGGTTACGACTTAACAATGATTATAAATTATGCAAGGGCTCAGTTAGAAGAAATTAGTCCTCATGTTCAATTCAATTCAATGAGAAGGTGTTTCTAATATTTAGAGAATTGAAATGACAAGTAAAGTATATTAGAATCTAAATTAAGTTCAAGAATTAGTTGGGTCGACCTATGTTCGAAGATTACTTAAGTGGATCTAAGGAAATTATGAATTCAGTTCATCTTACTACCGTACTTGAGTTATCTAATGTGATTACCTTAATATGAGGGTTGCAAGTAATCCTAAACCTTTTTAGATTATTTATTAAGGTATCAATTCAACAACATAATCTTAAAATTTGCATTGGTTATGAACTCAAGATTATTAGGCTGCCTAACCTCAATATGGGGGTTGCAAGTTATTACACCTAATCCGGTAATTCATTAAATCTCCTATAGGGAGGTCTCATTAACAAACCATCAACTAATTAATTATTTTGATAATATACTCAACTAGATGCAAATCTAAGTTTCATGGCATAAATCGAATGAGAAACTAATTGAAAAAGTAAGATTAAATAACCTCATAATGGAAATGATAAATAATATCCTCCCGGGAACTTATAAATTACGACTCAATGATGAGCTACTTTTGTATATAAAAATAGTATAAATAATCGAATTAAACAGTAATGAAAATAATAAGAAATCTCAAGATTAAAATAGGTTTGTCACTTAAATAATAAACTCACTTAGGCAGAGTACCTATCATATAGTTTAGTAAATAAAAGTAAGTATCAAGATTTTAATATTTATAAAAATCGTTTTCCCCAAGACATCTATTACGGAATAGTGTGGAAAATATAATTAGGTCAACTATGATAATGTTTTGGAATGATGAATCAATCTCAAGTAATTTAACCAATATCAAGAGTGATAAGATTGAATTCTAATTTCCTAGAAAGCAAGGTAAAACAAAGCAAAGTAGAGAATTAAGCAAGTAATGGAAGGTAGAAACTCAAAGGAAAATCATAGGTAAAATGAAGGATACAAACTACTAATGGAAAAATTAATCATGAATTAACTATCATCATCTCACCAATATTCAAGTCTAAAGATGAACTTCTTCAATACAATTCGTTGCAAGAAATTCATAGATTTAAGAACACTTGAATGTTGACAATAATAAATCTCCCATCAATCATCCTAGTTCCGGTCCATCAAAAGGAAATCTAATCAAATCAACTTGGCACTAATCATATGTCCTAGTTCCGGCCTAACAATTAGTGTTAATCCAAAACTACAACTTCAAATCAAAGCTCAACTCAAAATACAATTCAAAACCAAAGCTAATATAGAAATTGCAATTCAAACCATAAAACCACAATATTCAATCCATGAAAACCATGAAAACCATAAACCACAAAGTATAGATCTAATCTAAAACCTAACCAACAATTCAAGAATCAAATTGATAGAATAACACCTTTCAAAACTAAACAATACTTCTAGCAATCTAGTCAATTAACTAGCCAGCCTCAACAATGTTGGAAATACTAATATTTACGGATAAGCTGAAACCGGGGGGTAAATTAGTCTTTTTAGATAAAATTCTCTAAAAAATCGGAAGCAGTGAGTCAACACGGGCTCGAGGGTATAGGCAACACACCCTCGGTGAGCGGTATATCACTAAGCACGTGTTCATACTTCATAATGGGCGTGTTCATCCACCTGAGCACGTGTTCTCTAGTGTTGCGGGCGTGTTGAGCCTTCATGCGGGGTGTGTTCTTCAGCTGAGCGGGGGGTTCTTTTGACCGCGTACAACATTCCGGAATTTGCATTTTTAGTCCCCGAACTTCACTCTTTTGGTCAATTAACCCCAAGAGCTTCCTGAAATCGAAATATCACAATTAAGTACACAATTAACAAATTTATCTCAATTTACTCTAATAAACCTCAACAATTATGCACAAATATCCTTCCAAAACATTATCAAATTTAGCGTTATCACAATACAATTATCCCCAATAAGTGTTCAACAATTCAAAACTGCTCAGAAAATCGGAATGGACTATCAAAGAGTGAATTACTCATAATGCCTCATCAAATGTATCATGTGCAAATCAAGAAGAAATAATTCAAAATATTCATATTAAACAACACACATCTAATCGTAGAATCTCCCTAGGTGTAGTGTGTGTTCTAATCTGACTCATCATCCAAGCAATGGACTTCCCTTCAAACTAGTAGATAGATAGTATGTTGATCACTTAGGCATCACAACAGTTAATTACAATTAATCATCTAGGGATCAAGTCACAATGCCACACTTATTACTCTTTTTTTTTTTGTATAAATACTCTTTTTTCTTTTTTTTTTTACAATGCGGTGGGTATAAGCGTTTACGTAACCATGTTAACTTTAACTACCCTTGTAGCGGGTTTCACTCCGGTGGCTCCCGGATCTCAAAGACCTTAGGGCACCGGACATTCAATTCCCTTCAAGAGTGATTCCTAAGTAGCAAAGAACACTTGCAAACTACCCTTATTAAAATAAATTACGGAAAAATAAACTAGTGGCATGCTTCTCAACCTCCTATCAAGTCACCATAATAGCTATCACAACATCCAAATGGTCTAATACTATTTAACTAAAAGTCCAAAAGAGATCCATCAATCAAACAATTTTGCCAACATAGATGTGCTCAAGATATCAAGGATTTCCTACAACTAGACTAGCATCAAATTTCTATGAATAAATCAAACCGAATCCTCAAGACTCTTACAATCAAACAAGTAGTTTTTATCATAGGCGGATGATGAGCTATATTTATATATAAAAATAATATAAATAGTTAAATAAAATAGTACTAAAAATAATAGGATTTCTCAAGATTAAAATAGAATTGTCACTAAGATAATAAACTCAACTAGGCAGAGAACCTATCGAAATAGTTTAGTAAATAAAGGTAGTATTCGATTTTAATATTTATAAAATCGTTTTCCCTAAGACGTCTATTAAATTTTAGTGTGGAAAATATAATTAAATCAATTATGAATATGATTTGGAAGTATGAATCAATCATCAAGTAGTCCAACCTTTATCAATAATGATAGGATTGAATTCTAATTCCTAGAAAGCAAAGTAAATGAACAAAGTAAAGAATAAAGCAAGTAAAAAGGTTGGAAGGAATTCTTAGTAAAATATAGGTGAGATAAGAGGATACAAAATACCAAGAATAGGATAATCTTGGATCTAGTATCATAGCTCCACCAAATTCAAGTCTAAAGTAGAATTTCTTCCATATGGATCGTGGCAAGAAATTCCTAGATTAAGAACACTTGAATGTTAACACAACTAGATTTCCTATCAATCATCCAAGGTCCGGTCCATCAATAGGAAACTAATCACATTAACTTAACACTAATCGTATATCCAAGGTCCAGCCTAACAATTAGTTTTAATCCGGAACCACAATCTCAAATCAAAGCTTATACTAAAGATAAAATTCAGATCTAAAGCCATCAATGAAATTGCAATTCAAATTAATAAAATCACAATCATTCAATCCAAGAATATCACAATATCTCAAGTAATTGTAAAATAAAACAAAACCAAATCTACCTATAAGAAATGTAGAAATGAGAGTTCCTAAGGTTGGTTAAATAATTACAAAGAATAACAAGGAATAATAGAAGAAAAGGAGAAAGTGAAACATATACATTAAACCTTCTTCCTCTTCAACTCCTTCTCTTGATTCTTCTTTGCTTCTTCAACTTGAATCTTCATTTTGTGTAGTCCAAATACCCTAGAATAGATTTAGTAGATTTCCTTACAGATCGAGGCAAACCTACCTAGTAAATTCCAAGATACTCAATACTACAACAAGTAGAGAGTAATCTCTTAGGAAAATTGGAAAATCAAAGTATTGATTTCTCTCTAAGTTCTACCAAACCTTTACAATTAAAATGGCAGAGTAACAGTATGTAAAACAAGCCTAATCCAACCTCTAAATAATGGTAAAAATCCTATAATTTATAGATAACCGAAACAGGGGTAAAATCGGCATTTTACACCAAGGAATCTGGAAATTTGGCTCAACACGGGCGTGTTGTACCCGTGTTGATCATGCGCGACACGGGCGTGTTGGTACCCGTGTTTGAGACTGATAACATCAAATATGATCATGATTTGAGATATAAATTGTGCATGATTTGTGATTATAATTGTATTAAATTGAGATAAATTGATTGATTTTAGGTTTAATTGCAAATATTCTGTTTCAGGAAACTTCCGGGGCAAATTGGTGAAAAAAGATAAATTCAGAGGAAAAAGTGCAACATTCTGGAAATACGCTACGCCCGTGGAAGATTACATACGCCCGTTGCCCTTTTGTGCATAACGCCCGTAGCGGAGTAAACGCCCGTTTCCCTGTGTGCATTACGCCCGTATGAATTAACTGTCTTCTCTACGCCCGTGGCACTCTGGATCAAACGCCCATAAGGCGTAACTGCATCTAAACGCCCGTAGAGCATAGAGGGCTACGCCCGTAAGGATGCTCTGTCCAGAATATTTTTATGAAAAATGACGATTTTACCCCCGGTTTAGTTTATCTATAAATACTAGAATTTTTAGCATTAATTAGATAATTCTTTTGCATGAGTTTCATTTCTTTTCCTTTCTTCCTCCATTTTTAATTCTTTTAAGCTTCCTTTTACTGTATGCATTATTCAAATTATTCTTCAATTCATTTGCATGGATTTTCCAATTTATTATTCTTTTATTCTTTCATTCTTTTTCTTCTTTCTTTCATTCAATTAATTTAATTCATTTTCTTTTCCTTATTTTTTATTAGATTAGCATTATTTAATAATCTTATATTTTATTTCCTTTTATCCTTACTAATCTCTCTTTTCTTGTTTTGTAGGTAATGAGATTTCTTTCTCTTGTTTTTCTCAATCTTTTAATTTCTTTAGTAGATCATTTGTAGTAGGATATTTTTAATCTTGTAATTTCTTTCTTTCTTTGTTTTGTTCTATTCTATCTTTCTTGATTGTATGTTGAAGGTAAAACAGGAATCAAAAGGTTTCGCTACAAAAACCTGGAAATGCAAGTGGGACAATTGTCCAGGCAATTTTCGGAACAAGCAAAAATGATTACTCCCTAACAAAGCACCATACAAAATTCCATCGAATAAATCGACAGATGATGTTGTTAGGGAGGACAAAACGAGCCTTATAAAAGTCATTTAAGAAGGAAGAAGCTCCTAAGAAAGGAACAAAATAAGTTCCAAGCATGCTTGCTCGGAAACAAGATTTGTCTTTCTTCCCTTTCCTTTTACCGCTTTTATCGAGTCATACTTGGTTTTTGGCGTTCAATTATTGTCTATATCGCTTTCTTAGTCCCGGATGTTCCGGATAGGGTTTATTTGTTTTATTTTTTCACTTTTTAGATGATTTTAATTGTTTTTGCTCGGCATGAACTATTTGATTTATTTAGGATTTTTATGATTATCTTTTGTGTTCATAGTATACTTTCCCGTTTTAAATAAAATTTTCTTGTTTTTATTTTTCTAGTTTTTCGCACTTATTCCCGTTTTGTATTTATAGTTTTCTCGCACTTTCTTATTTTTCAAAATAAGTTGTGGGGTTTCGCGTTACTTTACGGGAGGTGTAATTTTCAAGTTGTGGGTAGGTGCACACACCGATGTTATCTCGTTTTATCTCGAATTGCCAAAAATTTTCAAATTTTTCAAGATAATTAGTTTACTTGAAAAGATTGTTTTGTGAACTTTTTGTGGAATTTGATTTGCTTAGCCGATGATATAAACTCTGTGTTGATTGTTAAAAGTCTCGAGATTTGATTTGTTTCATCTCGTTGATACTTGGTACGAGCAAGATTATAGGAAAAATCCTGAAAATTTCTTTTTGACATAGCTATTTTTGGTTGTTTGTTCCGATTAGTGGACTACTTTTGGACAACTTATTTGAATAGTATTAAGTCTTTTGGGAATGAAAATGACTTGAGATTTCACTTGAAAATTCTTTGAGAGACTTGCCACAATTTTATTATTTTTGTTAAATAAATTGTTGAAATAAAAGGTTATTTGCATGTATCCTTTGCTACTTGAGCACCACTCCTTAATGGGAATTGAATTCCTGGTGCCCTAAGGTCCTCGGGATCTGGGAGTCATCGGAGTGGAACTCGTTACAAGGGTAGTTAAAGTTGATATTGTTAAGCAAACAATAAAAACCTTGAATAAAAGAAAATAAATTGAATAAAAATTCTACTTTTGAATAAGTGGCTTGTTTCTTGAGATTTGATTGTGATTATTTCTCGTTGTTGAAGTTTTTGATCGACTAAACCACTATTTGAATAGTTGCTTTGAAAGAAAGTTTGTCATTTGGATCATCAATTGAGATAGAGCACACACTTCACTCGGGATGATTTTATGATCGTTTTTCGTATTTAAGTTGAAAATGTTTTGTTCAAATTGAGTTTTCTTGACTTAGACATAAAACATTTGATGAGGCATAAAAGTGAATCTTCCTTTAGCACTTTGTTGATGAGATCTTTGAAAAGTAAACTAGTCTATGTTGAAATTTTTGAGAAAATTCATGCACATCTCAAATAAATTGAATTTGCTTTTTGAGCTATTTGATGTTAGTTTGTTTCTTCTTAAACTTCTTTTATTTGATTTGCTTGAGGACAAGCAAAGTTTAAGTTGTGGGGTATTTGAGACTGATAACATCAAATATGATCATGATTTGAGATATAAATTGTGCATGATTTGTGATTATAATTGTATTAAATTGAGATAAATTGATTGATTTTAGGTTTAATTGCAAATATTCTGTTTCGTAACCCTGGGGCAAATTGGTGAAAAAGATAAATTCGAGGCAAAAGTGCAACATTCTGGAAATACGCTACGCCCGTGGAAGATTACATACGCCCGTTGCCCTTTTGTGCATAACGCCCGTAGCGGAGTAAACGCCCGTTTCCCTGTGTGCATTACGCCCGTATGAATTAACTGTCTTCTCTACGCCCGTGGCACTCTGGATCAAACGCCCATAAGGCGTAACTGCATCTAAACGCCCGTAGAGCATAGAGGGCTACGCCCGTAAGGATGCTCTGTCCAGAATATTTTTATGAAAAATGACGATTTTACCCCTGGTTTAGTTTATCTATAAATACTAGAATTTTTAGCATTAATTAGATTGGTTAGCATCTCACATTGTTTTAGATATTTTTTTTTTTTTTTTAGATATTGAATATCATATTGGGTTCTTCTTCAATTTCATATATTTTGGTATAAGATTTGGGGAATTTTCTATTACTTTGATTGAATACTTTTGATTAGATAATTCCCTAGATTGTTTTAGTGAATAAATGTTTCTAGTTAGGTTATGAAATCTCTCCTTGGTCTATGAGGTAGAGTTTTGTGACTTGATCAAGAGGATTTTGAGCTACTTCAATCATTCAAGCTTCAAGGAGCAAGAAGAGGATTCAAGAAGAAAGTTGAGGTGTAGAGATCTTTCCGGATTCAATTGACAACTGGTTTTGGAATTATTTTCTTACCTTCTTCAAGAATTTTTGTTGATAATTCTTGTAATCTAGTTTACCAACCCAATAGGAACTCTCTTCTTCTACATTTCTTTAGAGTAGAAGTGGTTGGTTTCATGTTATACTTTCACTATGAGATTGATCTATTGTGAGTTGATTGTTATGATTTCATTAACTTGAATTTCAATTTGAATTATGGCTTTGATTTGATTGTTTATCTTGAGTTGAGCTCTAATTCGATTTTGTGGTTCGGGTTAACACTAATTGTTAAGCCGGACCTTGGATATACGATTAGTGCTAGATTAGTTTGATTGTCTTCCTATTGATGTACCGGACCTTGGATGATTAGTAGGGATTTGATCTTACTAATATATTCGAGTTGTTCTTCACGTATGAATTTCTTTGAACGACACGTATTGAGGAAGTTCATCCTTAGACTCGGATTTGGTGAAATTGTAATAGTTGAATCATGATACTTGATTTTGTTGTGAAGTGTATCCTCCACTCTCTCTAATGTGTTTAGTGAGTTCTTCACATATTCAATATTATCTCATCCATGATTTTACTTTACTTGCTTTTAATTTTCTTTCTAGATTTAGAAATCAATCTTATCATTCTTGATATTGGTTGGTTTACTTGTTGAATGATCCTTATTCACAAATCATATTCATAATTAGTTTGATTATATTTTCCACACTAGAATTTAATAGAAGTCCTAGGGAAAAACGATTTTTATAAATTTAAAATCTGAATACCACCATATTTACTAAACTATTTCGATAGGTGCTCTTCCTAATTGAGTTATTTTATTAGTGACAAACCTATTTTAACTTTGAAGATTCCTATTATTTTTAGTATTATTTATTCGATTATTTATATTAATATTATATATAACTCAAATACACATCGGATTTTTGGCGCCGTTGCCGGGGAAGCCTATTAATTTTCGTGATATTTTTCCTCTAAGTTCGTTGTAATTTTTGGGAAAAATTTTCATTAACGGTGTGAAATTTATAACGAATTAATTTTGATATGATTTGTTTTATGATATCATTCTCAAGTAACTTTTACTTTTCATGTCTAATTCTTAGAATATCTTTTATCTCTTTGATAGATCTTGGATATTTGCTTGATCGATTTTAATTCATTTAGTTTAGATGTTTTCAATTTCATTTGTTTCTTATTTTTAGTTGAGTAGTTAAATTTTGATTCTATGGATTTTTTTTTCTTGTCTTTAGTAGTTTTCTTATGTTACTTGTATTTTGTTTCTCTTGCTTTCTTATTGATTTGTTTTCTTAGAATTTCTTTTGCTTAGATTATAGATTTTTGGATTTAGATCTTAGGTTAGATGATTTAGTATCATGATTTTTAGGTTTAGTTAGTGTTTTGGTTAGTTTAGATCCTTTAGGTAAACTTTTACTTAGAAATTTTGGTTAGATATAGCTTAGATATTTTAGATTTATGTTAACTTTAGTTGATTTAGATTTTATAGCTTAGTTAGTTTAGTGCTTTAGATTAGGTAAGCTTTTGAATCTTTAGATCCTTATCCTTTAGAATAACTTAGATCTTTAGGTTTAATCTCTTAGTTTGATCTTTAGTTTAAAATTTTTAGATCTAATTGTTTTTCTTACTTGCTAACTTGATATAGTTTGTTCTAATCCTTCTAACTTTTTCTAACTAGTTCTTAGGTATGGTTAGTATAAGATCTAACTAGTTTTCTAACTTGATTCTCTCTTTGATTGATGTCTATTTCATGTTCTTAGATGTATTTCCATGCTTTCATTTTATGATTTTTGATAGTTGATATAGATATTATCTTGATTTTTAGGTATTATGCTAGAATAGTTTAGTTTACTTCTCTTCTTAACCTTAGCCTCATTTACTTGTCATTTGCTTGTTTTGCATTTTCATTAGTTGTCTTACATTTCTTAGTTAGTTTTGCATTTTCATATCATTTTATCTACATTCTTTTATTTTCTTTAAGAGCTTTCTAGTTTAGTTAGATTCTAATAATATCTTCAATTCATGAAGACTATTATCTAGATACTTACTTTTGCTAGACATTGATTAGATGTTCTTCATATTTTCTATCTTTTATTTGTTAGCCTTAATATGTGCTTGATATGAGTTTTGGTATAGCTTTTCTTTTAAATTTCTTCTTTTGAAATTTTTGTTAGATTTTGCATGAATAGGATTTTCAATAAATGGTCACCATTATTACTATTAGTCTTGTATCTTTAGGATTTTTTCTAGTATTCTTTGAATTCTTTAGGTAATAATGTAGTATAACTTTTTGTTGAGTAGCAAGCATTCTTAGAAACTAATTCTAAGAAATGCTAGTTTAGTGACCAACATTTCTAGTTTAGTTATTTAATTAATTCTCTTCACTAGCTTTGTTACGTTTCATTTTCAGATTTCAAGTATTTTGTTTTGTTTTGTTTTTGCATAAGATTTAGTTAGTTTGCATGTTTTGTTTTTCTTTGCAATTGATTTAATATACTCGTATGAATATGCATATGATGTTTTGTCTCATATTATGTTGAATTCCAATAGTTAGTTTTGTGCTTGCATGAATTTGCTGTTCTTTGTTTTCCTTTACTTAGCATATGTTTTAGTTGTTTTGATGGTTTTACCAAACTGCATATTACTTTGTATAGCTTTTATTTAGGTAAATATTATTGCATGGATCTTGCTTTACTATCTTTTGCATTCCAGTAGTTAGATTTAGGTATTTTAGTTTTATATAGTTTGCATGACCTTCTTGTTAATTAGATAGATTACATGTTAGCCATGTGGCTAGAATAAATTGTATGACTTTTTGTAGCTTTTTGCATGTTTTTGCATGGCTTATATATACGTAGGTATTATTAATTGCAACTTGATCTTCCAGTAGTTCTTTTTGCATGTACTTTATTATAGGAATAGATGTATATATATATTATGTATCCTCATTTCCAGTAGGTAGTGCTTATTCTTTGTTCTTTTTGATTTTGCATAGCATTTAGTACATATAGATACATTAGATGTATGTCTTATTTCTTTACTGTATCTAATGTTCAGTGTATAGATATAGATATTGTATGCATAATGCATTTCAAAATCTTTTTCCAGTTTGTTCTTTATTTAAATTCATGATGATTTTGTTTGCACTTCAATTTTCCAGTAGCTTAATTAGTTATTTTTTGTATACTGTTTTTGAAAAAAAAAAAAAAAAAAAAATTTCTGGCAGTCCAGTAGCATTTTGTTTGCCTCACTGCTGCTGAATATTAAATCCAATAGTTTTTGTATGTTTTGTTTTTCACTTCATCTAGTTAGCTTAATGCATGATGTTTTCTGTTTGTACTACATTTTCCAGTAGATTAGTTCATGGTTGTATTGTACTTTCTTTTGCATGGTTTTGCATGAATTGTTTGTAGATCCATTAGTTTGTTTTCCTTGGTAGTTTAGTTTGCATTTAGTTTTCTAAAGTTCCATGGCAGTAGCATTAGTGTTTAGGATTGCATTTCTATTGCAGATTTCGTCCATTTTCCTTTGTGCATTTTAATTCTAGTATACATGTGTTCTGTTTTTGGTATATAAATTCTAGTGGGCTGCTATTTCCTCTGTTTTGCAGAAAATTCCAGTAGCTATATGGCTAATTCCTCTGTTTTATACAAAATTCCAGCAGCCTCACTATGTATAACTCTGTATTTGCTCTGTTCTAAAAAATTCCAGAACTGACATTTCAATTCCCCTGCTCTTTCCTTTGTTCTCGGCAGTAGCCGACAGCATGCATCATTTTTGTTTCAATTTCTTTTCCTTAAAATTTTCGTCCAGTTTGCTCTACAATTCAGTTCTCTTCCATTTCTTTTTCTTTTCTATTAAAACTCCTATTTGCATGCTATTTAATTCTTTTTCTTTCTTTCCTCCATCTTCATTCAGTTCTATTGCATTTCATTTCTTTTTCTTTTAAATTCAATTCTTTTGCATGAGTTTCATTTCTTTTCCTTTCTTCCTCCATTTTTAATTCTTTTAAGCTTCCTTTTACTGTATGCATTATTCAAATTATTCTTCAATTCATTTGCATGGATTTTCCAATTTATTATTCTTTTATTCTTTCATTCTTTTTCTTCTTTCTTTCATTCAATTAATTTAATTCATTTTCTTTTCCTTATTTTTTATTAGATTAGCATTATTTAATAATCTTATATTTTATTTCCTTTTATCCTTACTAATCTCTCTTTTCTTGTTTTGTAGGTAATGAGATTTCTTTCTCTTGTTTTTCTCAATCTTTTAATTTCTTTAGTAGATCATTTGTAGTAGGACATTTTTAATCTTGTAATTTCTTTCTTTCTTTGTTTTGTTCTATTCTATCTTTCTTGATTGTATGTTGAAGGTAAAACAGGAATCAAAAGGTTTCGCTACAAAACCTGGAAATGCAAGTGGGACAATTGTCCAGGCAATTTTCAGAACAAGCAAAAATGATTACTCCCTAACAGCACCATACAAAATTCCATCGAATAAATCGACAGATGATGTTGTTAGGGAGGACAAAATGAGCCTTATAAAAGTCATTTAAGAAGGAAGAAGCTCCTAAGAAAGGAACAAAATAAGTTCCAAGCATGCTTGCTCGGAAACAAGATTTGTCTTTCTTCCCTTTCCTTTTACCGCTTTTATCGAGTCATACTTGGTTTTTGGCGTTCAATTATTGTCTATATCGCTTTCTTAGTCCCGGATGTTCCGGATAGGGTTTATTTGTTTTATTTTTTCACTTTTTAGATGATTTTAATTGTTTTTGCTCGGCATGAACTATTTGATTTATTTAGGATTTTTATGATTATCTTTTGTGTTCATAGTATACTTTCCCGTTTTAAATAAAATTTTCTTGTTTTTATTTTTCTAGTTTTTCGCACTTATTCCCGTTTTGTATTTATAGTTTTCTCGCACTTTCTTATTTTTCAAAATAAGTTGTGGGGTATTCGCTTTTTACACCGAGGACAGTGTAATTTTCAAGTTGTGGGTAGGTGCACACACCGATGTTATCTCGTTTTATCTCGAATTGCCAAAAATTTTCAAATTTTTCAAGATAATTAGTTTACTTGAAAAGATTGTTTTGTGAACTTTTTGTGGAATTTGATTTGCTTAGCCGATGATATAAACTATGTGTTGATTGTTAAAAGTCTCGAGATTTGATTTGTTTCATCTCGTTGATACTTGGTACGAGCAAGATTATAGGAAAAATCCTGAAAATTTCTTTTGACATAGCTATTTTTGGTTGTTTGTTCCGATTAGTGGACTACTTTTGGACAACTTATTTGAATAGTATTAAGTCTTTTGGGAATGAAAATGACTTGAGATTTCACTTGAAAATTCTTTGAGAGACTTGCCACAATTTTATTATTTTTGTTAAATAAATTGTTGAAATAAAAGGTTATTTGCATGTATCCTTTGCTACTTGAGCACCACTCCTTATGGGAATTGAATTCCTGGTGCCCTAAGGTCCTCGGGATCTGGGAGTCATCGGAGTGGAACTCGTTACAAGGGTAGTTAAAGTTGATATTGTTAAGCAAACAATAAAAACCTTGAATAAAAGAAAATAAATTGAATAAAAATTCTACTTTTGAATAAGTGGCTTGTTTCTTGAGATTTGATTGTGATTATTTCTCGTTGTTGAAGTTTTTGATCGACTAAACCACTATTTGAATAGTTGCTTTGAAAGAAAGTTTGTCATTTGGATCATCAATTGAGATAGAGCACACACTTCACTCGGGATGATTTTATGATCGTTTTTCGTATTTAAGTTGAAAATGTTTTGTTCAAATTGAGTTTTCTTGACTTAGACATAAAACATTTGATGAGGCATAAAAGTGAATCTTCCTTTAGCACTTTGTTGATGAGATCTTTGAAAAGTAAACTAGTCTATGTTGAAATTTTTGAGAAAATTCATGCACATCTCAAATAAATTGAATTTTCTTTTTGAGCTATTTGATGTTAGTTTGTTTCTTCTTAAACTTCTTTTATTTGATTTGCTTGAGGACAAGCAAAGTTTAAGTTGTGGGGTATTTGAGACTGATAACATCAAATATGATCATGATTTGAGATATAAATTGTGCATGATTTGTGATTATAATTGTATTAAATTGAGATAAATTGATTGATTTTAGGTTTAATTGCAAATATTCTGTTTCGGGTAACTTCTGGGGCAAATTGGTGAAAAAAGATAAATTCAGAGGCAAAAGTGCAACATTCTGGAAATACGCTACGCCCGTGGAAGATTACATACGCCCGTTGCCCTTTTGTGCATAACGCCCGTAGCGGAGTAAACGCTCGTTTCCCTGTGTGCATTACGCCCGTATGAATTAACTGTCTTCTCTACGCCCGTGGCACTCTGGATCAAACGCCCGTAAGGTGTAACCGCATCTAAACGCCCGTAGAGCATAGAGGGCTACGCCCGTAAGGATGCTCTCGTCCAATATTTTTTTGAAAAATGACGATTTTACCCCTGGTTTAGTTTATCTATAAATACGAGAATTTTTAGCATTAATTAGATTGGTTAGTATCTCACATTGTTTTAGATTTTTTTTTTTTTTTTTTTAGATACTGAATATCATATTGGGTTCTTCTTCAATTTCATATATTTTGGTATAAGATTTGGGGAATTTTCTATTACTTTGATTGAATACTTTTGATTAGATAATTCCCTAGATTGTTTTAGTGAATAAATGTTTCTAGTTAGGTTATGAAATCTCTCCTTGGTCTATGAGGTAGAGTTTTGTGACTTGATCAAGAGGATTTTGAGCTACTTCAATCATTCAAGCTTCAAGGAACAAGAAGAGGATTCAAGAAGAAAGTTGAGGTGTAGAGATCTTTCCGGATTCAATTGACAACTGGTTTTGGAATTATTTTCTTACCTTCTTCAAGAATTTTTGTGGTTCGGGTTAACACTAATTGTTAAGCCGGACCTTGGATATACGATTAGTGCTAGATTAGTTTGATTGTCTTCCTATTGATGTACCGGACCTTGGATGATTAGTAGGGATTTGATCTTACTAATATATTCGAGTTGTTCTTCACATATGAATTTCTTTGAACGACACGTATTGAGGAAGTTCATCCTTAGACTCGGATTTGGTGAAATTGTAATAGTTGAATCATGATACTTGATTTTGTTGTGTAAGTGTATCCTCCACTCTCTCTAATGTGTTTAGTGAGTTCTTCACATATTCAATATTATCTCATCCATGATTTTACTTTACTTGCTTTTAATTTGCTTTCTAGATTTAGAAATCAATCTTATCATTCTTGATATTGGTTGGTTTACTTGTTGAATGATCCTTATTCACAAATCATATTCATAATTAGTTTGATTATATTTTCCGCACTAGAATTTAATAGAAGTCCTAGGGAAAAACGATTTTTATAAATTTAAAATCCGAATACCACCATATTTACTAAACTATTTCGATTGGTGCTCTGCATAATTGAGTTATTTTATTAGTGACAAACATATTTTAACTTTGAAGATTCCTATTATTTTTAGTATTATTTATTCGATTATTTATATTAATATTATATATAACTTAAATACACATCGGAGACCGTGTTGACACCTGTTTTGGGCAAAAATTGTACTTTTAGTCCTTCTTTTGTGCTTTTTATTCAATTCAGTCCCAAAAGTAACCCGACACAGAATATTTACAATTAAACCCAAAATCAATCAATTTATCTCAATTTAATATAATAAACCTCAACAATTATGAACAATTATCCTTCCAAAACATTATCAAATTTAGCGTTATCAGCGGAGTAAATTATACTTCAAAAGTTGATCGGATATTCCAAAAAGTTTAAAATTGCCATGAAATTTGAGAAAATTCGAAAAATATGGGCCCAGAGAAGCTCACCCTACCCCACACTTAAAATGAACATTGTCCTCAGTGCTGAACGTAGGTGAAACAATTACCCCATACTTAATTTAAATCATATATTCAATGAACATGTTGAGAAAATGAGACACAGGAAAAGATAAAGCGTTAACATATATGTCATAATCACTTCAGCACAACCCAACATAATCATCAAATAATTATCTCTACAGAATCGGATAAAGGAATAAAAACAAAAACAAAGAAGAAAACAAGAAAAAGGGAAAGAAGATAAACTAGGCATCTAGGGGTTGCAGCGGCTGCTGGATTTGAAATAATGTAACGGTGTGGTGGTACGGTGGTGCGGTGGTGGAACCTCATCCTCGGCAGATATCCATATACCCTCAACTTGTATGTCTATCCATGTTCCGTCGGGTAATGATGGTCACAGGTGAAAGAGATGTGCTTTCCATAATGAGAGCTGCAATATCTATTCAAAGAAATCTCGCAACTCTAGCAATGAAATATCTCAAAGCACGTTCACGAGTGTTAGTAGCATATTCCTTAGCCGTTCTAGCGAATATTCCAATTATATACACAAGAATGCGTCTAAAAACATGTGATAACTCATTTATGTCTATGGCATGAATCCTTCAATATTCTCCTTTCTATTAATAGCTAGCATGCAAGCATAACATGCAAACAATGGAGTACAAAATGAGTAATAGAAGCTTTTGACCTTCTAAGATAAACAAAATGATACACAGTGATATGGTCCTAAAATATATTTTAAGGACTGATAACGCTAAATTTGATAATGTTTTTGAAGGGTAATTGTGCATATTTGTTGAGGTTTAATAGAGTAAGTACTTTGATTTGCACATTCTGCCTTTGCATGCCTTTGATCTTTTAATAGTGTATAGTATGTCTATTATGTTGAATTCCAGTAGCTATGGTTGAACTGCATGTTTAGTTTTTCATTGCATGATTTTTGTTGATTACATATATTAGTTCTGCATGATTCTATTATGTATAGTATAGTGTGTATATTACATAAACAGTAGATGTACTCTCAAGAGTTACACTTTTTCTTTGTACGAATTTGCATGCTTATGTATATATACTAGTTGCATATTTACTTGTTAGTGAAATTTGCTTTTTACATTTTGTCTTATACAGTATGCATGGTTTCTATGGTTTGCATGGCTTATATATATATATATATATATATATATATATATATATATATATATATATATATATATATATATATATGTACGTATTTTAATTGCAACTTGTAGTTTCCAGTAGTTCTTTTTGCATGCACTTGATTAATTGATGTATATATAATGTATTCCAATTTCCAGTAGACTAGTTCTGCATGTTTCGATCTTACAGTAAGCATTGTACATGTTTTTGCATGGTGTATGTATGTATATTAGTATTTCATCTTGTATTCTGGTATAGTTTTCATGTATGTATTTACTCTTTCATGTAATAGGTATGTATTAGATTTTATATATATATATATAAAGCATTTTCAGTTCCAGTAGATAATTACATAGATACTGAGTTAACTTGCATGGTTAGTTTAGGTAGTTCTTTGCTTAGTTTATCATTGCATGGTAGTTAGATTATCTTTCCAGTAGATTTTTTGTGCATGTTTCGTTTTCGCATTAGGACAATTGCATGACTTGCACGGTTTTATTGTAATATACATTTGCGTGTTTTTGCATGGTGAGTTTATATACTTAATAATCTAGATACTTAGTTAGTATTCTTTAAGTGTTGGCTTTTATATAGATTTTATTTACATGGATATTTTAGGAAGTTTGCATGTGTCACATGGCTAATTTTAAATTTGCTATAGTTGGAAATTTCGTTTGTAAACCTTCCATGTTTAAATAATGCATGCAGTATTTGCTTCATTTCCAATTTAGTGCAAGTTCAGTAGGTATGTATATATTTTCCTTTTGATTTACAATTACTTTACAGTAGCAAATGCATGATGTTTTCTGTTTGTACTACATTTTCCAGTAGGTTAGTTCATGGCTGTATTGTAAATTCATGGTATTGTAATTAATGGGCATATAGATACATTAGTTGTATATAATCTCATTTCTTTTGTTTTTCAATTTCCAGTAGCTAGATGATTTTTGTGTATATATGTTCACTAAATTTTCGTCCAGTGGCAGATTTTTATGTACTGCTGCCTTGTATTTAATCCAGTAGATATTGCATGCTTTGTTCTTTTCTTGTGAGAAATTCCAGTAAGTAAACCTTACTGCCCCGGCTGTAATTTTTCCAGTAAATTTCAGTATGCTAACTGCTCTGTTCATTATATAAGTTCCTCTGTTTTTAATACAAATTCCAGTAGCTAACATATGCACAACTCTGTAATTACTCTGTTTTGTATAATTTCCAGAACTGAATATTTTATTTTCCCCTGCACTCTCCCCTGTTCTTTCCACCCGAGAGCATGCATATTTTCCTTTTCATTTTATTTCTTCAAATTATCGTCTAGATTCCATTTCTTTTCTATTTCTTTTCCTTTTCTATTCAATTTTGCATGCTTATCAAATCTTTTCATTTCCTTCTCCATTTTTATTTCCTTCAAACTTCTTTCTATTTTATACATATTCATTCCATACTTATTTATCATTCTTTATCATTCTTTCATTCTTTTTCTTCTTTCCTTCATTCAATTAATTTAATTCATTTTCTTTTCCTTATTTTTGATTAGATTAGCATTATTTAATAATCTTATATTTTACATCCTTTTATCCTTACTAATCTCTGTTTTCTTGATTTGTAGGTAATGTGATTTCTTTCTCTTATTTTTTTTCTTGTTCTTTTAATTTCTTTCCTAGATCATTTGTAGTAGGACATTTTGAATCTTGTAATTTCTCTCTTTCTTTGTTTTGTTCTATTCTATCTTTCTTGATTGTTTGTTGAAGGTAAAACAGGAATAAATAGGCTTCGCTACAAAAACCCGGAAATGCAAGTGGGACATTTGTCCAGGCAATTTTCGGAACGAGAAAAATGATTACTCCCTAACAGCACCGAATAAAATTCCATCGAATAAATCGTTAGATGAGGTTGTTAGGGAGGACAAAGAGAGCCTTATAAAAGTCGTTGAAGAAGGAAGAAGCTCCTAAGAAAGGAACAAAATAAGTTCCAAGCATGCTTGCTCGGAAACACGATTTGTCTTTCTTCCCTTTCCTTTTACCGCTTTTATTGAGTCATACTTGGTTTTTGGCGTTCACTTATTATCTATATCGCTTTCTTAGTTACTAGATGTTCTAGTATAGGTTTTATTATCCTGTTTGTTATATTATTCCCGGATTTTCCGGATAGGGTTTATTTGTTTTATTTATTCACTTTTTAGATGATTTTATTTGTTTTTGCTCGGCATGTACTATTTGATTTATTTAGGAGTTTTATGATTATCTTTTGTGTTCATAGTTTACTTGTTTTTATTTGTTTTTATTTTTCTAGTTTTTCGCACTTATTCCAGTTTTGTATTTATAATTTTCTCGCACTTATTTATTTTTCAAATAAGTTGTGGGGTATTCACTTTTTACACCGAGGACAGTGTAATATTCAAGTTGTGGGGTAGGTGTGTACGCTCGTTTTATCTCAATTTGCAAATATTTTTAAAAAAAATTGCTTAATTTTTAGAATTTTTCAAAATGATTAGTTTACTTGAAAAGATTATTTTGTGAACTTTGTTTAGAAATTTGATTTGCTTAGCCGATGATAGATATCGGTTGTTGATTGTTGAAAGTCTCGAGATTTGATTTTGTTTCATCTTGTTGATACTTGGTACGAGCATGATTATAGGAAAATCCTGAAATTATTTTGACACAGCTATTCTTGGTTGGTTGTTCCGATTAGTGGACTACTTTTGGACAGTTTATTTGAATAGTATTAAGTCTTTTTGGAATGGAAATGACTTGAATTTTCACTTGAAAAATTCTTTGAGATACTTGCCACACTTTTAATTTTCGTTGAATAAATTGTTGAATAAAAGGTTAATTGCATGTATCCTTTGCTACTTGAGCACCACTTCTTATGGGAATTGAATGCCCGGTGCCCTAAGGTCCTCGGGATCCGGGAGTCATCGGAGTGGAACTCGTTACAAGGGTAGTTAAAGTTGATATTGTTAAGCAAACAATAAAAACCTTAAATAAAAGAGAATAAATTGAATAAAAATTTACTTTTGAATAAGTGGCTTGTTTCTTGAGATTTGATTGTGATTATGTCTCGTTGTTGAAGTTTTTGATCGACCGAACCACTATTTGAGTAATTTTCTTTGAAAGAAAATTTGCTATTTGGATCACTAATTGAGATAGAGCACACACTTCACTCAGGATGCTTTTATGATCGTTTTTCGTATTTAAGTTGAAAATGATTTGTTCAATTTTGTTTTTCTTGACTTAAACATGAAAACACTTGATGAGGTATAGAAGTGAATCATTCTTTAAACACTTTGTTTATGAGATCTTTGAAGAGTAAACTAGTTAGTTTGAATTCTTTGAGAAAACATTTATGCACTTCTCTTCAATGATTTGTTGGTTCAAATTCCTTCTTTAATTTGCTTGAGGACAAGCAAAGGTTAAGTTGTGGGGTATTATGATAACGCTAAATTTGATAATGTTTTTGAAGGGTAATTGTGCATATTTGTTGAGGTTTAATAGAGTAAATTGAGATGAATTTGTTAATTGTGTACTTAATTGTGATATTTCTGTTTTCAGGAGGTTTGTGGAGTCAATTGATCAAAAGAGCGAAGTTTAGGGACTAAATATGCAATTTTTGGAAAGAAATACAAATCCAGTCCAGAAACACGCGCTCGGACCAAGAACACGCGCAGCAAGAAGGCTGAACACGGGCTCGGTGAATGAACACGCCCATACAGAAGGAAGAACACGGCCATCATAACACGCGCTCGGTGATAAACCGTCACCGAGCCCGTGTTGCATATAATACCGAGCCCGGGTGTTTGTGCTCTGTCCGAGATTTTAGAGAATTTTGTGTAAAATTACTATTTTACCCCTGTTTTGGTTATCTATAAATATTGGGGTTTTTACCATTATTTAAGGTTGGATAGAGGTTTGATTAGGCTGAATAGCTAAGTAATTGTAAAGGTTTGGTAGAACTTAGAGAGAGATCTATACTTTGATTTTCCAATTTTATTAGAGATTACTCTCTACTTGTTGTAGTATTGAGTATCTTGGGATTAATTAGGTAGGTTTGTCTCAATCCGTAAGGAGATCTACTGAATATATTCTAGGGTATTTGGGCTACACAAATTGAAGATCCAAGTTGAAGAAGCAAAGAAGAATCAAGAGAAGGAGTTGAAGAGGAAGAAGGTTTAATGTCTATGTTTCACTTTCCCCTTTTCTTCTATTATTCCTTGTTATTCTTTGTAATTAGTTAACCAACCTTAGGAATTCTCATTTCTACATTTCTTATAGGTAGATTTGGTTGGTTTTATTTTACAAATTACTTGAGATATTGTGATGTTCTTGGATGGAATGATTGTGGTTTTATTAATTCGAATTGCAATTTCATTGATGACTTTAGATCTGAATTTTATCTTTAGTACAAGCTTTGATTTGAGATTGTGGTTTCGGATTAACACTAATTGTTAGGCCGGACCAGGATATAAGATTAGTGCCAAGTTGATGTGATTAGTTTCCTTTTGATGGACCGGACTAGGATGATTGATGGGAGATTTGATCTTGTCAACATTCAAGTGTTCTTAATCTAGGAATTTCTTGCCACGATCCTTATGGAAGAGATTCTACTTTAGACTTGATTTTGGTGGAGCTATGATACTAGATCCAAGATTATCCTATACTTGGTATTTTGTATCCTCTTATCTCACTTATATTTTACTAAGAATTCCTCCCAACCTTTTTACTTGCTTTATTCCTTACATTGTTCTTTACTTTGCTTTCTAGGATTTAGAATTCAATCTTATCATTCTTGATATTGGTTGATTTACTTGTTGAATGATCCTTATTCACAAATCATATTCATAATTAGTTTGATTATATTTTCCACACTAGAATTTAATAGAAGTCTTAGGGAAAAACGATTTTTATAAATTTAAAATCTGAATACCACCTTATTTACTAAACTATTTCGATAGGTGTTCTGCCTAATTGAGTTATTTTATTAGTGACAAATCTATTTTAATCATAGAGATTCTTATTATTTTTAGTATTATTTATTCGTTTATTTTTATTATTTATATATAACTCAAATACACATCAAGGACAATTCTACTCTCTTCATACTTAAATCATGATCATATCCACCATGTCTAAAAGAAATAGACCTTTTATGATGTTCAAAAAGTATAGAAGATTTACATACTAGTACTTCGTAAGTAGCTCTTCCGCATTAAAAATGCGGTTGTATGGTAGTGTATGCATTTGTGCATCTAACTTTAGAATTGTAAGGGTCTCCCAATCAATTCATCTGCCATGATGTACTAACCCTCTCAGAAATGAGTTGCAGGCTCGGTAGCTACGTTCCAATCTACTTGAAATGAATAAATCGAGATATCAATCGGTGGAAGATGAACTCTCTTCAGTGTCATAGCTGCAAGGTAGCAACTATATATATAGATAACAACTTTTGAGTTAAAATGGCTGAATGCCTTTTCCGTATTAATCTGTATCTTTAAATAACACTTTTTGTACAACCTTAATTTGGTAAGAAATAATATACAATAAATACAATTTACTAATGCTATACTAATCTAGGTAAGATATACAACTATGGTAAGAAGAATAATTGGATCCACAAATCGTGCAAGAATCCCACAGTTAGTGCCACATATAATGCCATTGATATCCCCCCTCAAATTGATGCTTTGGATGATTATGAAGCATCAATTTGTAAACCATAAATTGATGACGGTCTCGGGAAAGAGCCTTCGTAAACACATCAGCTATTTGAAGAGTGGTGTTGATGTGAGGGAGTGAAATAACATGAGTGTCATATGCATCACGAATATAATGACAATCCACTTCAATGTGTTTTGTACGTCCATGAAATACGTGATTAGCGACAATTTGGATGGCACTAGTATTATCCGCATGAAGTGGAGTAGGCTCAATTTGTGGAAAACCAAGTTCACCTAACAGGCCTCGAAGCCAAACAATTTCTGAACATGCAGAAGACATAGCACGATATTTAGACTCAGTTGAAGATTTAGATATTCGATCTTTGGTGTGTGTTTTGAGTGAGTAAAAATGAATATCAAATAAGGCAAATAATCTCACAAAACAGTGTCACAAAATCAAACACAACTAAGGCAGAATACCTATCGCATGCAGATAGTAACACAAGTGTACCACGATTTTAAATTTATAAATATTGTATCCTCGGGAACGTTGGTGACGGCCGGTTAGTTTCTACCAATTATGACAAACTTTAAGGTTCATAGAATTAGTCCTATGTGTCCAATCGATTCAGATATGTTGTTTAAAGAATATTTAAGACGAGAATGGAAAATAATTGACTAAGATCTCTAATGAAGTACGTATGATTAATTAAGTTGAACAGTGTTCGAATGTGTAGCTTGCAAGCGAATCTAAGGCAATTATGAATTCGAATTATCTTACTACCATACCCGAGTTGTCTAGAATGATTACCTCAATACTGGTCGTTGTAAGTAATCCTAAACCTTTTTAGATTAGTTATTAAGGCATCAATTTAATAACATAAACTTAAGATTTGCATTAATTCCAAACCCAAGATTATTAGGATGCCTAACCTCAGTACGGTCGTTGTAAGTTATTAGTCCTAATATGGCAACTTATTAAATCTCCTACGGTCGGGATTCATTAACAAATCGTCAATTTAATTAACAATTGTAGTATCATGCATCAACCTAAGTTTCATAACATAAACTCAATACGAGAATCAAATCGAAAGCGTAAAACAATAAGTAATTCATAATGTATATTAAAACATATCCTTCCCGGGAATATATAAATCATTAATCAATCAATCAAAATAAAGAGTATCTCAGGACACAGAATCATAAAGGAAAAGAAATACAAGAACGAAAAGAAAAGGAAAGAGAAAGTTGCTGTATTGCTCTCACTGCTTCCACGGACTGGCTTAATCCTCCGGACCTCGCCGAGACTTGTACTCCGGATCCTTATCTCGCTTAAGAGATCTTCAGCTATCACTCCCCTCAACTAAACTATAGGGTATCCTTTATGGTGGAGGCTCAACCCTACACTCGAGAAGAAAGAAAAATGAAAACTAAAAACTCGACTAGAGCTTATCACGAAATTCCTATTGGCTAGGAACTCGGAAATGCTCTTGTTTTGAGTGATTCCGGTGTGCTAAAGCTTGCACATGATGCCTCTATTTATAGGGGTGAGTTGGGCAGGAAAACAGAAATTTTCCAATGTGGGACATTTACTAGGCCATAGCAAGCACGGTGCTGCGGGCGTTGCAGGACGGTTCTGCTGGCGTTGCGGCACGGTGCTGCGCGCGTTGTGGCACAATGTTGCACGCATTACTCTTAAATTGAAATTTAGTCCCTAAAAATTTTGAAATCGAAAACAGAAAGAATTTGCGTAATTCTCATTCAATTAAGTCCAATTAACTCCATAATTAACTCGAATTGAACAAAACTAATGTATAAAAACACGATATAAAATCGAGTTATCAATCTTGCTTCTTGCTTTTCCACGATACAAGAGAGTCACCAAGGAACATGCACCAACCAGTAACATGAACGTCGAGTATTAGAACAACCAGCCCAATCTGCATCACTGTATGCAACTAAGCAGATAGGAGTACCCACGGGAAAGAAAAGACCTCGATCGGAAGTTCCCTGCAGATAGCGAATAATACGACTAACAACAGCTAAATGTAGGTGTGTAGGTGTCTGCATAAATTGACTAACTTGTTGGACGAGAAAATGAAATATCCGGCCTAGTAATTGTCAAATAATTTAAACTTCCCACCAAGCGTCGATACAAAGAGGGATCGGAGAGAAAATCACCATCATCACGACATAATTTGACATTAACCTCTAAAGGAGTGTCAACCGAGCGACCATCTTGGAGACTAGCCAAAGCAATAAGATCTCGAGTATATTTATGTTGGTGTAAGAAGATACCGGTAGAAGTAGAATGCACTTCAAGACCTAGAAAATACTGTAAAGGACCTAAATCCTTCATATGAAAGGATTGATGAAGATGCTCTTGAAGTTGGGACATCAAAGTAGAGTCCGGACCTGTAATAACGATATCATCCACATAAATCAAGAGTAAAACTATGCCTATCGTAGTTTTACAAAGAAATAGAGAAGAATCATACTGACTTTGAACAAAAGAGAAGCTTAGAAGCGTAGATCGAAACTTGTCAAACCAAGCACGTGGTGCCTGTTTCAAACCATAGAGAGAACGCCGCTTTACAAACATCCTGAGACGGTGTAACAAACAATCCAGATGGTGGAGTCATATAGATTTATTCCTTAAGATCCCCTGGGCAAGAAAGCATTTTTGACATCCATTTGTCGCAATGACCAACCTTGAGAGGCTGCAATAGCAAGAACAAGTCGTACGAGTAGTCATCTTTGCGACATGGGTAAATGTTTCTTCATAGTCTACTCCATACTCTTGTCGATTACCATGTGCCACCAACCTTGCTTTATATCTATCAAGCGACCCACCGAGCGAAGCTTAATAGAATATACCCATTTACATCCAATGGGTTTGACACCAATAGGGCAAGGAACAATATCCCAAGTATGATTCTCTTGAAGAGCTTGAAGCTCTTCTTGCATGGCTTTTACCCAACATGCATGTTTAGCTACTTGAGAATAAGAAGTAGGAACTTCAGTATTAGATAAAACAGCAGAGAAACCATACCGATCCGGAGGACGACTAGTACGGAGTGACCTTTGTAGAGCCACAAGAGCAGCTTACCATATCGGGATTACGAGGAGTCGGTGAAGATGGAGGTCATCTCCGAGGATAGACAAGGCCGTCTTCAAAACACTCAATAGGGGTTGAGACATCATGGCTTTGATCAAAGGTTGGAAGATGAACACTATCAAAATGAGAGGCATGTTGCTGAAAAAAATACTCATGGTCAAAGAAAATCACATTTCTTGAGATACGCATGCGGTTAACAACAATATCATAGCACAAATATCCTTTATGAGTATTGCTATAACCCATGAATGCACATTTTTAGTATTGAGCCATAAGCTTGTGACGCTCATGAGGTGGCAGATGCACAAAACAAACACAACCAAATGTGTGTAACATGTAATAGTGAGGATGTGAACCAAAAAGACGATAGTAAGGGGAATCAAATCCCAATTGCAGAGAAGGCAAGCGATTGATCAAGTATACTGCGGTCGATAAAGCTTCCACCCAAAATCTAGCCGGAACCGAAGACTCCAACAACAATGTTCGAACCATATCCAACAAGTGACGATTTTACGTTCAGCCACCCCCATTCTACCTGAGGAGTATAAAGGGCACGATCGTTGAGACAAAATACCTTTCTTTTGTAAGAAGCTTTGAAATTCATGTGACATGTATTCCCCTCCATTACCGGATCGTAATATCTTAATACATGTAGAAAATTGCGTCCGAATATAGTCGAGAAAAGTTTGGAAAATAGTGAACACTTCAGCCTTGTTGTGCAGGAAATATGTCCAAGTGAAACGACTGTAATCATCAATAAATGTTACAAAATATTTGTAATGGGCATGCGAGATAACAGGAGAAATACCCTAAAAATCGGAATGTATGATCTCAAAATAGGTAGTAGCACGATTGCCAAAAGAAGGAAAAGGTAATATCTTACTTTTTCCTAACTGGTGTGTGTTTTGAGTGGGTAAAATATAGTATCATATAAAGCAAATAATCTCACAAAACAGTGTCACAAAATCAAACACAACTAAGGCAGAGTACCTATCGCATGCAGATAGTAACACGGGAGTACCACGATTTTAAATTTATAAATATCGTATCCTCGGGAATGTTGGTGACGGCTGGTTAGTTTCTACCAATTATGACAAACTTTAAAGTTCAGGGAATTAGTCCTATATGTCCATTCAATTCAGATATGTTTTTTAAAGAATATTTAAAACAAGAATGGAAAGATAATTAACTAAGATCTCTAATGAAGTACGTATGATGAATTAAGTTGAACAATATTCGAAAGTTCAGTTTGCAAACAGATCTAAGGCAATTATGAATTCAAATCGTCTTACTACCATACCCGAATTATCTAATGTGATTACCTCAATATGGTTGTCGCAAGTAATCCTAAACCTTTGTAGATTAGTTATTAAGTCGTCAATTTAATAAGTTAATCTTAAGGTTTGAATTGATTATGAACTCGCGATATATTAGGCCGTCTAACTTCGATATGGTTGTCGCAAGTTATTAGACCTAATCTGCAATTCGTTAAATCTCCTATGGTTGGGACTCATTAATAAACAGTCACATTTAATTAACTATTGTAGTATCATGCATCAACCTAAGTTTCATGGTATAAACTCAATACGAGAATCAAATCGAGAAGCGTAAAACAATAGCAATTCATAATGTATATTAAAACGTATCCTTCCCGGGAATATATAAATCACTAATCAATCAATCAAAATAAAGAGTATCTTAGGACACGGAATCATAACATATAAAGGAAAAGAAATGCAAGAACGAAAAGAAAAGGAAAGAGAAAGTTGTCGTGTTGCTCTCACTTCGCTTCCACGGCCGGCTTAATCCTTCGGACCTCGCCGAGACTTGTACTCGGATCCTTATCTTGCTCTAAAGATCTTCAGCTACCACTCCCCTCAACTAAACTATAGGGTATCCCTTATGGTTGAGGCTCAACCTTACACTCGAGAAGAAAGAAAAATGAAAATTGAATCTCGACTAGAGCTTATCACGAAATTCCTATTGGCTAGGAACTCGGAAATGCTCATGTTCGAGTGATTCCGGTGTTCTTCAACAACCGGGGGAGTGCATCTATTTATAGGAGTAGAAAAGGGGCTGAAAACAGTGAAAATTCGATGTGGGACGCCAAAAATACTGTCAACACGGGCAGGAACACGCCCGTGTTGGCCTTTTTTCAAGAAATTGCACTTTTAGTCCCCGATTTCTTCCTTTCTCCAATTTTGGTCCCTGAAACTTTTGAAATCAAAAACAGAAGGAATTTGCGTAATTTCCATTCAATTAAATCCAATTAACTTCATAATTAACTCGAATTGAACACAATTAATGTATAAAAACAAGATATAAAATCGAGTAATCAAATACCCCACACTTAATCTTTTGCTTGTCCTCAAGCAAACTACTAAATATAGTCCAAGAAAACACATATAACTCAACTAACCATGTTCATCAATTAAGCACAGGAGGTGTTCAACAATTCAAATTTGTTCAGAAAATCGGAATGGACTATCAAAGAGTGAATTACTCCTAATGCCTCATCAAATGTATCATGTGCAAATCAAGAAGAAATAATTCAAAATATCCATATTAAATCAACACACATCTAATCATAGAATCTCCATGGGTGTAGTGTGTGTTCTAATTTGACTCATCATCCAAACAATAGACTTCCCTTCAAACTAGTAGAAAGATAGTATGTTGATCACTTAGACGTCACAACAGCTAATTACAATTAACTATTTAGGGATCAAGTCACAATGCCACACTTATTACTCTCTCTTTTTTTTTTTAAATATACTCGTTTTTTTAAAAAAAAATATATATATATATTTTATTTTATTTTTTTTTCAATGCAGTAGGTATAAGCGTTTACTTAACCATGTTAACTTTAACTACCCTTGTAGCAGGTCTCACTCCGGTGGCTCCCAGACCTCAAAGACCTTAGGGAACCAGGCATTCAATTCCCTTCAGGAGTGATTCCTAAGTAGCAAAGAACACTTGCAAACTACCCTTATTAAAATAAATAACGAAAAAAAAAAACTAGTGGCATGCTTCTCAAACTCCTATCAAGTCACCATAGCAGCTATCACAACATCCGGATGGTCTAACACTATTTAACTAAAAGTCCAAAAGTGATCCATTAGTCAAACAATTTCGCCAAAATAGATGTGCTCAAGATAACAAGGATTTCTTACAACTAGACTAGCATCAAGTTTCTATGAATAAATCAAACTCAATCCTCAAGATTCTTACAATCAAACAAATAGTTTTTATCATAGGCGGAGTAAATCATGCTTCAAAAGTTTATCGGATATCCCAAAAAGTTTAAAATTGCCATAAAATTCGAGAAAATTCAAAAAATTTCAAAATTTAGCCCACGGAAATTCACCCCCTACACCACACTTAAAATGAACACTGTCCTCGGTGTTGTAGGCAGGTGGAGATGAAAACCTCACACTTAATCTAAAACATCTATGAACAAATAAGACAAAGCAAAGCAGAAAGATGTTTAAGACTAAGTAGTGTCCTAAAATAGAAAACACCAACAAGAAAACAAAGCAAAAAAAAACAAACGCGAAAAAGAAAAGGAAGAAAAAGGGAAAGAAGAAAAACTAGGTATCCAGTGGTTGCAGCGGCTGCTGGAATCAAAATGATGTGGCGGTGTGGTGGTGCGGTGGTTCGTATGATGGAACCTAATCCTCAGCAGATGTCCATATACCCTCAACTTGTATGTCTGTCCATGTTCCGGAGGGTAGTGATGGTCACAAGTGTAGTAGATGTGCTTTCCATACCGAGAGCTGCAACTGCAATATCTATACCAAGAAATCTAGCAACTCTAATGATGTTATGTCTCAAAACACCTTCACAAGTGTTAGTAGCATATTCCTTAGCAGTTCAAAGCAAATATTCTAATCATGTACACAGGAATACGTCTAAAAACATGTGATAACTCATTTATATCTATGGCATTAATTACTTCTATATTCTCTTTTCTATTAATAACATGCAAGTATAACATGCAAACAATGAAGCTCAGAATGAGAAACATAAGCTTTTGACCTTCTAAGATTAACAGAATGATACACAGTGGTATGGTCCCAAATAGATTTTAAGGACAATTCTAAACTCTTCATACTCAAATCATGATCATATCCACCAAGTCTAAAAGAAATAGAATTTTTATGATGCTCAAAAGTTATGGAAGATTTACATACTAGTACCTCGTAAGTAGCTCTTCCGCAATAAAGATGCGGCTATAGAGTATGCATCAATTAATTCATCTGTGCATTCAACTCAAGAATTGCAAGGGTCTCCAAATCAATTCTTCTGCCATGATGTACTAATCCTCTCAAAAATGAGTTGTAGCGCTCAGTAGCTACATTCCGATCTACTTGAAATATCCGAAATGAATAAATCGAGATAGCGATCGGTGGAGGATGAACTCTCTTTAGTGTCATAGCTGCAAGGTAGCAACTACATGTATATAGAGATAGAGAAAGAGAGTTGAGTGAATTTAGAGATAAATAGGGGATAGAGTAATGAATAGCTATGAGTAGCAAAGTTTGCACAGTTCCCCATGAACACGGTCGTGCAGTGCACATGCACAATCGAATTCTACCATTCTTGAATCTAATGTGTTCCAAACAATTTATATGCAGTAAAATTTTTACTGGAACAATCATTATCCACTCAATAACTCAATTGACAAAACAATGTCTTATCCGGAACATCCAACATCTATTTAATTAAACAAGTGTAATCACTATGTTGGAACATCCAGTTTCTATCATGCCATCATCATTTAGCACATATATACCTGTCTGGAACTTCTAGAATCTACTCAAGTAAGCATAGTAGTCCTAAACTAGAACATCCAATCTCTTAAATAAACGTGAAAATCCTATTCCGGAGCATCCAGTTTCTAAATAAACAGAGTAGACACAAATTACGCCAAAAACCACGTAAGACACCTTAAAATAAAACACACAAACAAAAGACAAACAAAGAAAAACAAGAACAAGAAAAACAAAACAAAACAAAGAAAAAAAAAACATAGGGTTGCCTCCCTATAAGCGCTTCTTTACTGTCATTAAGCTGGACTGCCTTTCCTCCTTAGAAGGACTGCATGTTCGATTTTCTCGAACAATTCCCTGTAAAATTTAAACTTCTATTTGTTCACCTTGAATGATGTTTCACCCTCATTCATTACTTCACAAGCTCCCATGGCGAGACTTGTTTGATAATGAAGGAGTCCGTCCAATAGCTTTAAAACATCCTGAAAACATTTTCAAATGTGAAAATAATAACATTTTTATCCTCAAGTTGAAATTCCTTTAAACTGTCTATCGGGCCAAATCCTATTTTTCCATTTAAAGCTCATTGAATTTATCATATTCATCAAATTCATTCAGTTTTTAGGTTTTTATCCAATGTACACAAAATGCATTATAATTCAACAAGTGAGTGCAGGGTGATCAGTGTACATATTAGTGTTGGACAAGACCAAATATATCAAATGTATATACAACAACTAGCATAGTATATCATTTGGAATTTCATAGCATATCTTTGTCCTCAAACAACTCCTACTACATAATTACTAACATCACATATCATATAGCCAATTTCAATCGGGGGGATTTCATAATGGGTGCAGTAGTGAAAGAATTCCTTTAATAAAATTCATGCAAAAATGCCTTATCAAACACAAAAGGAATAACTTTTTCAGTTAAGCATATGCGTTGGTTTCATGCATCTTTAAAACATAGATTCCAGATTTCACAAACAATGCATGAACGTATATCAATCATATGAAATCATCTATAAACTCCCTTATCATGTTAAGAATATAATATAACTATAACACTATTCAGAAAACATTAGAACATGTATGAGAGCAAAGGATAGGATTGATACCTGGATTGTCAGTAATTGTAAGCAAAAGCTCTTTTGTACCTCTTGAGTGCATTCAGTTGCAACTTCCTTTCGTTTCTCATTTAGAGTGCAATTAAAATCATGGAAGCTCTTACCTTCATCTTAGGAATCCTTATTAGAAATGGGTTGGCCAGCCCTTTCGGTTTCAATTCAGTGGATCCTCGCACGATGAAGTCAAAAATTTTCAGTTTTTGATAATACCAAAGATAGATTAGGCATGATTTTTTTTTTCTTATATATCACCCTAGATAATCTCTAGAGTTTTTCCTAGTATGGTTTTAGAATGAATTTTCTAAAACTAGATGACCTTAATTATTTAATTCTAGATAATTTCTAAAATTAACAATTTTCGAAACCGTATACTTAGGAAAGTGAGGTCTAATTCCACTAATCAAGTCATAAAGGATAGATACTACCGTTACCAAATCATAAAATTTCTAAAATTTTGATCAGGAATTTTAAAAATATTATGAATTTTTGCATTCAAAAATCTGGTGTGTGTTTTGAGTAAGTAAAATATAGTATCATATAAAGCAAATAATCTCACAAAACAGTGTCACAAAATCAAACACAACTAAGCCGGAGTACCTATCGCATGCAGATAGTAACACGGGAGTACCACAATTTTAAATTTATAAATATCGTATCCTCGAGAACGTTGGTGACGGCTGGTTAGTTTCTACCAATTATGACAAACTTTAAAGTTCAGGGAATTAGTCCTATATGTCCACTCAATTCGGATATGTTGTTTAAAGAATATTTAAAACAAGAATGGAAACATAATTAACTAAGATCTCTAATGAAGTACGTATGATTAATTATGTTGAACAATATTCGAAAGTTCAGTTTGCAAACGGATCTAAGGCAATTATGAATTCGAATCGTCTTACTACCATACCCGAATTATCTAATGTGATTACCTCAATATGGTTGTCGCAAGTAATCCTAAACCTTTGTAGATTAGTTATTAAGTCGTCAATTTAATAAGTTAATCTTAAGGTTTGAATTGATTATGAACTCGAGATTATTAGGCTGTCTAACTTCAGTATGGTTGCCGCAAGTTATTAGACCTAATCTGGAAATTCGTAAAATCTCCTATGGTTGGGACTCATTAACAAACCGTCAATTTAATTAATTATTGTAGTATCATGCATCAACCTAAGTTTCATGGCATAAACTCAATAAGAGAATCAAATCGAAAGCGTAAAACACTAAGCAATTCATAATGTATATTAAAACGTATCTTTCCCGGGAATATATAAATCATTAATCAATCAATCAAAATAAAGAGTATCTTAGGACATAGAATCATAACATATAAAGGAAAAGAAATGCAAGAACGAAAAGAAAAGGAAAGAGAAAGTTGTCGTGTTGCTCTCATTGCTTCCACGGGCTGGCTTAATCCTCCGTGACCTCGAGACTTGTACTCCGGATCCTTATCTTGCTCTAAAGATCTTCAGCTACCACTCCCCTCAACTAAACTATAGGGTATCCCTTATGGTTGAGGCTCAACCCTACACTCGAGAAGAAAGAAAAATAAAACTGAATCTCGACTAGAGCTTATCACGAAATTCCTATTGGCTAGGAACTCGGAAATGCTCCTATTCCGAGTGATTCTGGTGTGCTTCAACAACTGGGGGAGTGCTTCTTTTTATAGGAGTAGAAAAGGGGCTGAAAACAGTGAAAATTTGATGTGGGACGCCAAAAATACCGTCAACACGGGCTGCAACACGGGCAGGAACACGCCCGTGTTGGCCTTTCTTTCCGGAAATTGCACTTTTAGTCTTGATTTCTTCCTTTCTTCAATTTTGGTCCCCGAAACTTCTAAAATCAAAAACAGAAGGAATTTGCGTAATTTCCATTCAATTAAATCCAATTAACTCCATAATTAACTCGAATTGAACACAATTAATGTATAAAAACACGATATAAAATCGAGTTATCACTAACTTACAAGTAGAACAATCAAGAGTAGAACATGGAACTTTGCTACCAAGAAATCCTCGATTCATTAAAGTAGACAAAATTACATTATTTGGGTGACCCAAGCGTTTATGCCAAATGTCCACCTTATTCTCAACAAGAATAGAAGCTAAAGACAAAGATCTAGGAACAGTAAATTGCAATGGAAATAATCTGCCCACTTTAGGCCCCCTCGCGATCACCTTCCCCGACATTTGATCCTGCACAAGACAACCATTTCGAGAAAAATGAACATCATAGTTATTATCCACCATTTGGCCAACTGAAAGAAGACTAGTAGACAGTCCGGGAGATACAAATACATGAGGAAAAGAAGATGTAACATCACAAATAGCTGTAATTGGAAGATTACTGCCATTGGCTATCTGAATATGTTGTGTGCTAGTATACTTTCGCAAATTATGTAACAAATTAGATGAGCCAGTCATATGATTAGAAGCGCCGGAATCAATAAACCAAGGAGAAACAATGGAATTACTAGTACCTTGAACCCCAAGACCAGAGAAAGCTGTGAGAATCATTTGTTGTACCATTTTTGGAGTAAGAGTGGGCTGAGTTGTGATTGGAGAAGCAGCAGAAGGAATTGTCGAAGAAGAAAGGGCAGCATTAAAGGCTTGGGCCTTCCGATTTTCTGGACGGGTAGGACATTCCTTGATGATGTGCCCATGTTGCTTACAGTAATTGCAGAATTTCTTACCACAATTGCGTGCGAGATGCCCAAACTCCTTGCAACTATTGCACTGTGGCTGTCCTTTCCCTCGATTTCGCCCTTGAGCAGCATAAGCAAGAGTGACAAGATCTGTCGTCTCTTTCGACCCACTTATAATAGCTTGGGTAGCCAATCTCTGTTCTTCACGCAATAGTTCCCCAAAACAGATGTCCAACGAGGGAACTGGATCTCTATTCAGTAATCCAGCCCTTGCAATCTCAAATTCTGGTCTCAATTTCATCAAAAATTGATCCCGCTTACTTTCTTCGTGAACTTTCTGAAGGCCTTCCAACGTCTCCTTAGAGACCTTAGAATAGATAATACCACAATATTCGCTCCATAGGTTAGTAAAACCAGAATAATATTGCTCAATTGAAAGATTACCTTGACTAAAATTACCGATTTCGAGTTCGAGCTGAAAACACCGCGTAGTATTTTCTTGATAATATATGCGTCTCAAATATTCCCACATTTGTTTCGCAATACCAAAAGAGCGTAAATTATTGATCATATGTGCCTCAATAGATGCTAGAATCCAAGAAATAATGCGAGCATCTCTGGTCTCCCATTGAAGAAGGTCCTTAGCATCTGTAGGTGCCGAAGAACTACCGTCAATGTGATGCCATAGTTCCTTCCCTTTTAGGAACATCCGGAATTGAAACTCCCAGGCAGCATAATTCTTGCCTGTAAGTCGAATCGCCAAAGTCTCTGTTGAGGATTTATCGGAAAAATTTTTGGTAGACATCGTCAACTAAAAAAAATCACAAAACCAAATCGTTGATAAACAATATCAACCCTAAACGACATAGAACAAAGAAGGGAAGAGAAAACAGCCCTAGAACGAAAATCGGAAACCTTGCTATGATACCATAACAACTTTTGAGTCAAAATGGCTGAATCCCTTTTCTATATTAATCAGTATCTTTAAATAACACTTTCTGTACAACCTTAATTTGGTAAGAAATAATATACAATAAATCGACTAATGCTATACTAATTTAGGTAAGATATACAACTATGGTAAGAAGAATAATTGGATCCACAAATCGTGCAAGAATCCCACAGTTAGTGCCACATATAATGCCATTGATAATAGAGATAGAGAAAGAGAGTTGAGTGAATTTAGAGATAAATAGGGGATAGTGCAATGAATAGTTATGAGTAGCAAAGTTTGCACAGTTCCCCATTAACACAATCATGCAGTGCACAAACACAATCGAGTTCTACCATTCTTGAAGCTAATGTGTTCCAATACAAAATATACAGTAAAATTCATATTGGAAAAATCATTATCCACTCAATACATCAATTGACGTAGCAACATCATATCCGAAACATCCAACATCTAATAAATAAAAGAAAATAATCCCTATGTTGGAACATCCAATTTCTATCATGCCATGATCATTTAGCACATATGTACCTGTCTGGAACCTCCGGAATCTACTCAAATAAGCATAGTAGTCCTAAACTAGAACATCTAGTCTTTCAATAAACGTGAAAATCCTATTCTAGAACATCTAGTCTCTAAATAAACAAAGTAGACATAAATTACGCCAAAAACCACATAAGACACCTTTTAAAATTAAACACACAAACAAAAAACAAACAGAAAAGAAAATCGAGAACGAGAAAAACAAAACGAAACAAAACAATGAAAACAAAAACATAGGGTTGCCTCCCTATAAGCGCTTCTTTACTGTCATTAAGCTGGACTGCTTTTTCTCCTTAGAAGGACTTCAAGTTCGATTTTCTCGAACAATTCCCTGTAAAATTTCAACTTCTGTTTGTTCACTTTGAAAGATGTTTCACCCTCGTTCATTACTTCACAAGCTCCCATAGTGAGACTTGTTTGATAACAAAGGAGTTTGTCCAATAGCATTTAAAACATCCCGAAAACATTTTCAAATGTGAATATAGTAACATTTTATCCTCAAGTTGAAATTCCTTTAGACTGTCTATCATGCCAAATCCTGTTTTTCCATTTAAAGCTCATTGAATTTCAATATTCATCAAATTTTTAGGATTCTATCCAATGTACACTAAATGCATTATAATTCAACAAGTGAGTGCAGGGTGATCAGTTTACATAATAGTGTTGGACAAGACCAAATTTATCAAATGCATATACAACAGCTAGCATAGTATATCATTTGGACATTTATAGCATATCTTTGTCCTCAAACAACTCATACTGCATAATTACAAACATCACATATCATATAACAAAGGGTAAAGTATCCTAGTAACACCTCTTAGAGTTCAAAATCCAAGTTTAGCACCTAAGGAATTTTTCGTTCACAAGGTGCCATTCAGGTTTTTAAAAAGTCCCACTACATGCCCTTCCGTCAATTTTCTACATCAAGTCAACCCTTTTTACTGTTTTTGGGCAGGGGCATTTTTGTCCAAAAATTTAAAAATAAACCCTAATTTTTTATAAAGGGTATTTTTGTAATTTTCAATAAAAAACCTAAAAGCCTAATTTTTTTTCTCTCTTCTTCTTCTTCTTCTTCTTCTTCTTCTTCTTCTTCTTCCATTCTTCTTCTTCTGCTGTCTTCTTCTTTCTTCTTCTTCTTCTTCTACCGTCTTCTTCTTTCTTCTTCTTCTTATTCTTCTTTTTCTTCTTATGTTTTCTTCTTCTTCTTCTTCTTCTTCTTCTTCTTCTTCTTCTTCTCTCGCTCACCCTCGATTATTTTTCTTCAAATTGGTCACGAGACTTGGGCGGTGGGAAATTGGGGAAATTTGTTTGAAATTTGGGGAAATTAGTTTGAAATTTTAGAGCAACAAACGGTGCATGCAGTGAATCGAAACTTTTTTTTTTTTTTTTGTTTTTTTTTTTGTGCAGATTTCGCGTGAATCTAGATTTTAATTTTCCATAGTTTTTCTTGGAATTATTATTATTGCTATTATTGTTCTGTTCTTCGGTGTTTGTGTTGAACTCTGTGACCTCATCCCTTCTTTCTTGCTTACATGAACATGGAAATTGGAAAATGGAAAATTAATGAGGCTTTGATGATTTTTCTTCTTCTTCTTCTCTTTGAGCAAACAAATGAGAGACATTTTAGGGCTTTTAGGTTTTTTATTTAAATTACAAAAATACCCTTTATAATAAATTTTGGAAAAAAGATTTGAATTTTGAAAAAAAAAAAATGTAAATTTTGGAAGAAGATATATATTTAAAAGATATAAGTTTTGGAAAAAATTTGAATTTTGAAAAAAATGTGAATTTTGAAAGAAGATATAAATTTAAAAGATTTAAATTTTAGAAAAAGATTTAAATTTTGAAAAATACAAAAAAAAATTGAATTTTGAAAAGAAATGTGAATTTTGGAAGAAGATATAAATTTAAAAGATATAAATTTTGGGAAAAAGATTTGAATTTTGAAAAATAAAAAAAATTAAATTTTGAAAAGAAATGTGAATTTTGGAAGAAGATATAAATTTTGGAAAAAATATTTGAATTTTGAAAAATAAAAAAATTGAATTTTGAAAAAAAAAATGTGAATTTTCGAAGAATTAGTAAAGAATGTGTGGAAAAAGAAGAATAGAAGAGAGAAAAATTAAGGTTTTAGTGTTTATTTTTATCAAAAATTACAAAATTACCCCGTATAAAAAATTAGGGTTTATTTTTTATTTCTGGACAAAAATGCCCTTGCCCAAAACAATAAAAAGGGTTGACTAACGGTAAAAAATCTGACCTGACGGAGAAAATTGATGGAAGGGCATGTAGTGAGACTTTTTAAAACCTGAATGACACCTTGTGAACGGAAAATTCCTTAGGTGCTAAACTTGGATTTTTAACTCTAAGAGGTGTCACTAGGATACTTTACCCTATAAAAATATCAATTAGGGGGATGTTATAATGGGTGTAGTAGTGAAAGAATTCCTTCAATAAAATTCATGCAAACAAGCCTTATAAAACACAAAAGGAATATCTTTTCCAGTTAAGCATATGAGTTGCTTTCATGAATCTTTAAAACACATAGATTCCAAATTTCACAAGCAATACATGTATACCAAACACAAGAAATCATCTATCAACTCTCTTATCATGTTAAGAAATAATATAACTAGAACAACTATCCAAAAAACAATAGAACATGTATGAGAGCAAAGGCTAGGATTGATACATGGATTGTCAACAATTTATGTAAACAAAATCTCTTTTGTACCTCTTTTAGTGAATCCAGAATCAAATTCGTTTGTTCCTCATTTAGATTTGCAATTCTAATCAAGTAGATTCTTACCTTTATCTTAGGAATCCATAGCAAAGGTGGTATGGAAAAACCTTCCAGTTTCAATTCGGATGGATCCTCGCACGATGAAGTTGAAAATTTTCAAAAAAAAAAAAAAATTGATAATACCAAAGATAGATTAGGCATGAAGTTTCAATAAGATAAGAAGAAGGCAAAGGAAAAATTTTAAGAGTTTGAAAAAAAAAATTGTATTTTTTTTTTCCGACCCTAGATAATATCTAGAGTTTTTCCTAGTATGGTTTTAGAATGAATTTTCTAAAACTAGATGACCTTAATTATTTAATTCTAGATAATTTCTAAAATTAACAATTTAGGAAACCATATACTTAGGAAAATGAGGCATAATTCCACTAATCTTGTCATAAAGGATAGATACTACCGTTACCAAATCATAAAGTTTCTAAAATTTTGATTAGGAATTTAAATTTTTTTTATGAATTTAGCATCCCCAACAACGACGCCAAAAATCTGATGTGTAATTTGTTAGCATGCATTTACACAACTATGTTTGTGATTAATTAGGATAAATTTTCACCTAAACAAACATATGCTAAGGCAGAGTACCTATCGAATGCTAATAGTAACATGGAAGCATCAACGATTTTAAATTTATAAATTATATCGTTTAATCCCAAGAACGTTGATAACAGCTTAATAGTATCAATCAATTAAGACAAAGTGTAGTGTATTGAGAATTAGTCCTAGATCAAATTCAATTCAAGGAGATTGATATATGGAAAACAAAGTATACAAAGCAAGTAATAGGAATCTTACTTAAGCTCCAATGATTCAATTAGGAAGACTTATATTCGAAGATGCAACTTGCAAGTGGATCTAAGGCAATTATGAATTCAAATTATCTTACTACCATACCGGGGTATTCTAATGTGATTACCTCAATACCTGGTCGTTGTAAGGAATCCTAATCCTTTTTAGATTAGTTATTAAGGCGTCAATTTAATAACTTAACCCTAAGATTAACATTAATTCCAAACTCAAGATTATTAGGATGCCTAACCTCGATCGGTCGTTGTAAGTTATTAGTCCTAATTTGGAAACTCATTAAATCTCCTAAAGTCAGAATTCATTAACAAATCGTCAATTCAATTAACTATCAAGTATCATGCATCAACCTAAGTTTTATGGCATAAACTCAATCAGGAAATCAAATTGAAAGCGCAAGAAAATAATTAATTCACAATGTATATTAAATCGTATCCTTTCCTGAAATGTGAGATAAAAACTCTAATTGTTCATTCTAAAGATTGAAGCCTATGACACAGAATTATAACAAATGAAAGAAAACGAAATACAAGAATTAAAAGATAAGGAGAAAGTAAGGTTGCCGTTTTCGCTCTCACAACTCCAACAGAGTGACTCGTTTCTCCAGATCCGAAAGATTCCTAACTCCGAATCTTTATCCCGATCTACAGATCTACATCTCTCACTATACTATAGAGTTATTCCTTACGGTCGAGGGAATTACGAAAGATCTATCGTTTATAGCACATAATTCCTCGTGTTCTCTCTGAATTCTGGTGTGTCAAAGCTTCCAAATAATGCCTATATTTATAGGGGTTAAATTGGGGGCATTCTAGACATTTTTTTGTGTGAAAATCGCACGATTTTCCGGATATGGTCTCTTAGAGGGTCTTATCCCTCTTTGACGGCCGTCCAAAGAAGTGTATGGTCGTCCTGAGTAGATGGCCGTGCACCAAAAGTGTATGACCGTCCAAACTCTTAAAAATTGCAGAAAATGGTAAGATGTTTTATTTGTTTTTCAAAAAGTAAAATTTATTTAGAAAATGGTAAGATTTGTGAAAAAATTGGTAAGATGTTTTAGTTTTTCAAATGGTAAAATTTATAAAGAAATTAATAAAAAAATAAAAAAAAAAAAAATAGTAAAATGAATGGAAAAAATGGTAAGATGTTTTAGTTTCTTCAAATAGTAAAATTAATAAAGAAAATGGTAGGATGTGTGGAAAAAATGGTGAGATGTTTTCTTTTTTTTTCATATAGTAAAATTAATAAAGAAAATGGTCAGAGTTTTACTTTTTTCAAATGGTAAAATTTATGAAGAAAATGGTAAGATTTATGATAGAATGGTAAAATATATTAGTTTTTTCAAATAGTAGAATTTACAATGAAAATGGTAATTGTCTAGAAAAAAAGGGTAAGATGATTTAGTTTCTTCAAATTGTAAAATTTATAGAGAAAATTTTAAGATATTTTAGTTTCTTCAAATAGTAAATTTATAAAGAAAATGGTAAGATGTGTGGAAAAAATGGTAAGATGTTTTAGTTTCTTCGAATAGTAAAATATATAAAGAAATTGATACGATATTTTAATTTTTTCAAATAGTAGAATTTATAATGAAAATGGTAAGGTGTTCGAAAAAATATGGTAAGAAGTTTTAGTTTCTTCAAATAGTAAAATTTATAAAGAAAATAGTAAGATGTATGAAAAAAAATGGTACGATGTTTTTGTTTCTTTTAAAATCAATAAAGAAAATGGTAAGATTTGTAGAAAAAATGGTAAGATATTTTCATTTTTTTTATATAGTAAAATGTATAATGAAAATAATAAGATGTGTAAAAAAATGGTATGAGTTTTAGTTTTTTCAAATTGTAAAATTTATGAAGAAAATGGTAAGAAATTTTAGTTTCTTCAAATAGTAAAATTTATAGAGAAAATGGTAAGTTGTTTGGAAAAAATGGTAAGATGATTTAGTTTTTTAAATATTAAAATTTATAAAGAAGATTGTAAAATGTGTTGAAAAAATGGTAAGATGTTTTAGTTTTTTTTTAAAAATAGTAAAATTTATAAGGAAAATTGTAAGTTGTGTGGAAAAAATGGTAAGATCTTTTAGTTTTTTCCAATAGTAAAATTTATAAAGAAAATTGTAAGATGTTTTAGTTTGTTCAAGTAGTAAAATTTGTAAAGAAAATGGTAAGATGTGGGGAAAAAATTGTAAGATGTTTTAGTTTGTTCAAAGAGTAAAATTAGTGAAGAAGATGGTGAGATGTGTGGAAAAAGTGGTAAGATGTTTTAGTTTTTTCAAATAGTAAAATTTCTAAAGAAAATGCTATGATGTGGGGAAAAAATGGTAAGATGTTTTAGTTTGTTCAAATAGTAAAATTAGTGAAGAAGATGGTGAGATGTGTGGAAAAAGTGGTAAGATATTTTAGTTTTTGCAAATAGTAAAATTTATAAAGAAATTGGTAAGATTTTTGAAAAAAAAAAAAGGAAGATGTTTTAATTTATTCATCTAATAAAATTTATAAGTAAAATAGTATGATGCGAGGAAAAAACGATAAGATTTGTGAAAAAAGTTGTAAAATGTTTTAGTTTCTTGAAATAAAATTTATTTTTTGAAAAATAATATGTTTTGATTTTTTCATTAATAGTAATATTTTTGAAAAATGGGGTAAGATTTGTGAAACAAATTGTAAGATGTTTATAAAAGTTTATAACTTACCATTTTTTGCCATAAAAGTTACTATATTATTTATTCGACTTATATTAACAAAAACTGAAGTGACCAAAATCTTGAATAGTAAAATCTTTGATAGAAATGGTAAGGTTTGTGAAAAACGTGGTAAGATGTTTTACTTTCTTGAAATAGTTAAATTTATAAAGAAATTGCTATGATGTTTTAATTTTATTATCAATAGTAAGATTTGTGAAACAAATTTGGTAAGATGTTTATCAAAATTGATAACTTACCATTTTCTTTATCAAACTTACCATTTTTATGCTTATAGTTACATTAAAATAGCTAAAAATTACTACTATAATATTATATTATTATTTTATTTGGTCAAAATTTGTTGGTAACCTATTTAATAGGTAATTTTTAATGATGTGTCAAACATAGAAAATTAGAGGACATGTTGGACATTTAGTACTATAATAGCATTCAAGTCACAAAAGGCACAATTATCGACTTGGCATCACAAGAACAAAGTTGTATAAGATCGTTGTTCCCTATTAGTTTTCTTGCTACTTCTCTTCCATTTTCTATTCCGAGCACTTGGGCTGCGAAGGGAAAAGAGAAAAGAAAAGAGAGGATGAGAAATATAGATAAATAAAAGAAATTAACACTATTTTAAAACTAAACTTTTTAAATTATATTAAATAAATATAAAAAATATTTTTGTGTTGGTGTTTACATAATTTTCACATTCATCATAGAATTTTTAGAAGAAATAAACTACGTTCTATTATAAGTAGTGAAAGAACCATATTAATATATTCTCAAACATTTAACCCTATGGGTTTTATTTACAAGAAGAGATGATACTTACTGGTTAAAGCACAAAATATGATGCAAAGTAAACATATTTTTATATAATTGTCCATCTTTCCTCTTAGATGTATGTAAAAGATAGTTATGCAAATATGATTGATAAAACTTTATGGCCCTTAAATAGAATACGGATGCACAAAAAGAATGGACAAGGAAAAAAACTCATGTACACCTTTGTCCTCTCTCTACATAAAGACATGGTATTAAAAAAAATGGTAAGATGTTTTAGTTTATTCAGATAGTAAAATGAATAAAGAAAATGGTAAGATGTTTTATTTGTTTTTCAAAAAGTAAAATTTATTTAGAAAATGGTAAGATTTGTGAAAAAATTGGTAAGATGTTTTAGTTTTTCAAATGGTAAAATTTATAAAGAAAATAGTAAAATGAATGGAAAAAATGGTAAGATGTTTTAGTTTCTTCAAATAGTAAAATTAATAAAGAAAATGGTAGGAGGTGTGGGAAAAATGGTGAGATGTTTTCCTTTTTTTTTTCATATAGTAAAATTAATAAAGAAAATGGTCAGAGTTTTACTTTTTTCAAATGGTAAAATTTATGAAGAAAATGGTAAGATTTATGATAGAATGGTAAAATATATTAGTTTTTTCAAATAGTAGAATTTACAATGAAAATGGTAATTGTCTAGAAAAAAAGGTAAGATGATTTAGTTTCTTCAAATTGTAAAATTTATAGAGAAAATTTTAAGATATTTTAGTTTCTTCAAATAGTAAATTTATAAAGAAAATGGTAAGATGTGTGGAAAAAATGGTAAGATGTTTTAGTTTCTTCGAATAGTAAAATATATAAAGAAATTGATACGATATTTTAATTTTTTCAAATAGTAGAATTTATAATGAAAATGGTAAGGTGTTCGAAAAATATGGTAAGAAGTTTTAGTTTCTTCAAATAGTAAAATTTATAAAGAAAATAGTAAGATGTATGAAAAAAATGGTACGATGTTTTTGTTTCTTTAAAATCAATAAAGAAAATGGTAAGATTTGTAGAAAAAATGGTAAGATATTTTCATTTTTTTTATATAGTAAAATGTATAATGAAAATAATAAGATGTGTAAAAAAATGGTATGAGTTTTAGTTTTTTCAAATTGTAAAATTTATGAAGAAAATGGTAAGAAATTTTAGTTTCTTCAAATAGTAAAATTTATAGAGAAAATGGTAAGTTGTTTGGAAAAAATGGTAAGATGATTTAGTTTTTTAAATATTAAAATTTATAAAGAAGATTGTAAAATGTGTTGAAAAAATGGTAAGATGTTTTGGTTTTTTTTTTAAAAAAATAGTAAAATTTATAAGGAAAATTGTAAGTTGTGTGGAAAAAATGGTAAGATCTTTTAGTTTTTTCCAATAGTAAAATTTATAAAGAAAATTGTAAGATGTTTTAGTTTGTTCAAGTAGTAAAATTTGTAAAGAAAATGGTAAGATGTGGGGAAAAAATTGTAAGATGTTTTAGTTTGTTCAAAGAGTAAAATTAGTGAAGAAGATGGTGAGATGTGTGGAAAAAGTGGTAAGATGTTTTAGTTTTTTCAAATAGTAAAATTTCTAAAGAAAATGCTATGATGTGGGGAAAAAATGGTAAGATGTTTTAGTTTGTTCAAATAGTAAAATTAGTGAAGAAGATGGTGAGATGTGTGGAAAAAGTGGTAAGATATTTTAGTTTTTGCAAATAGTAAAATAATTTTAATTTTATAAAAAGGGAGAGAAAAGGGGGTTGTTGAAAAAGTTTTTGTTTTTGTTTATAAAGAAATTGGTAAGATTTTGAAAAAAAAAGGAAGATGTTTTAATTTATTCATCTAATAAAATTTATAAGTAAAATAGTATGATGCGAGGAAAAAACGATAAGATTTGTGAAAAAAGTTGTAAAATGTTTTAGTTTCTTGAAATAAAATTTATTTTTTGAAAAATAATATGTTTTGATTTTTTCATTAATAGTAATATTTTTGAAAAATGGGGTAAGATTTGTGAAACAAATTGTAAGATGTTTATAAAAGTTTATAACTTACCATTTTTTGCCATAAAAGTTACTATATTATTTATTCGACTTATATTAACAAAAACCGAAGTGACCAAAATCTTGAATAGTAAAATCTTTGATAGAAATGGTAAGGTTTGTGAAAAACGTGGTAAGATGTTTTACTTTCTTGAAATAGTTAAATTTATAAAGAAATTGCTATGATGTTTTAATTTTATTATCAATAGTAAGATTTGTGAAACAAATTTGGTAAGATGTTTATCAAAATTGATAACTTACCATTTTCTTTATCAAACTTACCATTTTTATGCTTATAGTTACATTAAAATAGCTAAAAATTACTACTATAATATTATATTATTATTTTATTTGGTCAAAATTTGTTGGTAACCTATTTAATAGGTAATTTTTAATGATGTGTCAAACATAGAAAATTAGAGGACATGTTGGACATTTAGTACTATAATAGCATTCAAGTCACAAAAGGCACAATTATCGGACTTGGCATCACAAGAACAAAGTTGTATAAGATCGTTGTTCCCTATTAGTTTTCTTGCTACTTCTCTTCCATTTTCTATTCCGAGCACTTGGGCTGCGAAGGGAAAAGAGAAAAGAAAAGAGAGGATGAGAAATATAGATAAATAAAAGAAATTAACACTATTTTAAAACTAAACTTTTTAAATTATATTAAATAAATATAAAAAATATTTTTTGTGTTGGTGTTTACATAATTTTCACATTCATCATAGAATTTTTAGAAGAAATAAACTACGTTCTATTATAAGTAGTGAAAGAACCATATTAATATATTCTCAAACATTTAACCCTATGGGTTTTATTTACAAGAAGAGATGATACTTACTGGTTAAAGCACAAAATATGATGCAAAGTAAACATATTTTTATATAATTGTCCATCTTTCCTCTTAGATGTATGTAAAAGATAGTTATGCAAATATGATTGATAAAACTTTATGGCCCTTAAATAGAATACAGATGCACAAAAAGAATGGACAAGGAAAAAAACTCATGTACACTTGTTGTCCTCTCTACGCCAAAGCATAGTAAAGAAAATGGTAAGATGTATGGAAAAAATGGTAAGATGTTTTAGTTTATTTAGATAGTAAAATGAATAAAGAAAATGGTAAGATGTTTTATTTTTTTTTCAAAAAGTAAAATTTATTTAGAAAATGGTAAGATTTGTGAAAAAATTGGTAAGATGTTTTAGTTTTTCAAATGGTAAAATTTATAAAGAAAATAGTAAAATGTATGGAAAAAATGGTAAGTTGTTTTAGTTTCTTCAAATAGTAAAATTAATAAAGAAAATGGTAGGATGTGTGGAAAAAATGGTGAGATGTTTTCTTCTTTTTTTTCATATAGTAAAATTAATAAAGAAAATGGTTAGATGTTTTACTTTTTTCAAATGGTAAAATTTATGAAGAAAATGGTAAGATTTGTGATAGAATGGTAAAATGTATTAGTTTCTTCAAATAGTAGAATTTACAATGAAAATGGTAATTGTCTAGAAAAAAAGGTAGGATGATTTAGTTTCTTCAAATTGTAAAATTTATAGAGAAAATTTTAAGATATTTTAGTTTCTTCAAATAGTAAATTTATAAAGAAAATGGTAAGATGTGTGGAAAAAATGGTAAGATGTTTTAGTTTCTTTGAATAGTAAAATATATAAAGAAATTGATACGATATTTTAATTTTTTCAAATAGTAGAATTTATAATGAAAATGGTAAGGTGTTCGAAAAATATGGTAAGAAGTTTTAGTTTCTTCAAATAGTAAAATTTATAAAAAAAATAGTAAGATGTATGAAAAAAATGGTACGATGTTTTTGTTTCTTTAAAATTAATAAAGAAAATGGTAAGATTTGTAGAAAAAATGGTAAGATATTTTCATTTTTTTTATATAGTAAAATGTATAATGAAAATAGTAAGATGTGTAAAAAAATGGTATGAGTTTTAGTTTTTTCAAATTGTAAAATTTATGAAGAAAATGGTAAGAAATTTTAGTTTCTTCAAATAGTAAAATTTATAGAGAAAATGGTAAGTTGTTTGGAAAAAATGGTAAGATGATTTAGTTTTTTAAATATTAAAATTTATAAAGAAGATTGTAAAATGTGTTGAAAAAATGGTAAGATGTTTTAGTTTTTTTTTTTTAAAATAGTAAAATTTATAAGGAAAATTGTAAGTGAAAATTATGTGTGGAAAAAAATGGTAAGATGTTTTAGTTTTTTCCAATAGTAAAATTTATAAAGAAAATTGTAAGATGTTTTAGTTTGTCAAGTAGTAAAATTTATAAAGAAAATGGTAAGATGTGGGGAAAAAATTGTAAGATGTTTTAGTTTGTTCAAATAGTAAAATTAGTGAAGAAGATGGTGAGATGTGTGGAAAAAGTGGTAAGATATTTTAGTTTTTTCAAATAGTAAAATTTATAAAGAAAATGCTAAGATTTTGGGAAAAAAAAAGGTAAGAAAGATGTTTTAGTTTGTTCATCTAATAAAATTTATAAGTAAAATAGTATGATGCGAGGAATGGAAAATGGTAATAAGTTTTGTGAAAAAAGAGTTGTAAAATGTTTTAGTTTCTTGAAAAAAAAATTAATTTTTTGAAAAATAATATGTTTTGATTTTTTCATTAATAGTAATATTTTTAAAAAAAGGGGAAGATTTGTGAAACAAATTGTAAGATGTTTATAAAAGTTTATAACTTACCATTTTTTGCCGTAAAAGTTACTATATTATTTATTCGACTTATATTAACAAAAACTGAAGTGACCAAAATCTTGAATAGTAAAATCTTTGATAGAAATGGTAAGGTTTGTGAAAAACGTGGTAAGATGTTTTACTTTCTTGAAATAGTTAAATTTATAAAGAAATTGCTATGATGTTTTAATTTTATTATCAATAGTAAGATTTGTGAAACAAATTTGGAAAGATGTTTATCAAAATTGATAACTTACCATTTTCTTTATCAAACTTACCATTTTTATGCTTATAGTTACATTAAAATAGCTAAAAATTACTACTATAATATTATATTATTATTTTATTTGGTCAAAATTTGTTGGTAACCTATTTAATAGGTAATTTTTAATGATGTGTCAAACATACAAAATTAGAGGACATGTTGGACATTTAGTACAAAGACAGGGGGAGTTAGTACTATAATAGCATTCAAGGCCACAAAAGGCACAAGTATCAGACTTGGCATCACAAGAACAAAGTTGTATAAGATCGTTGTTCCCTATTAGTTTTCTTGCTACTTCTCATTCATTTATTCGTTTGGTCCATAGTTGCTTCATCGGTGTGTGTGTTTTGTGTGAGTAAAAAATGAATATCAAATAAGGAAAATAATCTCACAAAATAGTGTCACAAAATCAAATACAACTAAAGCGGAGTACCTATCGCATGCGATGATAGTAACACGGGAGTACCACGATTTTAAATTTATAAATATCGTATCCACGGAACGTTGGTGATGGCTGGTTAGTTTTATACCAATTATGACAATCTTTAAGGTTCGGGGAATTAGTCCTATGTGTCCATTCAATTCAGATATGTTTGTTCAAAGAATAATTAAAACAAGAATGGAAAATAATTAGCTAAGATCTCTAATGAAGTATGTATGATTAATTAAGGTGAACAATGTTCGAAAGTTCAATTTGAAATTGTAAGATAGTTTATAAAAGTTTATAACTTACCATTTTTTGCCGTAAAAGTTACTATATTATTTATTCGACTTATATTAACAAAAACTGAAGTGACCAAAATCCTGAATAGTAAAATCTTTGATAGAAATGGTAAGGTTTGTGAAAAACGTGGTAAAATGTTTTACGTTCTTGAAATAGTTAAATTTATAAAGAAATTGCTAAGATGTTTTAATTTTATTATCAATAGTAAGATTTGTGAAAAAAATTTGGTAAGATGTTTATCAAAATTGATAACTTATCATTTTCTTTATCAAGCTTACCATTTTTATGCTTATATTTACTTTAAAATAGCTAAAAATTACTACTATAATATTATATTATTATTTTATTTGGTCAAAATTTGTTGGTAACCTATTGAATAGGTAATTTTTAATGATGTGTCAAACATACAAAATGTCACATCTCCCCTTAACTTGTTAACCTAGTATTGTAGGTTACCATAGTACACATGTAATTCATTTATTCGTTTGGTCCATAGTTGCATTGGATGCAACCTTTTGATAGATTGCACTACAACATCATCTAATTTGATAACATCAGAAAATAAAATGAAGTTGATAAAGTCTCATGTGGATAGTTTGTTATATCTTTGATGGAATATATAAATACAAATAGAATAGAATAATAATTATAATATAAGGAATAAAACATAAACAAGAAAAAATAAGGGAATTATTAAAACACTATAATTATATATATTCTTCTTCTTTTTTTCTTCTTTTTTTTTTTTTTTTTCCTCTTCCACACCTTTGATGCATTCATGAGAGTTTTGTAGATGCAGCATAAAATTGTACAAGAGACATTGTAGAAAGGATAGGAGAGGGAGAAAATAGCATATTTCTATTCAATGTAGCTATTGAATGGAGTTAGCTTGCTTAAATATGGATCGAAACTCCCTTTGTAATATTAGAATTAGCAGTTCCAAGTATTCGATATCCACATATCCAAATATACAAACTATATATATATATATATATATATATATATACTTCAAGTCCATGTTTTGAAATTTTATGACCTAAGACAATACCTTCCTTGACCATAAAGTGACACTTCTCCTAGTTTAAAACAAGATTTGTTTCCTCACATCTTTGTAAAACTTTGGCCGGATTCAGCAGACATTCATCATAAGAATCGCCGAAAACTGAAAAATCATCCATAAAAATCTCTAAGAATTTTTCCACCATATCGGAGAATATTGCCATCATACAACGCTGAAATGTTGCAGGAGCATTGCACAACCCAAAGGGCATCCTACGGAATGCAAAAGTACCATAAGGACAAGTGAAAGTGGTCTTGTCTTGATCCTCTAGTGCAACAGCAATCTGATTATATCCCGAATACCCATCGAGAAAACAGTAGTACTCCCTCCCTGCTAGTCTATCGAGCATCCGGTCAACAAAAGGGAGCGGGAAATGATCCTTTCTAGTGGCGTTGTTCAATTTTCTGTAGTCCATGCAGATCCTCCATCCAGTAACTGTTCGAGTAGGAATTAGCTCATTATTTTTATTCTTTACCACTTGTTATCCCACCTTTCTTTGGAACACACCGGCCCTGGACTAACCCAAGAACTGGCCCAAAATTGGATAGATAATTCCAAAATCCAGCCACTTAATGACTTGTTCTTTTTACAACTTCTTTCATGATTGGATTTAATCTTCGTTGTCCTTCAATGGAGTTTTTGCTTTCATCTTCTCAGAAAATCTTATGCATGCAAAAAAGAATTATTCCCCCATCGCAATAGTCCATCCAATAGCCTTCTTGAATTTCTTCAAAACATCAATGAGTTGACTTTCCTGTTCATCACTTAGGTTAGAAGAAACAATCACGGTAATGTTGAATTTGAACCCAAGTATACATATTTCAAATGAGAAGGAAGAGTTTTTAAATCAAGCTTAGGTGGCTCTTCAATGGATGGTTTTGGAACCTTGAACTCCCTTGATGATAATTCTAGAGATTCAAATCTACCACAGAGTTCCTTTTTACTTGAATCAGCTTCCATCAATGTTGAATTTTCAAATTCAGCACCCATGTCACAATCGGTTTCCAGCAGTAACTCTTCTAAAGATTCTTGAACACTCTGTTGCTTAATTTCCTCAACTGCTGAAGATTCCACCATTGAGATCTCAAAACATTCTTCAGCTTCATCTGGAAATTTCATTGCTCTGAACACATTAAAAGTCACTTCATCATCATTTACTCTCATAGTAAGTTCTCCCTTTTGCACATCAATTAATGTTCTTCCCGTAGCCAAGAACGGACGCCCCAAAATTATAGGAACTTCCCTGTCGGCCTCATAATCCAGCACTATAAAATCTGCTGGAAAAAATAAACTTGTCCACCTTGACTAACACATCTTCAATTTTTCCATCGGGATGTGCAAGTGATCTGTCTGCAAGTTGCAAAGTAACGGTTGTTGGACGAACTTCACCAATTCCAAGCTTCCTGAAAATAGATAAAGGCATTAGGTTAATACTTGCTCCAAGATCACACAAAGCCATACCAAAGTAAGAATCGCCAATGGAACATGGAATGTTAAAACTTCCTGGATCCTTCATTTTTGGAGGTAGTTTGTTTTGCAAGAAAGAACTGCACTCCTTTGTTAGTGCTACTGTCTCATACTCCCCCAATCTTCTTTTCTTAGTCAAGATGTCCTTCATGAATTTCACATAATTTGGCATTTGTTCCAAGGCTTCAACAAGTGGAATATTTATGTGCAGCTGTTTTAGAACATCCAGGAATTTTTTGCGCAAATCTTGCTTCGCTCAAACCTTTGAGGATAAGGCATTTTCAGCATTTCAAAACTTACCTGGAATCGATGTTGTGGTGATGTTGCGGGTAATCTTGTAGCATCGGAATTCAAGTAGCTACTTTCTCTTGATTGAGGTATTTTCAACATTTCGGACCTTCCCTGGAATCGATGATGTGGCGATGCTATAGCATCCGAAATTCCAGTAGCTACTTTCTCTTTAGATTGCAGTTCCGTTGTTCAGAATTTTCATCTCTTGGATCGAAGGTAGCTCTATCTTCTTTTCTGATTTTTCAGCGAGGTTCTTCCAAAATTTTTCCACTCCTCAAAGTGATCGCTTTACAATATTCCTTCCCGTCTCTCTTGGGAATTTCCGTATCACTAGGAAGAGTGCCTTGAGGTCTAGTTCGTATCTCATTAGCATGTTGTCCCATTTGATTCTCCAAGTTCCTTCTTGTAGAAGACAATCCTTCAATCGTTGTATCGAGTTTGGCCATAAACTCTTTCATCATATTTTCAAGTGAATTTGAAGGATTGTTTTGGGGAAACCGTTGTTGTTGCATTGGGTGTGAAAATCCGGGAGGATAAGCTGGTCTTGCAGGCATCATAGATCCATTGGGGGCTCCTTGATTACTCCATGAAAAATTAGGATGTTGCCTCCATGTTGGATTGTAGGTGTTTGAATTTATGCCTCCTCCGTTCGGTTTCCCATATATACACCCTGAGGCTGGATTGAATGGGCAGCTATAAAAAATGTGTCCTTCATTACAATAGACACAAGAAACCTCTTCCACTTGGACTCGCGTTTGAAAGGCTTGATTGTTGTCCATCTTGCTTACCCATTTGCATGTTCATATTCTTCAACATATGTGACATGGATGAAACTTGGGCTGCCAATGAAGAAATAGCATCCAGCTCTAACATTCCTGCAACTTTCCTTCCCGTTGGCGCCTCGAAGTGGGCCATTGATAATTGTTATTCGCTATTCTTTCAATAATTTCATAGGCCTCATTGTATGACTTGGACAATAACGCTCCATTGGTCGAAGCATCTACAATCATTCGAGTGTGAGCATTTAAACCATTATAGAAAGTTTCCATTTGAATACAATACGGGATTCCATGATGTGGACACTTTCTAAGTAAATCTTTGAACCTTTCCCACGCTTCATACAAAGATTCATCATCAAGTTGTTGGAAAGAAGTAATTTCATTTCTCAACTTAGCATTCTTTGTTGGAGGAAAATACTTCATCAAAAACCTCTCTGTTAATTGCTGCCACCTGGGGTGTGAGATCCGACAGTAGAGAATTCAACCATTCCCTTGCTTTGTCTCGTAAGGAAAATGGGAACAGCTTGGTCTTAGAATATCTGCGAAATTCCGGGCAGCTTGAAACAATCGCTAACTTCCATAAAATATCCGAGATGCAAATGCGGATCCTCTGCCGGTAACCCATTGTCTTGACCCACGGTTGTAGCATTTGAAACATCACTGGGTTTTAGTTCAAACTGGGCTGCCTGAATTTCCGGTGGTGCGATTCCGAATTTAGCTCGGAAAAAGCTGGAGTAGCATATTGCCTAATGGATGATTTACTATCATCGCAAGCACTACAGGATTTTGTTCAATTCTTCGCTGTAATTGATGAGCCTCATTCTGTTGCTCCATGGTTATTGCTTTCTTTAATTTCTCTTGTTCTCTTCTTGCCGCTCAAAAAGTTCTTTCAATTTCCGGGATCTTCAAGTAATAATTCAGCTTCCTTGTGATTGTATCTTGTAATCATGCAAAGCTGAATTTTGTTCTATAAAGACCAACAAAAGATCCAAGTGAATACAAATAAAAATGAACCACACAAATATCACCAACTTCACAATTAAACTAAGAACAATCCCCAGAACGCGCGCCAAAAACTTGTTGTGAAAATTATGTAACACAAGTGCAAGTGTACACTATCAACAAGTAGTATAGTACGATGTACTAGATATCGATCCCTCGAGATTGCTTAGTGAAGACTGTGAAGTGTGTGTGATGAGGTGTGGAACAAAAGGCGATCAAATAGATGAATGGTTAATTAAGTCTACTAGGAAGAGAATGCAATTTAAGTCGAAAATAACAAATAAATGCAAACAACCATAAGCAGAGGAATTCGTAAATTAGCAATTACATTGTAGATAAAAAGATGAGGAAGTACTGAACAAACACAGAGAAAATGAGTACTAGGCTAGCTTCCATTTCGGGTATGCATTAAAAATGGCCAATGTTGTATTGATGCTATAGCATTGCTACGTCAATTAATCCAGAATTCCTAAAGAATATGTATGTTTTTCAACATCCCATAATTCCAGTCCACAAATATCAATTCATATGTCTATGCAATTCATATAAGAGGCATCCAATTCAAACTCATGAACTCCTATGGACTATGCAAGGCACTAGTATATGTCTATACTACCACATAATTGAATCCAACAAGATCAATCAAGCACCATTCAAGTATTTTGTCCATTAATCTCAATGCTTTCATATTCAAAGACTAACTCAATTGCAACGAATGATAATCAATCAATAGTGACAAATAACATTATAAATACTTGAAAGAATTGTCAAAGCTTGCCTTACATCAATACCACATCTCAAAAGATATTCATACCCAAAGTTGAAACTAGCCTAGTAAATAAAAACTTAGCTCATGGTGCAAAAAGCAGACTCTCTCAAGTATGCAAATGTATACATTCTCAAAATCTAGTTAATTCTCAAAAACAAGATTTAAAAGAAATACAAACGATGATTGCTAGAGTTTGGTTCCCTAATCTCTTAGCTAGATGAACTCCAACTTCTTCAATCTTTGATGATCAATGAATTCCTTGCATGTTCAAGCTTCTTCCTCTCTTTTCTTCCCTCGGATCTGCTCTTTAATTCCAGAATTTCTTCTGGAATTTTTCTCTTCTTTTTCTCTCTGCCCAGTCCAGAATTTTTTTCCTTCTGCCGAGCTGCTTGCTTTTTAATTGCAGAATTTCTTTTGGAATTTTCTCTCCATTTTTTCTCTCTACCGAGCTGCCTGCTTTTCAGTCCACTACATACCTTTCCAGATTATTCTTTCACTTTTTCTCCTTCTTTTCCGTTCATTCCCATGTTCCCCTTTAATTGCCGGATCACCTCCCATTATATCTTTTTATTCCTTTTCTTAAGTAATTGGGCTTCTTCAATTTTCTTTTATTTTTCTTTCAACCCATTACTTCTTCTTACAAATTTTAAAGCCCAATACCTTTTTTTTCACTTTGCATCATTCCTTGATTTCCAACTTAGTCCCTCAATTTCGTTTTGTTTCTCCTTTAGCCTTTGAATCTCACATGATAATCTTGAATTCAACAATTTCCCTAAATAAAACAAAGGCACAACAATTAATAAGAATAGACACAAAATTCCTCAAAATAAAAGCTTCATCACTCATTCTTACATGAAATCAAGTCTAAGAAATCATAATAACTCTACAAAAAGTAGAGTTATCACATACATCTTACCATTTTTTTCCATACATCTTACCATTTTCTTTACTATGTTGACGTAGAGAGGACAACAGGTGTACATGAGTTTTTTTCCTTGTCCATTCTTTTTGTGCATCTGTATTCTATTTAAGGGCCATAAAGTTTTATCAATCATATTTGCATAACTATCTTTTACATACATCTAAGAGGAAAGATGGACAATTATATAAAAATATGTTTACTTTGCATCATATTTTGTGCTTTAACCAGTAAGTATCATCTCTTCTTGTAAATAAAACCCATAGAGTTAAATGTTTGAGAATATATTAATATGGTTCTTTCACTACTTATAATAGAACGTAGTTTATTTCTTCTAAAATTTCTATGATGAATGTGAAAATTATGTAAACACCAACACAAAAATATTTTTTATACTTATTTAATTTTATTTAAAAAGTGTAGTTTTAAAATTGTATTAATTTCTTTTATTTATCTATATTTCTCATTCTCTCTTTTCTTTTCTCTTTTCCCTTTGCAGCCCAAGTGCTCGGAATAGAAAATGGAAGAGAAGTAGCAAGAAAACTAATAGGGAACAACGATCTTATACAACATTGTTCTTGTGATGCCAAGTCTGATAATTGTGCCTTTTGTGGCCTTGAATGCTATTATAGTACTAAATGTCCATCATGTCCTCTAATTTATAAATGTGATAAACCGGAGTAATATGAACTTTGTTATGAGATATATATATAGTTTGTATATTTGGATATGTGGATATCCAATACTTGGAACTACTAATTCTAATATTACAGAGGGAGTTTCGATCCATATTTATGTAAGCTTACTCCAATCAATACCTACATTGAATAGAAATATGCTATTTTCTCCCTCTCCTATCCTTTCTACAATGTCTCTTGAAAAATTTTATCCTCCATCTACAAAACTCTCTTGAATGCATCAAAGGTGTGAAGAAGAAGAGAAAGGAAAAAAAAAAAAAAAAAAAAGAAGAAGAAAGAAGGAAAAGAGAAGAATATTTATAACTATAATGTTTTAATAATTCCCTTATTTTTTCTGGGGTTTATGTTTTATTCCTTATATTATAATTATTATTCAATTCTATTAGTATTTATATATTCCATCAAAGATAAAACAAACTATCCACATGAGACTTTATCAACAACATTTTATTTTTAAGGTTATAATATTAGATGATGTTGTAGTGCAATCTATCAAAAGGTTGCATCCAATGCAACTATGGACCAAACGAATAAATGAATTACATGTGTACTATGGTAACCTACAATACTAGGTTAACAAGTTAAAGGGAGATGTGACATTTTGTATGTTTGACACATCATTAAAAATTACCTATTCAATAGGTTACTAACAAATTTTGACCAAATAAAATAATAATATAATATTATAGTAGTAATTTTTAGCTATTTTAAAGTAACTATAAGCATAAAAATGGTAAGTTTGATAAAGAAAATGGTAAGTTATCAATTTTGATAAATATCTTACCAAATTGTTTTCACAAATCTTACTATTGATAATAAAATTAAAACATCTTAGCAATTTCTTTATAAATTTAACTATTTCAAGAAAGTAAAACATCTTACCACGTTTTTCACAAACCTTACCATTTCTATCAAAGATTTTACTATTCAAGATTTTGGTCACTTCAGTTTTTGTTAATATAAGTCGAATAAATAATATAGTAACTTTTACGACAAAAAATGGTAAGTTATAAACTTTTATAAACATCTTACAATTTGTTTCACAAATCTTACCATTTTTTTCAAAAATATTACTATTAATGAAAAAATCAAAACATATTATTTTTCAAAAAATAAATTTTATTTCAAGAAACTAAAACATTTTACAACTTTTTTCACAAATCTTATCATTTTTTCCACGCATCATACTATTTTACTTATAAATTTTATTAGATGAATAAATTAAAACATCTTCCTTTTTTTTTCATAAATCTTACCAATTTCTCTATAAATTTTACTATTTGCAAAAACTAAAATATCTTACCACTTTTTCCACACAGCTCACCATCTTCTTCACTAATTTTACTATTTGAAGAAACTAAAACATCTTACCATTTTTTCCCCACATCTTAGCATTTTCTTTAGGAATTTTACTATCCGAAAAAACTAAAACATCTTACCACTTTTTCCACACATCTCACCATCTTCTTCACTAATTTTACTCTTTGAACAAACTAAAACATCTTACAATTTTCCCCAAATTTACCATTTTCTTTATAAATTTTACTATTGGAAAAACCTAAAACATCTTACCATTTTTTCCACACAACTTACAATTTTCCTTATAAATTTTACTATTTAAAAAAAAAAAAAAAAAAACATCTTACCATTTTTTTCAACACATTTTACAATCTTCTTTATAAATTTTAATATTGAAAAAACTAAATCATCTTACCATTTTTTCCAAACAACTTACCATTTTCTCTATAAATTTTACTATTTGAAGAAACTAAAATTTCTTACCATTGTTTTCATAAATTTTACAATTTGAAAAAACTAAAACTCATACCATTTTTTTACACATCTTACTATTTTCATTATACATTTTACTATATAAAAAAAATGAAAATATCTTACCATTTTTTCTACAAATCTTACCATTTTCTTTATTAATTTTAAAGAAACAAAAACATCGTACCATTTTTTTCATACATCTTACTATTTTCTTTATAGATTTTACTATTTGAAGAAACTAAAACTTCTTACCATATTTTTTGAACACCTTACCATTTTCATTATAAATTCTACTATTTGAAAAAATTAAAATATCGTATCAATTTATTTATATATTTTACTATTCGAAGAAACTAAAACATCTTACCATTTTTTCCACATCTTACCATTTTCTTTATAAATTTACTATTTGAAGAAACTAAAATATCTTAAAATTTTCTCTATAAATTTTACAATTTGAAGAAACTAAATCATCTTACCTTTTTTTCTAGACAATTACCATTTTCATTGTAAATTCTACTATTTGAAGAAACTAATACATTTTACCATTCTATCACAAATCTTACCATTTTCTTCATAAATTTTACCATTTGAAAAAAGTAAAACTCTGACCATTTTCTTTATTAATTATACTATATGAAAAAAAAAAAAGAAAACATCTCACCATTTTTTCCACACATCCTACCATTTTCTTTATTAATTTTACTATTTGAAGAAACTAAAACATCTTACCATTTTTTCCATACATTTTACTATTTTCTTTATAAATTTTACCATTTGAAAAACTAAAACATCTTATAAATTTTTTTCACAAATCTTACCATTTTCTAAATAAATTTTACTTTTTGAAAAACAAATAAAACATCTTACAATTTTCTTTATTCATTTTACTATCTGAATATACTAAAACATCTTACCATTTTTTTCCATACATCTTACCATTTTCTTTACTATGCTGACGTAGAGAGGACAACAGGTGTACATGAGTTTTTTTCCTTGTCCATTCTTTTTGTGCATCTGTATTCTATTTAAGGGCCATAAAGTTTTATCAATCATATTTGCATAACTATCTTTTACATACATCTAAGAGGAAAGATGGACAATTATATAAAAATATGTTTACTTTGCATCATATTTTGTGCTTTAACCAGTAAGTATCATCTCTTCTTGTAAATAAAACCCATAGAGTTAAATGTTTGAGAATATATTAATATGGTTCTTTCACTACTTATAATAGAACGTAGTTTATTTCTTCTAAAAATTCTATGATGAATGTGAAAATTATGTAAACACCAACACAAAAATATTTTTTATATTTATTTAATTTTATTTAAAAAGTGTAGTTTTAAAATTGTATTAATTTCTTTTATTTATCTATATTTCTCATTCTCTCTTTTCTTTTCTATTTTCCCTTTGCAGCCCAAGTGCTCGGAATAGAAAATGGAAGAGAACTAGCAAGAAAACTAATAGGGAACAACGATCTTATACAACTTTGTTCTTGTGATGCCAAGTCTGATAATTGTGCCTTTTGTGGCCTTGAATGCTATTATAGTACTAAATGTCCATCATGTCCTCTAATTTATAAATGTGATAAACCGGAGTAATATGAACTTTGTTATGAGATATATATATATATATATATATATATATATATATATATATATATATATATATATAATATATATATATATATATGTTTGTATATTTGGATATGTGGATATCCAATACTTGGAACTACTAATTCTAATATTACAGAGGGAGTTTCGATCCATATTTATGTAAGCTTACTCCAATCAATACCTACATTGAATAGAAATATGCTATTTTCTCCCTCTCCTTTTCTTTTCTACAATGTCTCTCGTACAATTTTATCCTCCATCTACAAAACTCTCTTGAATGCATCAAAGGTGTGAAGAAGAAGAAGAAAGGAAAAAAAAAAAAAAAAAAAGAAAGAAGAAAGGGAAAGAGAAGAATATATATAACTATAATGTTTTAATAATTCCCTTATTTTTTCGGGGTTTATGTTTTATTCCTTATATTATAATTATTATTCAATTCTATTAGTATTTATATATTCCATCAAAGATATAACAAACTATCCACATGAGACTTTATCAACAACATTTTATTTTTAAGGTTATAATATTAGATGATGTTGTAGTGCAATCTATCAAAAGGTTGCATCCAATGCAACTATGGACCAAACGAATAAATGAATTACATGTGTACTATGGTAACCTACAATACTAGGTTAACAAGTTAAAGGGAGATGTGACATTTTGTATGTTTGACACATCATTAAAAATTACCTATTCAATAGGTTACTAACAAATTTTGACCAAATAAAATAATAATATAATATTATAGTAGTAATTTTTAGCTATTTTAAAGTAACTATAAGCATAAAAATGGTAAGTTTGATAAAGAAAATGGTAAGTTATCAATTTTGATAAACATCTTACCAAATTTTTTTCACAAATCTTACTATTGATAATAAAATTAAAACATCTTAGCAATTTCTTTATAAATTTAACTATTTCAAGAAAGTAAAACATCTTACCACGTTTTTCACAAACCTTACCATTTCTATCAAAGATTTTACTATTCAAGATTTTGGTCACTTCAGGTTTTTATTAATATAAGTCGAATAAATAATATAGTAACTTTTACGGCAAAAAATGGTAAGTTATAAACTTTTATAAACATCTTACAATTTGTTTCACAAATCTTACCATTTTTTTCAAAAATATTACTATTAATGAAAAAATCAAAACATATTATTTTTCAAAAAATAAATTTTATTTCAAGAAACTAAAACATTTTACAACTTTTTTCACAAATCTTATCATTTTTTCCACGCATCATACTATTTTACTTATAAATTTTATTAGATGAATAAATTAAAACATCTTCCTTTTTTTTTTTTAAATCTTACCAATTTCTTTATAAATTTTACTATTTGCAAAAACTAAAATATCTTACCACTTTTTCCACACATCTCACCATCTTTTTCACTAATTTTACTATTTGAAGAAACTAAAACATCTTACCATTTTTTCCCCACATCTTAGCATTTTCTTTAGAAATTTTACTATTTGAAAAAACTAAAACATCTTACCACTTTTTCCACACATCTCACCATCTTCTTCACTAATTTTACTCTTTGAACAAACTAAAACATCTTACAATTTTTTCCCCACATCTTACCATTTTCTTTATAAATTTTACTATTGGAACAACCTAAAACATCTTACAATTTTCTTTATAAATTTTACTATTGGAAAAACCTAAAACATCTTACCATTTTTTCCAAACAACTTACAATTTTCCTTATAAATTTTACTATTTAAAAAAAAAAAAAATAAAACATCTCACCATTTTTTCAACAGATTTTACAATCTTCTTTATAAATTTTAATATTTAAAAAACTAAATCATCTTACCATTTTTTCCAAACAACTTACCATTTTCTCTATAAATTTTACTATTTGAAGAAACTAAAATTTCTTACCATTTTCTTCATAAATTTTACAATTTGAAAAAACTAAAACTCATACCATTTTTTTACACATCTTACTATTTTCATTATACATTTTACTATATAAAAAAAATGAAAATATCTTACCATTTTTTCTACAAATCTTACCATTTTCTTTATTAATTTTAAAGAAACAAAAACATCGTACCATTTTTTTCATACATCTTACTATTTTCTTTATAAATTTTACTATTTGAAGAATCTAAAACTTCTTACCATATTTTTCGAACACCTTACCATTTTCATTATAAATTCTACTATTTGAAAAAATTAAAATATCGTATCAATTTATTTATATATTTTACTATTCGAAGAAACTAAAACATCTTACCATTTTTTCCACACATCTTACCATTTCTTTATAAATTTACTATAGTAAATTTACTAAAATTTACTATAGATTCTAATATACTTTACTTGTCATTTCAATTCTCTAAATATTAGAAACACCTTCTCATTGAATTGAATTGAACATGAGGACTAATTTCTTCTAACCGAGCCCTTGCATAATTAATAATCACCGTTAAGTCGTAACCAACGTTTTCGGGACATTACGATAATATAAATGTAAAATCGTTGGTACTTCCATGTTACTATCTGCATCGATAGGTACTCTGCCTTAGGTTTTGGTTAATTAAGTGACAATCTATTTGCTCTTATTTGCTACACTTAAGTTAATCTTAATCATAATCTATGCATTTTATATAGTAACCAAAACGCACATTTGTCATATTTAATAATTGCTTATAACTGTTATCAGCGTCTTTGGGTCTATAAGATATTTATAAATGTAAAATCGTTGATGCTTCCATGTTACTATTTGCATACGATAGGTACTTTGCCTTAGATTTTGGTTATTTAAGTGAAAACCTATTTGTTTTCCTTGAATTAATCTCAATCATAGATATAGTAACCAAATTCACATCGGTTAATTAAGCTCCTAAAATGAACATAAATACCCCTTAAAAACATGATATAAAATAGAGTTATCAAGTTCATTATTTTAAATATGATTATTAATTGATTTGAATTGACGTATTCAATATAATTACCTTATTTGAACTTGACATTATCTTCATTCGTAAGAAGACATTTAGGGTTGTAGCCATTCTGAAACACATTGTTGAGGGAAATATTTTATCACATGAGCATAATGTTTGATAACTCGATTTTATATCATATTTTTATGCATTAATTGTGTTCAATTCGAGTTAATTATGGAGTTAACTGGACTTAATTAATTGGAAATTATGCAAATTTGTTATGTTTTCGATTTTCAAAGTTTCAGGGACTGAAATTGAAGAAATGAAGAAATCGGGGACTAAATTGCAATTATCGGAAACTTTCGGTCCAGATCCTAAATTTTCGGTGTTTGAAGTTTTCAAACTCTTCCACTCACTCCTATAAATAGAGGTGACATTCAGAGCTTTTGACACACTAGAATTGCAAAGAACACGTGAGTTTTCGAGTGTCAAGACTCGAGAACTTACGCAGATCTCGGCTTTTCATACTTTTCGTTTTTATTCTCGAGCTTGAGACTCCACCATAAGGGATAGCTCCAAGAAATCTTTGAGAGTTGTGATTGTCGAGGATCTGTAGATCAAGATAAAGATTCGGAGTGTAGGAATCTTTCGGATCCGGAGAAACGAGTCAAACCGTTGGGGCGTGACACGAAAACGGCAACCTTACTTTCTCCTTATCTTTTAATTCTTGTATTTCGTTTTCTTTCATTTGTTATAATTCTGTGTCATAGGTTTCTATCTTTAGAATGAACAATTAGAGTTTTTATCTCACATTTCCGGAAAGGATACGTTTTAATATACATTGTGAATTGCTTCTTGTCTTATGTTTCGATTTGATTTTCGTATTGAGTTATGCTATGAAACCTAGGTTGATGCATGATACTACAATAGTTAATTAAATTGACGGTTTGTTAATGAGTCCCCACCATATGAGATTTAACAAATTGCCAAATTAGGACTTATAACTTGTGGCCACCATACTGAGGTTAAGCAACCTAATAATCTCGGGTTTGGAATCAATGTAAATCTTAAGATTATGTTGTTAAATTGACGCCTTAATAACTAATCTAAAAAAGTTTAGGATTACTTACAACCACCATATTGAGGTAATCGCTTTAGATAATTCAGGTATGGTAGTAAGACAATTCGAATTCATAATTGTCTTAGATCCACTTGCAAGTTGTATCTTCGAATATAGGTCTTCCTAATTGGATCATTGGAGCTTAATTAAGATTCCTATTATTTATATTTTACTTGCTTTTCTTTTCAAATTTTCAATCTCCATGAATTTTATTTGAGCCTAGGACTAATTCCCATTACACTACACTTTGTCATAATTGATAAGATACTATTGAGTTGTTATCAACGTTCCCGGGATTAAACGATATTATCTATAAATTTAAAATCGTTGATGCTTCCATGTTTCTATCTGCATTCGATAGGTACTCTGCCTTAGGTTATGTTTGTTTAAGTGACAATTTATCCTAATTAATCACAAACATAGTTGTGTAAATGCGTGTGATATGTCGGATTTATATCGTGTTTTTAAAAGGTAATTATGTTTAATTATTTAAAGTCTAATTAGACTTAATTAAATGGAAATTACGCAAATTTGCTCTATTTTCGCTTTATGGAAGTTTCAGGACTGAAATTGAAGAAATGAAGAAATCGGGGACTAAAAGTGCAATTTTTGGAAAATAGTTCAACACAGGCGTGTTTCTACTCTTGTTGCACCCCGTGTTGAAGACACGCGACACGGGCGTGTTGATGCCCATGTGACACTCGTGTTGAAGACAGCTTTGGCGTCCCACATCGAATTTTTACTGTTTTCAGCTCCTTTTCTACTCCTATAAATAGAGGCAGCATCCAAGCCTTTGCCACCAACCACCAACACACCAAAGAGTGCAGAGTGCATAGAATTTGAGGGATTTCGAGTCTCTACTTCCGTAGATTCTCGGAAATTACCCTCATAGTTAAATATTTTCTAGTTATTATATTTTTCTTCTTAGCTTAAGGTTTGAGCCTCGACCATAAGAGAGAGCTCTATAGCTTAGTTGAGAGGTGTGATTCTAGAAGATTTCGTGGGCAAGACAAGGAGGAAGGCTAGTAGGGTTCGAGAAGAATCGGAGATCAAGTCCCGCCGTCGAAGTAGTGACAACCAGACGACAACTTTTCTTTTTCCTCTTCTCAAGTCTACTATTTTTCATTCTTTATTTACTCTATCTCTGTCTCATGAGATTCTTTTATTATTAATGATACAATTAGAGCTTTAATTAATTTCCCGGGAAGGATACTTTTTGTGATTATCATAGTGATTATTATTGCTTTATGCTTTCAACTTAGTTTCTTATTCAATTTATGCCTTGACACATAGGTTTGCATCTAGTTGAGCATATAATTGGAATAATTAATTAATTGACGATTTGTTAAGGAGACCCGACCATAGGAGAATTAATGAATTTTCGAATTAGGTCTAATAGCTTACATCGACCATAATGAGGTTAGGCAGCCTAATAATCTCGAGTTAGTAATGAATGCAAATCTTAAGATTAACTTATTAAATTGACGACTTAATAATTAATCTACAAAGGTTTAGGATTACTTGCAACGACCTGTATTGAGGTAATCACATTAGATAACTCGGGTACGGTAGTAAAGTTAATATTAATCATAATTGTCTTAGATCTGCTTAAAGCTACATCTTCAAATATGGTCATTCTAATTGAATCATCGAACTGAATAAGAATCCTAAACCATATTTGTTTCAATTATATTTATGTTCTAGCAACAATCTCATGAATTGATTCTTATCCTAGGGTTAACTTTTGTTAATAAATCTTGTCATACTTAATAATTGTTTATAACTGTTGTCAACGTCTTTGGGTCTATACTCGTTGATGCTTCCATGTTACTATCTGCATACGATAGATACTCTGTCTTAGATTTTTGGTTATTTAAGTGACAACCTATTTGTTTTTCTTGAATTAATCTCAATCATAATCTATGCTAAAAATATAGTAATCAAAATTCACATCGATTTTTGTCGCCGTTGTCGGGGATGCAAAATTCATAAAACTTTTAGAATTTCTAATCAAAATTTTAGAAGCTTTATGATTTGATAACGGTAGTAATTATTCTTTATGACATAATTTGATTAAGAAAATTAAACTCGATCCTCCTAAGTATAGGATTTCCTAAAATTTTTAATTTTAGATTATCTAAATTTAATTAAAGACAGGAATATCTAAATTTTATAAAATACATTCTAGAATTATACTAGGAGTTATTCCGGATATCATCCAAAAAGCTTTCATAAAATTTAAAAACCCCATAAAAAATATATATTCTAAAATCTATAAAAATTTAAATATCCTAAAAACCTATAAAAATCTAAAAAATTCTTAAAAACCCTAAATTCTAAAGCCTTGGAAAATTTTTTGCTAACTCTTATTCTTTGCTTTTGATAGGAAGTTGACTTAGACTACTACAAGCAAGTTAGGAGATATGTTTGATAACCCGGAACAACTAATTCGCAAGGCTAGGGCAAAGAGGAAATTGGAATTACCCGATAAGGATAAGGATAATAAGTATGTCACTAAAAGTTTTGACTATTCTAAAAATGAACATTCCTGCTGTCTCATTTTCCACCAAATGAGAAGGAATATGAAGAAAGGTATGTGGCACTTTTGGACAGACAAATAGCGCAAGGTCATAGGAATGATTGGGGGACTGCTTTCTCGCTAGGAATAGAAAATGAACTAAGGAGAATGATGCGTGTTCGTCCTTATGCTCGCATTTTTATGGTAGATGAGCCTATCTATGCCGAGCTAGTTTTCAAATTTTATTCGACATTTAGCTATGAAAACGAGAGAGTTAGATTTCGTCTTGATTATTTGGAACATAATATGAGTACTAAAGAGTTTGGTGTGCATTTAGGAATTTGGACTCAAGAAGAAGTTACATCATACATTTATCGTAGTGTAGTAAGAGAATTCCCGGACAATACATCAATGTATTGGGATCATATTAGAACTACTCGGAAAGAGTATAATGCAGATACAACAAGAGTTTCGGATATTCATCTAAGCCTTCGTTATCTACATACTATGTTTCCATATATAGTTACTAGGAAGACAATTCTTAGTCCTTCTCTCATATATACCATGAAAAACCTGTTGATTTAGGCCAAGTTTTTGCTCGGATTATTAACACACATGTTAAGAAATCTACAACACAACCTTTAGGTTTTGGACCTTTTGTTACAAGACTTGCAAGATCAATAGGAATGGAATTTGAAAAGGAGAACTTGACAAGGGTAAGTGATTCCACGACGCTAGTCGATTCTAGTATTCTGCAGGATATTGGGATAACCGATAACTCGATTTTATATCGTATTTTTATACATTAATTGTGTTCAATTCGAGTTAATTATGGAGTTAATTGGACTTAATTGAATGGAAATTACACAAATTCTTTCTGTTTGATTTCGGGGGTTTGGGGACCAAAATTGAAGAAAGGAAGAAATCGGGGACTAAATTGCAATTTAAGAGTAACGCGTGCAACATCGTGCCACATACGCGCAGCACTGTGTCATACAAGTGTCGTGCCACAGCGTCGTGCCACAATGCACAGCACCGTGCCACAACGTGCGCAGCACCGTGCCGCAATGGGCCAGCACCGTGCCGCAATGGGCGCAACACCGTGCCGCTATGCCCTAGTAAATGTCCCACATTGGAAAATTTATGTTTTCCAGCCCAACTCACCCCTATAAATAGAGGCATCATGTGCAAGCTTTGACACACCGGAATCACTCAGAACATGAGCATTTACGAGTTCCTAACCAATAGGAATTTCGTGATAAGCTCTAGTCGAGATTCGATTTTTTTTTTTTTCTTTCTTCTCGAGTATAGGGGTTGAACCTCGACCGTAAGGAATATCTCTATAGTTTAGTTGAGAGGAAGTGATCTCTGAAGATCTGCAGAGCGGGATAAGGATTCGGAGCACAAGTCTCGGCGAGGTCTGGAGGATTAAGCTAGTCCGTGGAAGCAGTGAGAGCAACACGGCAACTTTCTCTTTCCTTTTCTTTTCGTTCTTGTATTTCTTTTCCTTTATATGTTATGATTCTGTGTCCTAAGATACTCTTTATTTTGATTGATTGATTAATGATTTATATATTCCCGGGAAGGATATGTTTTAATATACATTATGAATTGCTTATTGTTTTACGCTTTCGATTTGATTCTCGTATTGAGTTTATGCCATGAAACTTAGGTTGATGCATGAAACTACAATAGTTAATTAAATTGACGATTTGTTAATGAATCCCGACCGTAGGAGATTTAATGAGTTACCAGATTATGACTAATAACTTATAGCGACCGTACCGAGGTTAGACATCCTAATAATCTTGGGTTTGGAATTAATGCAAATCTTAAGGTTATGTTATTAAATTGACGCCTTAATAACTAATCTAAAAAGGTTTAGGATTACTTACAACGACCAGTATTGAGGTAATCATTCTAGACAACTCGGGTATGGTAGTAAGATAATTCGAATTCATAATTGCCTTAGATTTGCTTGCAAGCTACACATTCGAACACTGTTCAACTTAATTAATCATACGTACTTCATTAGAGATCTTAGTAAATTATTTTCCATTCTTGTTTTTAATTATTCTTTTACTCAAACATATCTGAATTGAATGGACACATAGGACTAATTCCCTGAACCTTAAAGTTTGTCATAATTGGTAGAAACTAATCAGTCGTCACCAACGTTCCCGTGGATACGATATTTATAAATTTAAAATCGTGGTACTCCCGTGTTACTATCTGCATACGATAGGTACTCTGTCTTAGTTGTGTTTGATTTTGTGACACTATTTTGTGAGATTATTTGCCTTATTTGATATTCATTTTTACTCACTCAAAACACGCACGAGATTTTGGCGCCGCTGCGGGGATGCAAAAATTCATAATATTTTTAAAATTCCTGATCAAAATTTTAGAAACTTTATGATTTGGTAACGGTAGTGTCTATCCTTTATGACTTGATTAATGGAATTAGACCTCACTTTTCTAAGTATACGGTTTCCTAAATTGTTAATTTTAGAAATTATCTAGAATTAAATAATTAAGGTCATCTAGTTTTAGAAAATTCATTCTAAAACCATACTAGGAAAAGCTCTAGAGATTATCTAGGGTTGATATAAAAAAAAAAAAAAATCATGCCTAATCTATCTTTGGTATTATCAAAAACTGAAAATTTTTGACTTCATCGTGCTAGGATCCACCTGAATTGAAACCGAAAGGGCTGGCCAACCCATTTCTATTATGGATTCATAAGATGAAGGTACGAACTTCCTTGATTATAATTGCAAATCTCAGTAAGGAACTAAAGAGATTGACTCTAGATGCACTAAAAGAGGTACAAAAGAGCTTTTGCTTACAATTACTGACAATCCAGGTATCAATCCTAACCTTTGCTCTCATACATGTTGTAATGTTTTCCGAATAGCTGTTATAGTTATATTATATTCTTAACATGATAAGGGAGTTAATAGATGATTTCATGTGTTGTGTATACATTCATGCATTGCTTGTGAAATCTGGAATCTATGTTTTAAAGATGCATGAAAACAACGCATATGCTTAACAGGAAAAGTTATTCCTTTTGTGTTTAATAGGCATTTTTGCATGAATTTTATTAAAGGAATTCTTTCACTACTGCACCCATTATGACATCCCCCGATTGAAATTGGCTATATGATATGTGATGTTAATAAATATGCAGTAGGAGTTGTTTGAGGACAAAGGTATGCTATGAAATTCCAAATGATACACTATGCTAGTTGTTGTATATACATTTGATATATTTGGTCTTATCCAACACTATTATGTACATTGATCACCCTGCACTCACTTGTTGAATTATAATGCATTTTGTGTACATTGGATAGAAACCTAAAAACTGAATGAATTTGATGAATATAATAAATTCAATGAGCTTTAAATGGAAAAATAGGATTTGGCATGATAGACAATTTAGAGGAATTTCAACTTGAGGATACAATGTTATTATATTCACATTTTAGAACATTTTCGGGATGTTTTAAAGTTATTGGACAAACTCCATTATCAAACAAGTCTCACCATGGTAGCTTGTGAAATAATGAACGAGGGTGAAACATCATTCAAGGTGAACAAACAGAAGTTGAAATTTTACAGGGAATTGTTCGAGAAAATCGAACATGCAATCCTTCCCGAGGAGGAAAGGCAATCCAGCTTAATGACAGTAAAGAAGCTCTTATAGGGAGGCAACCCTATGTTTTTTTTTTTTTTTTTTTTTTTTTTTTTTTTTTTTTTTTTTTTCTTTGCTTCTCTTTTTTTTTGGTGTTTTATTTTAAAGGTGTATTATGTGGTTTTTGGCGTAATTTATGTCTACTCTATTTATTTAGAAACTGGATGCTCCAGAATAGGATTTTCACATTTATTTAAGAGACTGGATGTTCTAGTTTAGGACAACTATGCTTACTTGAGTAGATTCTGGAAGTTCCAGACAGGTATATATGTGCTAAATGATCATGGCATGATAGAAACTGGATGTCCCAACATAGGGATTACACTGTTTAATTAAATAGATGTTAGATGTTCCGGATAAGACATTGTTGTGTCAATTGATGTATTTAGTGGATAATGATTGTTCCAGTATAAACATGCACGATCTTGTTCATGGGGAACTGTGCAAACTTTGCTACTCATAGCTATTCATTACTCTATCCCCTATTTATCTCTAAATTCACTCAACTCTCTTTTTCTATCTCTGTATACATATAGTTGCTACCTTGCGGTTATGATACTGAATAGAGTTCATCCTCCAACGATCCCTATCTCGATTTATTCATTTCCAATAGATCGGAATGCAGCTACTGAGCGCTGCAACTCATTTCCGAGAGGATTAGTACATCATGGCAGAAGAATTGATTGGGAGACCCTTGCAATTCTTGAGTTAGATACACAGATCCATACTCTACCATACATCCGCATTTTTAATGCGGAAGTGCTACTTACGAGGTACTAGTATGTGAATCTTCTATACTTTTTGAGCATAATGAAAATTCTATTTCTTTTAGACTTGGTGAATATGATCATGATTTGAGTATGAAGAGTTTGGAATTGTCCTTAAAATCTATTTGGGACCATATCACTGTGTATCATTCTGTTTATCTTAGAAGGTCAAAAGCTTCAATTATTCATTTTGTGCTTCATTGTTTGCATGTTATGCTTGCATGCTATTAATAGAAAGGAGAATATCAAAGTAATTAATGTCATAGATATAAATAAGTTATCACATGTTTGTAGACGTATTCCCGTGGACATAATTAGAATATTTGCTTTGAACTGCTAAGGAATATGCAACTAACACTTGTGAACGTGTTTTGAGACATAACTTCACTAGAGTTGTGAGATTTCTTGGTATAGATATTGCAACTGCAACTCTTAGTATGGAAAGCACATCTATTACACCTGTGACCATCACTACCCTCCGGAACATGGACAGACATACAAGTTGAGGGTATATGAATATCTACTATGGATGAGGTTCCATCACTGCACCACCACACCGCCACATCATTTCGATTTCAGCAGCTGCTGCAACTACTGGATACCTAGTTTTTCTTCTTTCCCTTTTTCTTGTTTTCGTTTTCCGTTTTTGTTCTTTTTGCTTTGTTTTCTTGTTGGTGTTTTCTATTTTAGGATATTACTTAGTCTTGGGCATCTATCGTATCTGCTTTGTTTTATTGTGTTAATAGATATTTCGGATTAAGTGTGGGGTATTCGTTTTTCACCTACCTTCAACACCGAGGACAGTGTTCATTTTAAGTGTGGTGTAGGGTGGGCCAAATTTTTCAAATTTTTCTCGAATTTCCTTGCAATTTCAAACTTTTGTGCTACTTAAGAAAAATTTTTAAGCTTTTGAAGTATGATTTACTCCGCCTATGATAAAAACTACTTGTTTGATTGCTAGAGTCTTGAGGATTGAGTTTGATTTATTCATAAAGATTTGATGCTAGTCTAGTTGTAGGAAATCTCTGTTATCTTGAGCACATCTATTTTGACAAAATTGTTTGATTAGTGGATTACTTTTGGACTTTTAGTTAAATAGTGTTAGACCATCTAGATGTTGTGATAACTGTTATGGTGACTTGATAGGGGTTTGAGAAGCATGCCACTAGTTTATTTTTCTGTTATTTATTTTAATAAGGGTAGTTTGCAAGTGTTCTTTGCTACTTAGGAATCACTCATGAAGGGAATTGAATGTCCGGTGCCCTAAGGTCTTTGAGGTCTGGGAGCCACCGGAGTGAGACCTGCTACAAGGGTAGTTAAAGTTAACATAGTTAAGTAAACGCTTATACCCACTGCATTGAAAAAAAAAGAAAAAATATATTTATATGTTTGAAAAAAAAGAGTATATATATATAAAAAAAAGAGTAATAATTGTGGCATTGTGACTTGATCCCTAGATGGTTAATTATAATTAGCTATTGTGACGTCTAAGTGATCAACATACTATCTTTCTACTAGTTTGAAGGGAAGTCTATTGTTTGGATGATGAGTCGGAATAGAACACACACTACACCCAGGGAGATTCTATGATTGGATATGTGTTGAGTTAATATGAATATTTTGAATTATTTCTTCTCGATTCATGCATGATACATTTGATGAGGCATTACGAGTATTTCACTCTTTGATAAGCTTGCTAATTTGAAAATGTATTTGAGAAGTTTGAATTGTTGAGATTTTGTGAACACTTTTCGAGCCTAGTTGATGAGCATGATTAGTTAAGTTATATGTGTTTCCTAGAACTGTATTTAGTAGTTTGCTTGAGGACAAGCAAAAGACTAAGTGTGGGGTATTTGATAACTCGATTTTATATCGTATTTTTATACATTAATTGTGTTCAATTCGAGTTAATTATGGAGTTAATTGGACTTAATTGAATGGAAATTACACAAATTCTTTCGGTTTTGGGTTTGGAAGTTTCAGGGACCAAAATTGAAGAAAGGAAGAAATCGGAGACTAAATTGCAATTTAAGAGTAACGCGTGCAACATCGTGCCACATACGCGCAGCACTGTGTCATACAAGTGTCGTGCCACAGCGTCGTGCCACAATGCGCAGCACCGTGCCGCAATGCCCGCAACACCGTGCCGCTATGGCCTAGTAAATGTCCCACATTGGAAAATTTATGTTTTCCAGCCCAACTCACCCCTATAAATAGAGGCATCATGTGCAAGCTTTGACACACCGGAATCACTCAGAACATGAGCATTTACGAGTTCCTAACCAATAGGAATTTCGTGATAAGCTCTAGTCGAGATTCAGTTTTCATTATTTTTCTTTCTTCTCGAGTATAGGGGTTGAACCTCGACCGTAAGGAATATCTCTATAGTTTAGTTGAGAGGAAGTGATCTCTGAAGATCTGCAGAGTGGGATAAGGATTCGGAGCACAAGTCTCGACGAGGTCCGGAGGATTAAGCTAGTCCGTGGAAGCAGTGAGAGCAACACGACAACTTTCTCTTTCCTTTTCTTTTCGTTCTTGTATTTCTTTTCCTTTATATGTTATGATTCTATGTCCTAAGATACTCTTTATTTTGATTGATTGATTAATGATTTATATATTCCCGGGAAGGATATGTTTTAATATACATTATGAATTGCTTATTGTTTTACGCTTTCGATTTGATTCTCGTATTGAGTTTATGCCATGAAACTTAGGTTGATGCATGAAACTACAATAGTTAATTAAATTGATATTTGTTAATGAATCCCGACCGTAGGAGATTTAATGAGTTGCCAGATTAGGACTAATAACTTACAACGACCGTACTGAGGTTAGACATCCTAATAATCTTGGGTTTGGAATTAATGCAAATCTTAAGGTTATGTTATTAAATTGACGCCTTAATAACTAATCTAAAAAGGTTTAGGATTACTTACAACGACCAGTATTGAGGTAATCATTCTAGACAACTCGGGTATGGTAGTAAGATAAAGCGAATTCATAATTGCCTTAGATCTGCTTGCAAGCTACATATTCGAACACTGTTCAACTTAATTAATCATACGTACTTCATTAGAGATCTTAGTCAATTATTTTCCATTCTTGTTTTTAATTATTCTTTTACTCAAACATATTTGAATTGAATGGACACATAGGACTAATTCCCTGAACCTTAAAGTTTGTCATAATTGGTAGAAACTAATCAGCCGTCACCAACGTTCTCGTTGATACGATATTTATAAATTTAAAATCGTGGTACTCCCGTGTTACTATCTCCATACGACAGGTACTCTGCCTTAGTTGTGTTTGATTTTGTGACACTGTTTTGTGAGATTATTTGCCTTATTTGATATTCATTTTTACTCACTCAAAACACACACCAATAACCCATGTAATCATACCCTCAAGTCCCAAGGAAGAAGAAAAGCAACAAAAGTCGGACAAGAATATATCTTATATTCCTAAGAATGAGTTCGAGAAATTTATGATGGATGCTATTGATGATCAAAAGGAAGTAGCATATCAACAAGATATTCGCCTAAAGAGGTTAGAGGCAAAAAGTATGAATAGGTATTATAAATCCTTACAACCAAATGTGAAGTCGAAAATAACGCCTTGATACTACGATTGTGCGGATGAAGATGTGGAAGAAGAATATTCTCCTGCAAGTCCTTCTCCAATTAATTAGTTCCTTTCTCTTTCTTTCCCGTTATTTCTTAGTTTTTCATTATTTCCTTTATTTCGTTTTTGGAATCTCTCTTTCTTTTTGCAAATAAGTATATCCGATGAATTATTCTTTACATTCTTTAAAGAGTCTTATTTGGTGTTTTGGCGTAATTTATGACTACTGTTTTTTATTAGAAGACTGGATGCTCCAGTTTATGGTTTTCATGAATAGCATCTGGATGTTCCAGATAGGACTTATGTGCTATAAATTGTTTGAATTGCTTGGATGTTCCGGACAAATATTTTTCCAGATAGATATTGAGTGTTATGAAATTATTGTGAATGCATGCACAACTTGATTTCATCTACAAGCTATATCTATTGTTGAGGATACTTGTCATTATAATCAAAGTCATTATGGATAAAATTGCAATCAATTGATCATACAGGTAACTTAAGTAGGATATTCTTTCATTGTAGGAATCTTATTGAGAAGACATGGTAATGTTCTTCTACTTTTGAGGCTTCTAAAAGCTTTATAGGGATTTATTATTGAAAGTATTTTGAGTTACTCTATAAATCTCTTGATCTATACTTCTCCAAATTATTTAGTATTAATTTATCCTTTGATATTCTCTCTTTTTAAATTGTTTATCATTTGATAAAAAGCTTCTAAATAACATCACCATTTTATTCTGAGAATTTCTTAGGTAATTTTGTGATATGACTTTGAATGACGATATTCGGACAACAAGAATCATCATCGATTCCTGGTTCTTTTCCCATCCCTTTTACTTTATGTTTTTCTGTTTTTCGTTTTTCGTTTTTCCCTTGTTTTCGAATAAGTGTGGGGTGTCTTAGAATGTTTCTGCTTGTCTCAAAATTTTCAAATTCTTTTTGAAAAAAAAAGTTTTTCAAAATCTATCTTGAATAAGTATTTTATGCAGAATGATTATTTACTCAGCCTATGATATAAATTAACTAATTCCATGCTTATGTCTTTTGGAGATGATGAGAAATCTTTATAGAAGTTTGATACAAGTCCTTTTATAGGAAATTCCATAAAGATTTTTTAGCATAAAATTTTGATTAATTGTTTGATTGATAGATTATTTTCGGACACTTGAGGTCATAGCATGATATCTTTTGGAATGCATGATAGCTATTGTGGTTGCTTGAAAGAATTGGAGAAGATTGCCATTCGTTTTGTGTTAATTTATTTTTAGTAATAAGAGTCTGTTTGCATGTATTTGATAGTTATATTTATATATATATATATAAATAATATAAATAATTAAATAAAATAATACTAAAAATAATAGGAATTCTCAAGATTAAAATAGAATTGTCACTAAGAAAATAAACTCAACTAGGTAGAGAACCTATCGAAATAGTTTAGTAAATAAAGGTAGTATTCAGATTTTAATATTTATAAAATCGTTTTCCTCAAGACGTCTATTAATTTTTAGTGTGGAAAATATAATTAAATCAATTATGAATATGATTTGGAAGTATGAATCAATCATTAAGTAATACAACCTTTATCAAGAATGATAGGATTGAATTCTAATTTCCTAGAAAGCAAATTAAAATAAAACAAAGTAAAGAATATGGATGAGATAATATTGAATATTTGAAGAACTCACTAAAGACATTAGAGAGAGTGGAGGATACACTTCACAATGAAACCAAGTATCATGAATCAACTATCACAATTTCACTAAATTCAAGTCTAAAGATGACTTTCTTCAATATGTGTCGTTGAAAGAAATTCATACATGAAGAACAACTCGAATATATTAGTAAGATTAGATCCCTACTAATCATCCAAGGTCCGGTACATCAATAGGAAAATAACCAAACTATTCTAGCACTAATCGTATATCCAAGGTCCGGCTTAGCAATTAGTGTTAACCCGAACCACAAAATCGAATTAGAGCTCAACTCAAGATAGGAATTCAAATCAAAGCCATAATTGAAATTGCAATTCAAGCTAATAAAATCATAACAATCAACTCACAATAGATCAATCTCAAAGTGAAGATGTAACATGAGACCAACCACTTCTACCCTAAAGAAATGTAGAAGAAGAGAGTTCCTATTGGGTTGGTAAACTAGATTACAAGAAATATCATCAAAAGTAATAGAACAAGGTAAGAAAATAATTCCAAAACCAGTTGTCAATTGATACCGTAAAGATCTCTACACTTCAACTCCTCTCTTGAATCCTCTTCTTGCACTTTGAAGCTTGAATAATTGAAGTAGATCCAAACACCTCTTGATTCAATTGCACAACTCTAGCTTATAGACCGAGGAGAGATTACACAACCTAACTAGAGACAATTATCACTAAAACAACCTAGGGATTTCTCTAATTGAAAATAGATCAACAAAGTGATCAACCTTGTGTTGCGCCTGTGTTGAGCCAAAATTCCAGATTCTTTGGTGTTTAATTATGATTTTACCCCTGTTTCAGTTATCTATAAATTATAGGATTTTTACCATTTTTGGAAGTTGGATTAGGTTGAGATTGGCTAGATTTTCACATTGTTTTAGATATTGAATATCATATTGGGTTTTCTTGAATTTCATATATTTTGGTATAGAATTTGGGGAATTTTCTATTATTTTGTTGATCTACTTTCAATTAGATAATTCCCTAGGTTGTTCTAGTGATAATTGTTTCTAGTTAGGTTGTGTAATCTCTCCTCGGTCTATAAGGTAGAGTTTTGCAACTTAATCAAGAGGATTTTGATCTACTTCAATCATTCAAGCTTCAAGGAGCAAGAAGAGGATTCAAGAGGAAAGTTGAAGTGTAGAGATCTTTCTGGTATCAATTGACAACTGGTTTTGGAATTATTTTCTTACCTTCTTCTATTACTTTTGTTGATAATTCTTGTAATCTAGTTTACCAACCCAATAGGAACTCTCTTCTTCTACATTTCTTTAGGGTAGAAGTGGTTGGTTTCATGTTATACTTTCACTATGAGATTGATCTATTGTGAGTTGATTGTTATGATTCCATTAGCTTGAATTGCAATTTCAATTATGGCTTTGATTTGACTTCTTATCTTGAGTTGAGCTCTAATTCGATTTTGTGGTTCGGGTTAACACTAATTGTTAAGTCGGACCTTGGATATACGATTAGTGCTAGATTAGTTTGGTTATTTTCCTATTGATGTACCGGACCTTGGATGATTAGTAGGGATCTAATCTTACTAATATATTCGAGTTGTTCTTCACGTATGAATTTCTTTCAATGACACGTATTGAGGAAATTTATCCTTAGACTTGGATTTGGTGAAATTGTGATAGTTGATTCATGATACTTGATTTTGTTGTGAAGCATATCCTCCACTCTCTCTAATGTGTTTAGTGAGTTCTTCAAATATTCAATATTATCTCATCCATATTCTTTACTTTGCTTTCTTTTAAATTTGCTTTCTAGGAAATTAGAATTCAATCCTATCATTCTTGATAAAGGTTGGATTACTTGATGATTGATTCATACTTCCAAATCATATTCATAATTGATTTAATTATATTTTCCACACTAAAAATTAATAGACGTCTTGAGGAAAACGATTTTATAAATATTAAAATATGAATACTACCTTTATTTACTAAACTATTTCGATAGGTTCTCTGCCTAGTTGAGTTTATTTTATTAGTGACAATCCTATTTTAATCTTGAAAATTCCTATTATTTTTAGTATTATTTTATTCGATTATTTATATTATTTTTATATATATATAACTCACATCACAGTTCTTTAGGGTGAAGAGTATCCTTGCATACAACATAAGAAATAAAGTGTCTAAAGATTCGTGAATTGCATCTGTGTAGTTCAATTTGTCAATAACAACCATCGGAACTTAACACATAAGTACATTGCAAGACACATTACTCATCTCATCCGAGATGATCCTGAAGTACATGTTAGTGCAGTCAAACAAGAGGTACAAAAACTTTTTTAGTCTGGTTGTTCATATAGAAAAGGATGGTATGCACGGAGAGCAGCAATAGAACTTTTGTATGGCAGTGGGAATGACACTTTCACCATTTTTCCCAAATACATGCAAGCTTTAGAACAAGCTAATCCATGTACTATCTTGCTTTGGAAACATCATCAAAGTAGTTTTGAGAATCAAAAGATCTTCCAATACATGTTTTGGTCATTCAAGTCATCAATTTTGGGTTTCAATTACTGTTGTTCAGTCATATGTATTGATAGAACAGTTCTAAGAGGGGCTTATAAAGAAGTTCTTTTGGTTGCTAGTGGATAGGATGCAAATAACCATATGTTTCCTCTTGCATTTGCTCTAGTTGATGAGGAGTCAACAAGTAGTTGGGATTGGTTTTTACGAATGCTTAGACATCATGTAGTGCCAGAAAAATTTGTTTGTCTAATATCGGATAGGCACAAAGGCATTTTATGCTCTATTAGTCATCAAACCGAATGACAACCACCAAATACAGTCCACAGATTTTTTTTAAGATATGTTAGAGCAAATTTTAAAGTCAAATTCAAAAAGAATGAATTGACAGAGTTGATGTACAAGGCAGGGATAACATGTAAAGTGACCAAGTTTACTGAGATCATGGAAGAGATCAAAAGAAGGAACGTTGAAGCGTACAACTATTTGAAAGACATTGATCCTAAAAAATGGACACTTACATATGCTTGGTGGCTACAAGTATGGTTGTATGACAACTAAACTCTCTGAATCATTGAATAGTGTATTAAAAAAATGTTGTGCATTACAACTTAAGGCATTGGTTGAGTTTACATATGACAAACTTGTTCAATATTTTTGCCAACGCCGGGAAGAAGCTTCTCACACTAGACATCCATTTCCTTCTACTATTTGGAAAAAATATATTAAGAATGAGAAGAAATCACGTGGATATATTGTAGTACAATATAATATACAAACTGGTATATTTAGTGTGAGGTCCCCTGCTAGAGGAGATGGAAGAGGTAACATGGTTTACATTGTAAACTTTATTGATCAATCTTGCAGTTGTCATAAGTGGTCAGTTTTTGGTATTCTTTGCTCCCATGTTTTTGCAATTTGTCGACATAGAGGTTTGGATTCAACCACATTTGTTTTGAATATATATTCAAACAAAATTACAAGATGGCTTATGATGCTAATCTTTATCATGTTGCAAGTGAAGAGTTATGGAGTGATGCTTCTTTTTCTCTTAAGTATTATAAGCCAAACATGCAAGGTGGTCAACCAGGTCGACTACGAACTACCGGATATCGTTGTTCTATGGATGCTCGAGATCTAGATTCACCTCCAAGATGTGGTAGTTGTCACAAGTCTGGACACAATAGAAGAACATGTCCAAACATCTCAAGAACAAACGAAGATTGAATATCTTTATTGTATTGTTTTATTTCTTTTCTTCCCAAAAACATTATGTTATTTATGAACTTTTGATTTATTACTTAATGAGTTTATGTATTTTCTATAAATTTAGAATTTGTGTTAAATGAATTTGTATAAAATTTTATATTTTGAACCTAATATCATGAGGAGACTTCATATTTTCAATTGGGAATACCAATTTTCTTTCCTGGACATGGTTATGAAACTCATGGATAGGAACTCTCATGTAAAGGTTGTAAGTGAAATGCTAAGTACTTGTATTACTGTTAATTTCATAGGAATCTTCCTGAATATTTAGTTCATCCTACTTGTCATTCCTAAGACATTAGAACTAAGTATCACTAGGAATATTATCATTGTCATCTATTTATGCCTCAACTTGTCATTCCTGAATAGTATCAATTGGACCTCTACCATTTTTTTCTTAATAGTTGTATTTATAGCTCAACAGAAAAGTCACAATATAGCTGCTATAATTTTCTCAAATGATGAACTCAATACCTCCTTTCAATATTAATTTAAAGGAACAAACTCAACATTGTATTGCATTTTTCGAATGCCATATAGAAACATATATTGCATTCACTTAATGCAATATAGAATGGGTAACTTCTATGCATCCTCATACTAGAGAAGACTTGAAACGCATCATTATATTGCATTTTCGGAATGCAACATGAAAACCAATATTGCATTAGTCGAATGCAATATAGTTTATATCCTGCATTTCTCGAATGCAACAAGGCCATTTTCACACAAGTTTTAAAAAGTGGGCCAAACACGGTGCTTTTTTTAAAAAACTGGGCCATTTTAATCAATAACCCGAAAATTTGGTTGCGATTCACTAATGATCCAATAATGTCAAAATACAATCAACGGACCATCATTCAAAACATAGAGATATTCTTCTTTATCATACAATCAAATGAGGAAAAAGACACAATCCACATACAATTTGATATAATTAAAGTATGTAAATGATTTTTTAAAAATTTTACTAAAAGAATAAGATATCATTTTGTGTAACAATGAAAAAAATTTATATTTGTGTAAAATATTGTGAAATTATAAAATAGAATAACAATATCAATATATATATATTGGTAAGTGGAATTTCATTAAAAAGAAAAAAATATTACGCAAGTGAATGATTAAAAGCATTCATGGTAATAGAACAAAACACCAACCTAAAACTAGATGAAGGAGATATTCTCAACCTAGGTGAGTCGGGAATAGCGAACACTAAAGATAATAGTACATAGAAATTAAAGAAAACATCATATCTAAATCTTCGGCCTTCAAACTGCCAGTCATGAATCTCATATGCAAAGTGGGTTCGAATTCACCTTTTTTCTTCAACGACTACCGAATCCATCTTGGGCGTATCAAAAATTTCATAGGATGCCCGAAAAAAGACAAAAAAGAACAAAGGGTCTAGATCTAAATGATTGGGTTTAACAAATTTTTCTTCCAAACGAAGAAAAAAATATTGATATCTAGATATCAATAGAGAACTAAGCATTTGAGATGTGAAAAGTAGTAAGAAAACTAAAGAAATAGAGTAGAATAACAAAGAAAAAAACCCAAGAAATACAAAGAAAAAACAAGAAAAGATAAAAAAAAAAAGTAAAAAAATCAAAGAAGAAGATCAATCTACGATCATAGCTCTCCCTTGGCGAGAGAAACTTGGGTCTATGCAGCTTAAGAGAGTGGAGAGAAAAATTTTAGGGTTTTGAATAACAATATCAATATATATTAAAAGGTCAAACATGGAATTACATTTATGTATTCAATTAAAATTAGTGATGTGAAATCAAAATTTAATTATGTAGTAGGTATCATTTCGTATAAATATTACAAGAACCTATACTTTCATAAAACATTTAATAACATCATAAATACATTTATTTATAATATTAAACTTCTTTAACATGTCAAATATTCAATAATACTTATATTTTAGGACTAAAATGAAAATAAATTATTTCATCTATTAAATAAAGGAAGGAAGTTTAATGGGATATTTGTGATATACATAGCTCTCCAAGATGCAAGATGCATATATTATAAATTTATTTTTAAAAAATTAGAATTTTAGTATTCAATTAAAATTATTAATGTCAAATCAAAATTTGATTACTATACTTCCATTAAATATTTAATAACATCAAACTACTTTAACATGTCAAATATTCAATTATAATTAAATAGACTATATTTAATTCAAAATATATTAATTATTGAATGAAGAATAAAATGTGAAGAAACAAAATTAAGATACGTCTTCATATTGATATAAAATTACGAATATACCACTAGAAAGATAAAATAACTACAAATATACCATCATATAAAAAAAAGAAAAAAGAAAAGTGTTAAGAGACCCTCATCAAGAAGTGAAGGTTTTTTTTTTTAAGGCACAAGATGTCATAAATGAGTCTCAAACTACGAGAAGACACTTTTAAATTAATCTACATTCGGACTAATCTCGTTCGATAGCTTCAAATTTTAAACAATTGCATACATAAGTTTAGATTCGAACCCTCAACCTCTCTCATCAAAAAGTGAGTTATTTATATGAAAAAATTCTTCTAATATTGTCTGCTTTGACTCACTTTAGGTGACCCTCACATGTTTTGCTATAATAACTAAAATGTCAATAAGGATAAGTTAAAATATTAAGATAAAGATTAAAAAGACAATAAAATTATAAAAAAAATTATAAAATTTACCATTAAAAACTTTCAATCTTATATATATATAAGATATAGGATTTATGACTTAAAATAAAGAAGTGTAAGGAGGATATTGTTAAAAAAGAAAAGAAAAAAAAAGAGATTTATGGTATTTTTTCTTCTTTTCACCCTCAACATACGAAAATTAGAAACATATGTCAAACTCACAATATCATTCAAACAATGCAATCGATAATTTTCTTCTTTTGTAATGCACTTTCGAGCCTCCAAATCCTATTTAAGGCAATAAACTAAGTAGAAGATTAGAGAGAAATTAAAATTTTTTCACTTGTGACACCACAAAATTAACTTATAATTATTACTATTTTTTAAAATTATAAAATTATTTTTGTTAAAAAAATTAAAATATTTTAAAATAAAAATATTTAATAAATATGAATTATAAAATAATAATTATATATAAAAATAGTAATAATTATACTTTTTTATATATAATTAATATTATAAAATATTAATTATATTTAAAAAGAATTTTATAATCTTTTAAAATTATTTTTTATTTTACATAAAATTAAAGGAAAAAAAAAGGAATAATATGAAAAATACAGGTACAAAAGAAAACTTTGAATATTAAATGTGAAATATTCAAAAAGGAGGAAGAAGATGCAGCTGACTATTGACTATTGACTATGGACTATGGACACAGTCTTTATTTTGGAGAGAGAAAATATTAATTAAAAAGAAAAGAAAAGAAAAAGAAAAGAAAAAGTAATGTATAACAGAGAGAGAAAGTTGAGAGCGAAAGAGAGAGTCTCTTTCCACACATCACATGGCTTCGTTGCCTCCGGGACCTCAGCCGCTTAATTTTCCGCCGACGGACGCCAACAACCACCACCACCACCAACACCAACATCACCATCACCATCACCATCACTACCATGATCAAGGAGCAGGAGCTGGAGCGGAGCTGGAGCTGGAGCAGCTGCAGCTGCAATGAAGCTTGCGGTTCAGTCTCGTCGTTCTGACATGGATTCTGACAAGGTAACTTTAAAAGCACTAATGAATTTCTTTCTCAACGTTCTTTTTTCCCTGTTTGAGGTGATAGGTTTTTCTGTTGATTGGATCTTTGATCTGGTGGGTATTTACTTTCACTTTTTTTTTTTTTTTTGCATTTCTTCTTTGATCTCTCCTTTTTATGCTCTAGAGTGGACGGAGATCCGACGGACTTACTAGCAGTTCTGCCGCCGACGATCTGAGACCTTGAGTTCTTCAGCTTCATTTAAATGTAGTTTGTAAAATTTTTTTACTTGAAGAGAGAGAAAACATCACATTGTTCCTATATGCTCTTCTATATATCGGATTATGTTTTCAAAATGTCTTGGAGGGGAATTGCCTTTCTTTTCCAAAGATTGTACAGCTTATTATTATTAATATTTTTTAAGGAAAAAAGCAATTCTCATTTTTTTGAGAGCTACAGTGGAACTTCTGATTTCTTTCCGAACACTGAGCCTTTAGCTTGTAAAATATGTATTCTGGGAGGTCTTGCTAAATACAAAGTTAGATCTCTCAATTTTGTGGGGTCTTTATTTGCGATCTAAACATGTTTCTCCGCCATCTTTCTGGTTGTAGAATTATTCTTTTAGGTTTGCCTTTAGCTGTCTATCTTTGCCTTTAGGTTAATTGTACTTCAATCTATTATAGAGGTTGCTTCATGTGCTTATTGACAGCTGATTCTCCTTTGAAGCTGGAGAGTCTTGTTTCAGTTACAAGCTTTCTTGGCATGTGATTCTTTCTTCTAAGCTTTGGTTTTGTATCATGTCAAGTTTCGCTGCATATCTTATTATTTCCTTTTTCCCTTTGGGTTTCTCTATTTTGGAATTTCACAGACTTCCTTAGTTTCTTAATCTAGCCCTCTTTGATATGGTAGCATGCTTAGATTGTTGATATTTAATCAAAATATTTTAAATACTTAATTTCAAATGTGTTTCCTTCGGTCATCTGTCAAAAAATTTATTGGTAATGTGGCATTATGGCACTGATTGTTCCCATATTGTTTGTTTCTTTGCAGGATATGTCTGCTCCTGTCATTGAAGGGAATGATGCTGTTACTGGCCACATTATATCAACTACAATTGGAGGCAAAAATGGGGAGCCCAAAAGGGTTAGTTCCCAATTTTCAAAATTATAGGATCTACAACTCTAGCTCTAGCTAAGTTAAATTTAGGTTGATAGATTAGAAATTTAATGTATGAAGTGTGATGAATTTACTTTTCTATAATTAAATGTTCTTTCTTCTTTTGCCCATTAGAAAGAATTAGGAGATATTCCAAAATCACTGCATCATCCATAATTGGTAATTTTGAACTTCGTCTGCTTCCTTGTAATGTTTCATTAACAGACTATCAGTTACATGGCTGAACGCGTAGTGGGAACAGGATCATTTGGAATAGTTTTCCAGGTTTTTATCCTTGAACGTTTCTTCAGATCACTTTTTTGCCCATTGTTGGTTAGGAGTTAATGACATGACATCACTTTTTCAGGCAAAGTGCTTAGAAACTGGAGAAACCGTTGCCATAAAGAAGGTTTTGCAAGATCGACGTTATAAAAATCGTGAACTGCAATTAATGCGCCTCATGGACCATCCAAATGTGATTGCTTTGAAGCATTGTTTCTTTTCTACTACTACACGAGATGAACTTTTCCTTAACTTGGTGATGGAATACGTCCCTGAGACCTTATACAAGGTTTTAAAACATTACAGCAATTCCAATCAGAGAATGCCACTCATATATGTCAAACTTTATACATATCAGGTTTACATCTTTATGCTTATCTTTTGTTTTTTGAATAGAAGGTGCTCCTTGGAGCTTTTGTTTTGTTCTAGTTGTTTCTCATCTCAAATAAAGTTGCAATGTTTATCAGATATTTCGAGGGCTAGCCTATATTCATACTGTTCCTGGTGTTTGCCATAGGGATGTGAAGCCTCAAAATCTTCTGGTATATCATGTTGTTCTTCCTAGTTATATATATATATATATATTGAAGAGTAAAAAGAACTCACATAATTCTCTTTCTTTAGGTTGATCCTCTTACTCACCAAGTTAAGCTTTGTGATTTTGGAAGTGCAAAAGTTCTGGTACGTTAGTTGTCACTTGTAGCATTGTTTAGTAAACAATGTGAAACTCTTCTTTCTATATTGGCTTTTTATGTATTGTTCTTAGATGTTTCCTTTTAATGTATCATGTATGTAGTTCTGCTAGGACCAACATACATATTTGCTGATGAAGCAGTTTGCATATGTGCCCATAAATCAATGATGCTTTTATAGACCAGCTGAATATTCTCCACTTTTCTTATTCTATAAACACAAGCACTCTAGCAGTACCTTTTTGCCTGTCTAAAATTTTTGGTTAAGCTTTCTATATCTTTATATTGTTATTATGTGACTTTTCTGGTTAATTCACTAAGTCAAATCTCTTCAACCAAATTGTTGGTAAGTTTGTTGCATTGAGGAAGTGGCTCTAAGCTATTTTATTCCTTCTTCGTTTTTCTAGATGTTAGGGCTACATTTAAGTGTTGAATATTAACTAAACAAGAATGCTTCTTCCTCTGCTTCTTCATTATTGGCTTTCAATTGTTTATGATCAGGTGAGGGGTGAATCAAATATATCATACATCTGCTCACGCTACTACCGTGCTCCAGAGCTTATATTTGGTGCAACAGAATATACCTCATCTATTGATATTTGGTCAGCTGGTTGTGTACTCGCTGAGCTCCTCCTGGGTCAGGTGTGGGATGATTTTCTTCCAATTTTGAATTTCTACAGCTATCATTTCTGCCTATTTTTATTAAGTTCTAATATCTCCCTCTCAAGCTTAATTATATTTCATATTACAGCCGCTGTTTCCTGGAGAAAATGCAGTTGACCAACTTGTGGAGATTATCAAGGTATACATCCTTGCAATTGATATTACTTTGTGGACTTTTATTACTGTCACTTGTCTAATTGATTTTGCGGAATTGTTTCTTTCTTATAGGTCCTTGGTACTCCAACTCGAGAAGAAATTCGATGCATGAATCCTAATTATACTGATTTTAGGTTTCCTCAGATTAAAGCTCATCCTTGGCACAAGGTATGGCATTTAAAATTCTCCTTCTGTGGCTTAGCAAAGAACAAGAGTACTAATAAAGTTTCTTGGATTCAGGTTTTCCACAAAAGGATGCCTCCAGAAGCAATTGACCTTGCTTCACGACTCCTTCAATATTCACCTAGTCTTCGCTGTACTGCTGTGAGTCTAACACATCTCATCTGGTTGCACTTTACTAAGGCTCCATTTGTCTAAGTAAAATCTGAAAATTTGGCCAATTTTGTTACTTATCTTTAATGTAAATTATGTTAAATTATTTTTAGTATTTAACTGTAAACTTTTTAAATTCAAATGTCCAAATTGGAAAATATAGCTATTTTTATTTTCCACCAAAATTAAATGTAATTTTTCTGTAAAAAATAATAATAATAAATAAATTAAATAAAATGACTGTTCAAATTGCCATATGAACTTGAACATTTGACAGGACATGCAAGACTTCGAAATTGGATAGGTTTGTTACTTGGCACATTGCATCTGCACTAAAAGACTAATTTAAAATCTGTTTCCAGACATTATGTTTTCCTTACAATCCTTTCCAGATATTTCTAATGTTTCTCTTATTTTCTTGTCTCTGATGTGTTTTCCATGCTGCAGTTAGAAGCATGTGCCCATCCTTTCTTTGATGAACTTCGGGATCCTAATGCTCGGTTACCAAATGGCCGCTCTTTTCCGCCCCTTTTCAACTTTAAACAGGAAGTATGGTTTTTAACCATTTTGGTATATTAATACTTCAATTTGATTGCCTTTCTTCATCTAATTGTCAAAGCAGGTTTGTTAGAGTTTGATTCCAAAGGTTAAAATGAATCAATTTCTTGCTTCATATAACCAATTGAAATTCGTTTTTAGCACAAATAAGAGGTGCCCATCATAAATTTGTGTTTCTATGTTCATCATAAATCTGAATGATAATTGTGCATTTTATATTACTTGCTTGTGGAAGTCAGTTTGTTGTAAAACAGATATTCTTCTTTGGCTCCCTGGCCAAGAAGAGAGGTAAGTACAAGGAAAAGTTGGAGTTGGGAGGTTTGGGAGGATGATGGAAAGCTGGGTTGTTTCATCCCTCCCTCACTTGAAAATCAAACATGTTGCTACCTATAAACTTACCAACCCAGGCAAAGTATTATATATGTGCAAGAGAAAAGATGAGTAAATCATACAAAATTGAACAACTTCATTTGCTTGCTATGATTACTTGCAGAAATTATCTTTTTGTAAAAGTTAGTTGCAGTCTTAGGTACAGGATGAAATTTTTCTTTCACCCCTTAAAATGATTGAAATATTGGAAACTACAAAGATAGATATTTATATATCTATATATATTTAAAACCTCCACTATTAGCCCTATCTTCTTACTGCCCTTGAGCATATCCTTCTAACCATATGAAAGATTCAGGAATAAACATGAAAATTATTTTTAGTATTGCAAAAGTATTTACCTCAAGAATGTGATGATTGATTAAGAGAAATTTCTGAAAAGAACTTGGGTTGCCCCTAGATGAAAGGAAAAAATAGAAGCTTATGTGAAAATCCTCTTCCAATTGTGTGCCTCCTTTACATGTGTTGGTAACAGAATGTTACATATCAATGTCTGTCCATGGATGCTTAATTTGGCTTTCTCTATGGGTTTGGCTTACCTGGTTTGACTTCTATTAGCTGCAGTTACCCAGATTTCATTGCACTTGGAGGAAAATATGAAACTATGTTTTAGTACAAATACAAAATTCATATTCGCCAAATATTTTCTTATATAATACTGGTCCTTTACAGGGTTTGTACTGACTTTTTAGCATATGATAGTTAAACTTGTGAATATATAATGAATTTCCTTAATTTTAAACCTGTATTTACACCAAGATGTTTATCGTCAAGTTTGACTTGTGTTTTCCACCTTCACCTGGAATTCTTTGGCTGGGTGTTGAGTTAACCGGAGCTTCTGATTGCAGTTAACCGGAGCTTCACCCGAGTTGATTAACCGACTTGTACCTGAGCATGTTCGCCGACAAAGTGGCTTCTTTTCACATTCTGCTGGGACATAATCAGTGTAAAAAACGTCTCTGTTCTGTTCAAGTTGAAGGATGCCAAACAAAGTTGAGATTCCCTGTGGCTCACATAGCTGGCAATTTGTCAAAGCAGTGGTTCTTTTCACCCCCTAAAGCATATAAGTGTCTGTTTAGCATTACTGGCAGTTAGTAATTATATCTATTCATTATAAGCTTAAAAAAAAAAGAAAAAAGAAGAAAAAAAGGTTCGCAGCTTTTGTACATTATTTTGGTCAAAATTTCAGGAATGTAGAAACTAAAACGGTAATGCTCTGTATCCAAAGAGAAGGGTGGGACAACCAGATGCTTATTGTAGTTATATTTTGTCTCATATTACATGTTTAGTTATGTTAGTGAATTATCTCGCAAATTGAAAGTGTTATTGAGAAGTTTGCTCATTTGTCCTTTTGCATATACTGATATTATAGGAGTAAATTTGAAGTAGGATAATCATGCGTGCCTCTTCCCCCTTTGGATTGAACATATTAAGTGGGGTATGACATTGTCCCTAGCTCTTCCCCTTCTATATTCTGTTTGCTTGTGAATTTCAAGGGTATTATCAGCATTTATTTTTTATAAGCTCTGTGCCTTCACTAGTTTCCACATAAATATAAAAGGTACAGCTGTTGGTACCTTGTTGCACAAGGAACTCAATATGCAATTGCAGCTCAAGAAGCCATGCCTGCCACATTGGAGATACATCCTGTACAAAATGGGAAGGCAATGCCTATCTTGCAAGGGAGATAAATGACCACCACAAATCGCAACATTGCTTGGAAAAGTAAAGCAAAATCTGAGAGCGTGGGCTTAAATTTAATGGTGCAGTTGACATGAGCTTTCTCAGCACCAAAAATCAATTGTGTACACCCAACCTTTGACCCCCAACCCACAAATCAATTGCTCCATTCTTGATAGTTTTGAGGCATTAAAATCAAAACACCTCTAAGTGATAAGCTCACCAGCATTTTTATTCTATCAATAAAACTATAGATTCTCAAGTCCTACCCTAAGATCTCCTCTTAGATCTGTCCATTATTATTTTGTAATATACATCCCCTCCTCTCTAATTGTAGGATGTATCTACTGTTTGGACGAAGCTGAAGACAACCCCCCAAAAAGAAACAAAAAAAAAAACTGTAAAAATTCCTCAGCCTTGTACTCAATATTTCATTTAGAAAAAGAGCTAACTGGATTTTGTGACTTCATGAATGGCATTCGCCAAATAACCAACATTCCCTGTTGTAACTCCTGCCATACTGCACAATTACAAAAAAATTTACGTAAAGATCAGTGTCTGTGAAGTGTTGTTGCAGAGAAGCCTAACCCTCAATGAGCAGATAGTTATTTTACCTGATACGACCATTCCTAGTCATGTAAATATGGTATTCGTTTGTCAAACGATCAACTTGTTCAGGAGTCAAGCCGCTAAAGCAGAACATTCCAATCTGTTTGCATGCAGCAATAATGATCACACTTTCTTGTGGTAATTAAAGAAAAGCAGCAAAGTGATCACTAAAAAAATATAATAGACTTACCTGGTTTGTTATGTGCTCCCAAGACAAAGATGAATCCAACTTCTCAAGGTTTTCTCGTAGAGAACTTCTCATTCCGATAATACGATCAGCCATTCCCTAAAATGCACAATCTTTCTTTTTGTCATATCAAACTTAAAACATAAACTACATTATCATCAAAATACCATCTAAACCATCATACCGCCTTCTACTTCGATACAATATGCAAAAACACATCCCAGTAGTAAATACCATAATAGAATTTTAGAAGCATTGCAAACCACAAACTTGATATCATTGTTTTTGTGTTCAGATTTGGTAATTACATAAAAATCTATGAAGATTACTAATGTGTGCCTTGGAAAGATAGAAAAGTTGATGAAAAAAATGTAAACGGATAGATTGGACGTCAACTGAAGAATCTCCCAAATTCAAGTTTGCAAAGTATAGATCATTGTCACAATGTTTAAAGAATCAAACTGAACATTGGACCAAAAGATTGCTAGCTTATGATTCAATTTGTACAGCCTTACTGAACCACATAATTGAAATTCAATTAAATCAGTAATATTACAATTAAAACTAAGGACTTATATTATTGTAAATAACATAATCAGTTAATAACAAGTCCAAAAGAAAATAAATATTCAACTCGTTGAATTAACAATATATATTTTTTTTAAATTTAATAAAGAAGGATTAAAAAAATCACAATGACAATATTAAAGTTGTATGGAATACAATTAAATGATGTCTTTGAGAGTTTGATCAAAAAGTTGTTCCTTTTCAGCATGTCTGTTTACTCTTTATTTTTAAAAATGATGTATATTACACTTTAGGTGAAAATTGTTCACTTAAAATAATTATTTGAAACATTGATTGAAACACAAATTCATGTTATTTGAAGATTTTTATTGATATCTAAGACTAATTTAGTCTATATTTATACTTTTTAAAAAAATCTTACTGGTCCATTCAAACCAGGTTAGTTTGAACAACTCAAAGGCTTCATTTAAATTCGAGCGATTGAATTACCAATTTAAATGTTTGACCCATCTAAAAAATACAACTATGTGGATCTGGATAATTAAAGAGCTACTCACTAGAGGAATTCTTTCTTTTTTGTATCCTATTCCTCTTTACCCCTCCCCACATTACAGTTTCTCAAGCTCTTCATAGAATTGTTTGTTTCCTTATTACTTCTGAAGGTAGTTCTCAATTTCATTAAGTAAGTTTTTTCATTAATCAATAATACAAGTTCCATTCAAGTTAAAAAAAAAAAAAAAAAAAAAAATAAAACAAAAAAGGAAAAGAAAAGAAATTACCTTCACTTCTGTAAGCCACAATTTCTTTAACTCTGGATCACTAAGAATGATGGAAACAATAAGAGCACCATGAACAGGTGGATTACTGTACATGGGTCTAGCAAGTTGCTGCAACTGACTCTTGACTGCCACAGCTTGCTTCTCATCTTCACAGACCACACTACAAGAGGGCCAAAAAAAGAAAAAGGAAGTCCTCAATACTTAAAAGTCAAGAAGAAAGGGAAAAAAAAAAAAAAAAAAAAAAACATCAATCTCTATAGTTTGTCATTGTCCATGCCATGAGTAGCATTTGAAAAAAAAATTGATCAAAATCTCATTACTACAAATATGAAAACAAAATTTACCTGACACATCCTACTCTCTGGCCATAAAGTCCCATATTTTTAGCATAAGACTGAGAACATCCAATTAAATGACCATCTTCGATAAAAATCCTGATAGACTTAGCATCCCTTTCTGGATCACCACTGGCAAAACCTTGATATGCCATATCAAAAAATGCAAAATGTCCTTTGGCCTGAAATTTATACATTTTAACTTTCTGATTTAAGTGGGAATAACCAAGGGTGTGAAAATTAAAAAGGATTAGATCCATGAAAAAAATCAGCTAATCATTATAGATTACTCCCTCTGCTCTTTTTACTAGTTATATTAGGAAATCAAGGCAATATTTATTAATGTTTTTTCTCAATATGCCTATAATTAATGTTTTAGAACTAATATTTACTAATTGTTCTTTATTGCAAAATGTAAAGTTAAAGGATATTTTAGTTTTTTTAATGAGCACATCAATATAAGGTAAAACAATGGAAGGAGTATTAATTAACCTTGAACAACTGTGAGATTTCTCTCCATTGTTCTTCTGATGGATCAACTCCAGTAGGATTATGAGCACAAGCATGAAGTAGGAAAAATGACCCATCCGGTGCATTCTGTGCAAAAGAAAGGAGGAGATCATAAGAACTAACAAGAAAGTTTATAAACAACCATCATCATAAGAAGAAATCTATTTGTTTATGTGTTTGTCTACCTTCATATCATCCATCATTGATGAGAAGTCCAACCCCTTAGTCCCCGGGTGGTAATAGTGGAATGTGTTCCGAGGGACATTTGCATCTCTCCAAATGTTATGATGACTACCAAAGTTATGTAATTAGAAACTCCATACGTTCACAAGTGAGAAAATGTGAAACAATTGATAATTTTATCTTAGTGGTAAAGCTAAGCACAGATGGCCTTCGACTAATCTGGTAACTAATAAATAACTATAACCACTCACTTGGCCCAAGTAGGAGCTGGAATATATATTTGTGAATCAGGACTGAAACGTTTTTGGAAATCTGCAAACAGACGGCATGCACCAGTTCCAGATAGAGCTTGCACTCCAGCAATCCTCTTATCTTTAATCAAGTCAGAATTCTCCCCATAAGCCAACTTCAGTGTCTCCTCGACCATGTTTATGCTTCCTCCCATAGGAAGATATTCCCTGTAAATATTAGAAATATAAAAGATTACATCACTCAATTATTGTACTTGAGCAAGAGATCCCATACTAATCAGAAAAGACAATTTCCTAATTTTAATCTGGTTCGGTGAGTCACATTTCCATCTCAATAACTCTACATTGACAAGTGCCACAACAAGCAAATCAGAAACAGATAGGTGGGCACGCAAACCTCAAGAAGGTTACAGTGCATCAAGGCAGGTTTTCTTTCTAGCTGAAAAAGTTGTTTTGTCTATTTCATTTTACAGGAAAAGGGAACACCATTCTTTCAGCAGCACATGATGAGAGAAATTGAGGCAAGAGAAAGCAGATAACAAGGTGACGATTTTTCTTATTTCTCTTAAACAGAAAATTCAATTCTTCTGCTAGAAATCCTGTGAATTCCCATAAGATTAAATGAGTTTTTCAGCACAGCTTGTTTCTATCAAGTGTTTATATCCCTTGTTTTTTCTTGTTTTTTTTTTTTTTCTCCCCTCTTTCTCCAACAACTAAAGCAAGTCCTTCAAAGATACCCATCACAAACAAAGATTTGCAACTTGCTTCAAGCTAATCAAAAGGAGAACGCATCCATAGTAAAGGAGAAAAAGCCACCAATCCTCAAGGGAATCAAATTGTAAGTGGAAAGCAAGTAGGATAAAAAGTTTAAAAAGCATCATTCTGCTAAAACCTGCACCCTATAAAACATGCCATTTCAAAAGGATACCACAAATTAAAACAGGCAGACCTTTTTCATTTGCAGAATCCAACATCTTTTTAAAACAGGGAAGGCGACCTTTTACTAAAAGAGAAAACCAGGAAGCAATCTGGGGGTGGGGTATGTGTTCATGAATAACAATGGAAAAACTCCTGGAAAATGTTTAAAATTAGCAGATTGGACTTCATGGTATTACTTTGAAATAATGAATGAACAAAGCATTAACTAACATGTTCAAGTTTCCGGCAATTCTCCGCTCTGCTTCTCTGACGCAATCTAAAACCACTGGTTTCCCATTGTCGTCTCGATAAGCTCCCTTCAACCCACAAATTAAAAAAAAAAAACATCAGTTGAATCACTCTTAAACATTTCAAATCATAGAAAATACTAAATCATTCGAAGAAATTTCCAAGAAAACCCGGCTTGATTGTCGATCATAAGAATAGAAGTCCCAGTAACAAAAGGAGATATCATCATGAAATTTAAAAATCCAAAACTTAGCAACACCGTCATACGAAAAGAGTAGAAATTTCGGCATGCTTTCTTTCTCAGGGATCAAAACAGGACAAAAATGAGATACTCGAGAAAAAAGAAAAAAAAAAAAAAAGAAACTTACAACTCCAACATTAACTTTGTTGGGACTAGGATCCGCTAGGAAAGCTTCGGTGACTCCGAGAATCGGATCCTTGGGAGCCGGTTCCACATTTCTCCACCAAGAAGTCATGGATCGCGCTCCAAAGACAGCTCCGGAGCCGATTATTCGACTGGAAATCCTGGTCCTCAGAGCCATTTAGTATCAGAGAAAAAAGTAAAGAAAACGAGAATTTGGTTTTCGTTGGAGCAGAAGCAGAGAAAGTAGACTGCGTCTGTGTGCGTTGTAGCAGCGATGAGAGCATTAAATACGGAAGTGGACGATTCCGTTCGTCCTTCAGATGACTTTACAACCCAAGATGGGCGCGTCCTTGAAATGCGTGAAATGTTAAGGAGATGATGTTGGCTGATTTTGAATATGTGCAATTACGGGAATACCCACTGTTCAATTACGGGCGCGTCCTTGAATATGTTGTCTGTAGTAGTGAAGTTTAGTCCGTATATTAGGGGTAAAAACGGAAATCCAAATTTACCTTCTTTTATTTTTTGGCTGTAAAAAATTTACCCTTTTTTTAAAAGCCAAAATTTGTAGTTCTTGGTTTTTTTTAGTTTTTGATTTTAAAGAGTAACAATTAAATTGGATGGTATATAAAATTCGGTTTGATTAAAACTAAATTTCATGAAAAGTTTTTTTTTTTGGGTAAATAATTTCATGAAAAGTTATTAATGTGTGTTTTTGTTATATTATTAAGCATAAATTATGATTGACATTAATTTAAGTGTAGCAGATAAGAACAAATAGGATGTCACTTAATTAACCTAAACCTAATATAGAGTATCTATCGTATGTAGATACTAACATAGTAGTATGAACGATTTTACATTTATAATATTATCATTTTTTCTCAAGAACGATGGTGACAGCTTATTAGCATCTATTAATCATGATAAGGTTTGTTTAATGAGAATTAGTCCAAAGTATCAATTCATGTAGGATTGTGAGTGGGTAAAAGGAATAACTAACATGAATCAAGTAACATAGGATTCTTAATTAAGCACCAATGATTCAATTAGGAGGACCAATATTCGAAGATGTAGTTTGCAAACGGATCTAAGACAATTATGAATTTGAATTATCTTACTACAATACCCGAGTTATCTAAGGTGATTACATCAATACGGTTCGCTACAAGTAATTCTAAATCTTTTAGGTTGGTTATTATGTCGTCAATTTAATAACTTAAACCCTAAGATCAACATTAATTTCAAACTCAAGATTATTACCTCAATATGGTGAGTTGCGGGTTATTAGTCATAATTTGTCAATTCATTAATTCTCTTGGTCCGGTCTTCTTAACAAATCGTCAATTTAATTAACTATTTAGTTCCATGCATCAACTAGATAAGAATCTAAGTTTCATGGCATAAACTCAATCAGGAAATCAAATTGAAAGCGCAAGAAGTTAAGTAATTCAAAATGTAAATTAAATGGTATCCTTCCCGAGAATGTAATAAAATCTCTAATTGTTCATTATGATGATGAGAATCAAAGGACATAGAATTATAACTCATGAAAGAAACAAAATACAAGAGTTAAAAGATAATGAGAAAGTAAGTTTGTCATTTTCGATGTCACTACTCCAACGGGATAACTTGTTTCTCTAGATCCGAAAGATTCCTACACTCCGAATCTCTATCTCAATCTACATATCTTTGATCACACCTCCGAACTAATACTATAGCGCTCGAACACTATACTAAAACTCGAGAAATATAAAACTGAAAATGTAACTACGAGCGAATTACGAGAGTTCTATGAGTTAGAAACTCGTAATTGATCATGTTTTGAGTAATTCCGGTGTGTTGAACAGCTGAGGGAGTACCTCTATTTATAGGAGTAAAATTAGGGGCGTTTCGGACCATTTGCAGCACAAAATCTCGGATTTTCCGCGCTTGGAACTCAGTACGGGCGTAGTAGGCTCAATATAGTCGTAGTGCCAACAATACGACCGTAGTAATTCCCAGTATGGCCTTAGTGAAGTCTTGAAAAATTGTAAATTTGCCCCAAAATTTGTTCCTTCTTCAATTTGGGTCCCTAAACTTCCTAAAATAAAAAACAAGGCAAATTTGCGTAATTTCCAAACAATTAAATCAAATAACTCCCAAATTAAGCACAAAACATGATATATTTTGACGATATCAGTTATTTTTTAAAAAAATATTATTGCCACTTACTTTTTAAACTTAATTTTTTAAAAACATTATAAAATAATATTATTAAAATCCATACATATTAGTTATAGGATTTTCTTGTTTAAGTATTCTTCTATTCTTTCAATATTAATATTAATAATAAATACTTTATATTTTAATTAAAAATTTAGTTGTGTAGTTTGGTTCTATTGTGAATTATTAAAAACAAAAATAAATTCCATTTTAGCTTAAAAAAAGTCAATCCAACCATTTTACCTTGAATCCAAAAATTAGATTAAATTTTAAAATTTAATTGCGTCCAATACAAAATTTTAGTTCAAATTGAATACTAAACACTTCTAAATAAATTATTTTTAAAATATTGTAATAAGAGTCACATTTTAAATTTGAACTCTCTCAAAAATAAATTTATAAGATTCTATCTTAAGTAAATAATTAAAGTATTTTAAAAATATATGAGTTGACTATTTATTTTATGTTGAATTATAAGTATATAAAACAAGCAATATGTTATTTTAAAATATACTTACAAGAAAAATTATCTTAAAATTTAATAAAACAAGAAATATACATATATCTTAAAAGTTTAAAATAGAAAAATATATAAGTGATTAGATTTGATTGGTTAATTTTTATTTTATTTTAAGCTTTGCATTAAGCTATCAATTAAAATTAAAAAGAAATCAATTTAATCCCCTAATTATTATCCAAAAATTTCTTTAGAGAATATTTTTATCCATTTTTTATGACTTATTTTTCTTGTGATAATTAATCTTTTTGCTATTTCGAATTTTCATGAGTAAAATTTGAATGTGATGTAGTCTAATCGATATTCAACTTGTTATCAAAACTTTCTCTTTATATATATATATGGGAAAATGGAGGGTTCTTTTAATAGAATTTTAGATAAAATTCTAAGTATATAGTTGGATTTTATCTCTCAAGAAGATTTTATATAATTATTGATAAAGAGTATATTATTATTATCATGCATAAAAGATTAATATTTCCTTTTATACCCTTTTATTATTAATATCCGCGTGTACGGATATACCAGATGCCTCTCTTTCTTTTTTCTTTTTTTTTTTTTTTGTTTAAGGTGAAAGAATATCACCTTTTGGGTATATTTGTTATATGTTCCGAAACTATGGAGATTACCTTCCGAACAATGGGGATGGCTTGCTGCTTTCGGGTATAATATTTTAAGACATGAAATAGAGTATCATCTTTCGGACATATTTGCTAATATACTTCAAAACTATGGTCTTTACCTTTTGGACAATGGGATGGCTTACAACTTTCGAGTATAATTTTTCGGACGAAGATCGGGAAAAAAAGAAAGAACAGAAACAGAAGAAGAGAAGTTTTTTTTTTTAGGGGTCTAAGGGGGGGGGGTTAAAATAAATTTATTTTTATTTTATTTTTTTTTTTTTTTTTTTTTTTTGAGAAATAAAATCTTTGGAATTTTTTTGGGTTTTTTTTTTTTTTTTTTTTTTTTTTTTTTTTTTTTTTTTTTTTTTTTTTTTTTTTTTTTTTTTTTTTGAGAAATAGAACCCTTGGAATTGAGAAATAGAACCGTTGGTCTTCTGTGTTGGTTTTTTTTTAAAAAAATTTATTTTTTTTTTTTTTTAAATAAAAAATTTATTATATATAGAGTCTTTATCTTGAATAAGAAATATTTCTATCTTCAATTCTTTTAAGAATACAAACAAATTCTTGAGTACTTTTAAATCTTCTAAATATTGAGATATATCTTCCAAAAATATACTATAACGTAGATCTTTCCAAAATCATATCACAATAATATTTATATTATCTCGATCTACAAAAAAGGCGAGCCTTCCAAATATTTAGTAGATCGATTATTCAATCTTGAATTTCAAATCTAAAAGCAAAAAGGCATTATCTCCGGGGAAAAGAAGTCTTATCTTCAGTTTAAACAGGTTTATCTTTTTTTTTTTATATAATATATTACTATTTTGTTAATTTTGTTTGTTATTGATTGAGATTGACTCTCTTCCACTCGTTTTTTTTTTTTTTTTTTTTTTTTATTAGTGTGTTAAAACTTTTTATTGTTTAGTTTTTATCTATAATGTCAAATAGAAAATACGATTCTGTATATGAAAAAATAAAAAAAAAAAAGAAAGAATTGAGAAACTCATAGAATCACAACGATGTGCACTTGATAAATTTGTTGTTGGTAATAAAAAAGATGACGTAATTAGTACAAAATAATGAAGTAGTAGAACATGAATTAAAAAATATATTGATTTATTAGATAATAATAATAATAATGAGAGAGAAAGAGAATAAAATGTTCAAAATGTTACTAAAACTAATTTAGATGATGAAAATGATGAATATTTAGAAAAAGAAAAATTAGATAGTAGAAATGAAATTAATGAAAATATTTTGATCCGAAATTGGAATATTATTAATACAAAATTTAGAGACTTGATTATAGAAAAAGGTCCAATAAGATATAAAGATATACAATTTCCCAAAGATAAAGATAATAGACATTTCTCTTCATTATTTTACAAACGTAGATTATCTAATAGAGAAATACAATGATAGACGATGACTAGTATATTCAAAAATATTTAGATAAAGTTTATTGTTTTTGTTGCAAGTTGTTTGATTCAAAAGGTATAAGTAATCAATTCATTAATCAAGGCACTAGGGATTGGAAGAATCTTAGTTCAAAACTTAAATGTCATGAAACAAGTCCATAACATATTACTAACATGAGCTATTGGATTGAATTAAATTTTTGTTAGGAATGAATATTTGGTATGACATATTATTTATTAATATTGTGAGTAAAAGTTTACAATCTAAAGAAATGCATATAGATATAGCTATAGATCAACTAAAAGGTCTAATTAGTTATTTTAAAAATTATATGGAGAATGGTTGGTTTTGAATCCTAAATCAATGGCTATTGAAATGGATATTGAACCTAAATTTAGTGAAAAACGCATAATTTACAAAAAAAAAATATTGATGATAATAATAATAATGAGACTATGCATTCTCTTGAAGATTCTTTTCGCATTGAATATTTTTATAATATATGTTGATAAATCAATATGTTCACTTGAAACTAGATTTGAACACTTGTTAGAATATGAAAAATATTTTTTGGTTTTTTATTTATTTACAAAAATTTAAAACTTTGAATGAAGAAACATTAAAAAAATATTGTATTAATCTTGAAAGTCATTTAAAATTTAATGATTATTCTGATATTGATGGATTTGATTTATTTTTTTAAATAAAAATATTGAAAGAAGTTTTTAACAAAAGAAATTAATAGTCCTATAGATATATTAAATTATGTTAAAGTATTAGATTGTTTTCCAAATACATATATTGCATATAGAATATTATTAACAATACTTGTAAAGGTTGCTGAGCGAGAGTTTTTTTTTTTTTTTTTTTTTTTTCCGAAAAAAGTTTTTCTAAATTAAAATTAATCAAATCCTATTTTTAAGATCAACCATGACACAAAATAGATTAAATGAATTAGCTATTTTATCTATTGAAAAATGAAAATGTTAGAATATATTGATTGTAAAGATATAATAACCGATTTTGCATCTCAAAAGGTTAGAAAAATAAATAACTAAAAAGCCCCAAAATTCCTTTGTTTTGGGGCTTATGAATATGAGCTATATATCTCCTAAAATTTTGCTAGGACGATATATGTGAAACATTGTGATTAGTGATCCCCTCAAAGGTCATGTCATTGATATTGTTAACATTTTATGAAAAAGAAGCACGTGGATGAGTGTAAAAATAGAGAGATGTGTTGTAATTATGAAATACATAGAAAAATGTATATGTTGTGTACATTGTTGGTTATAATATATATGATATGAATATATATATTGTTAGTATATATAATAATATTATTATTATATATCATAATCAATTATTTATTTATTTAATTATATAACTGCATATAAATAAATAAATAACAAATATATGTCTATATTATTTATTTATATAGTAATCGTAATTGAAACGGTTATATGTATATAATTATAAAAAAAAAATACGGTTATACATAATGTGTATTGGTATATATGCATACCAAATGAGGGTATAAAAGTAATATTACGTATACATGGTTATAAATGTGGGATAAGCATAATCCCTTAAAAGTTTGAACATGATTGAGGACATAATTTTCATTCCAAAAACCTTACCCTTATCTCACATCGCGACATTGAGAAAAATACCTTGATATCTACTCCAATAAAAGAAGTTACAATCACCACATAAAAGGTATCACTTGCTTATCTTTACTTTCTAGCTTTAAAATATTTGAGTTGCTAACCGACTTAGGCATCATATCTACTTTGGGAGGAATACCCCCTCCCATTTTGCAAGATAAGAGAGCCTTGATTTGGCAGAAGAGCTCCTCGAAGGAAAAAGGGTCCTCCATCTGCATCATATTGGCACCCACCATAAAAATTTTCATTGTTCTTGTTCTTTTTTCTCTCCTAATGATCATTACTAGAAAATTCAATTTTTGCTATGACCAAATTCATCGCAAAATGGCATTTGCGAAGGAAATGACCGTTGCTAAAATTTTTGTCAAGCTATGGCACCAAGATTTCGTCGTTATTTTGTGAAGGAATTTTTTAGGCAAATGACCGTCACTATTTACGATGGGTTTTCGACCATCCTAGACAGTCGCTATGTGCGACGAATTTACGACTGCACATGGACATCACTATTTGTGATGGATTTTTGACTGCCCATGGTTGTCGCTATTTGCGACGGATTTTCGAATGCTCTTTTTGTCGCTATTTGCAACGGCTTGTGCGTTGCAAATCTCTATTTTTTAAAAAAAGATTTATTTTTATTATTTTAGATATAAATAATTTTCTTAAATTATTATTATTATTCCGTCTCTATTTTTATTATTTTTTAGCAACGATATATGCAATTGGTATTGTCGACTTGAAAGTTGAATGGAGACCCCCAACTTGATTTCTATGCAACCTTTACAATTTTTGGTATTCGATTGTGCTTTAGCCTACATATTATTCTAGGGCGCCCTGCTTTGAACATAGTGAAAGCTCAGTATGTACGTTTAATAATGAGCTCTGTATTCCAATTATTACATGTATGCGGACAATCAAAGGACATATTCACATGACCTAAACATGTTATTATCAAGCTTCCATCATAAGAGGTGAGAATTCGCATGACGAACAATAAAGGCCAAAAATGAAGACAATGAATGATTGGCACCTTTTGATGAATTGGAATAATTTTAAAGTAATGGCACTTTCTTTGATCGAAAGATTTCTATTAGTACAACATTGCTAGTTCATCTCAAGCTTCGGCTACTAGATCTCCTTGCAGAATATCTACATATCTTTGCATGACATGTGACATATCTAGGTGTGGTACCTCAATATTTTGTAAAACACAGACTTGGCATACTAGAGGATACTAAACCAACCATTCAACGATGATGATTCTTTGCCCTTGACCAACGGATAATCATCCAAAAGGAGGTTCTGGATCTCTTAGCCGCAGATGCAATCAAAAGGTTGCAATTTCCCAAGTGGTTAGCAAACCCTGTTGTTTTACCAAAATTCGAAAGTGCTTGGTGGGTCTACATAGACTTCACATCCCTTAATAAAGTAATTTGAAGAAGCCATTCCCATTACCACAAATTGATAAAATGGTAGATGTTACTTTTGTTTATGCACAATCATCCTGTAAGTTGATTCATAGTAAATTTCACTATCAAGGAGGGGGTCCAAATCAATTTTTCTTGCTATGAGTCTAGGATCGGGGTATTGTAGATTATCCTGTTGATCTACCTTGGGAAAATGGAGTTAATCTTAGCATGATCCCATTCCTTTCCTCTAAACCCATAGGATCCTAGATGAACATAACCTCCTGAGGCAAGCTAATATCTGTTGGAAATCGGTAACCATCTAGATTATATAGTCATGGATCTCCCTTGATTGGCTTTAGTGAATTTCTTCCAATTTGGTAGAAAATCCCTATTGTGAGGGTGACAATACTTTTTTTTATTCCACCCCAAATCTAGGATGCTTTCTATTTTGTTTGTTGCACATCTAGTAGTCTACACCCCCTTAGATACTTAGCTTTAATGAGTTGATCCTAGGTTTTCGTCTCTCATCTACACATTGTCCACACCAACTTGGTAGAGAAGGATACATTGATTTCTTTCATTCACCTAATACCTAGGCCTCCTATTCTCTTTGGTTGGCAGACTTGTTTCCATATTTTAAGTATAAGTGTCTCTCTTTAGCATCAATAAATTCCTAGAAGAAGTCCTAATCATGTGACATATCTTATCCAACATATTATTAGAAAAGTCATTGTTGGCATCACAAAAGCAAGTACAACTTGCACAATAAATTTAATTAAAATAGCCCTTCCAGCCATAGACAAAGATTTCTTCTTCCATCTTGAAAGCTTGTTAGCCAACTTTTCCATTATCTCTTCGTGTGCTTCAGATTTGGTTTTAAACTTATAGAAAGGATAACCTAAATATTTTCCATTATGCTTGCATTCATGAATTCCTAGAGTGCTGCAAATATCCCCTCTCTTGTTTCGATTATGTTTCTACTAAAATGCACTGAGGACTTGGACAAGTTGATTTTTTATCCAGTGCATGGGCAATATTATGTGAGAATTGATTGGATCTCCAAGGCTTCATCTCTTTTTCTTTGATATAAACGACTAAATCATCTCGCAACCTTAACGCCATTGATTCTCTCATTTGTTTCTGCATTAGCTAACATTCAAGATAAAAGAACTAAAAAAAATATTGAATAAGGCTGGAGACATTGGATCTCCTTGTATTAACCCTCTTCTAGCTGAGAAAAAATCATAAGGGGAGTCGTTCAACAATATTGAGAATCTGGTTGTGGAGATGCACTCCCTGATTAGTCCCCTTACCCTAGTGCCAAAGCCATATCTTTCAAGCATTGTGCCTAAAATGTTCCATTCCACCCTATCATAGGCTTTGTCTTAGTCAATTTTGATAGCCATGAAGTCGTTCTTGTCATTCAAGTAGAACATAACTTATTGATTAACTAAGATATTGTCACTAATTTCATGATGTGGAACAAAGGCTACTTGACTTGGATGAATTAACTTTCCCATAATAGTTTCTTAGCCTTCCTGTCAAAATTTGGTAATCATTTTGTAGAAAACGTTACACAATGCTATTGGTCTCAACATGGGAATCAATGCTATAAAGTTTGATTCTAAGATGCCTCCAGCTTTCCAATGTGAAATTTGTTTTGAATTTCCTTAATCACCACCCTTCCTACAACGGTCCAAAACTGTTTGTAAAATACCACATTTATCCCATATGGACCAGGAATTTTATATACTTCCATACTAAACACAGGTTTCCTGATTTCATCTTTTGACTAGGTGGCTTCCAAGTTTGAGTTCATCTTGGCAATAATCTAAGTAGTGAGGATTGCTTGCAAATTAGGCGAGAGGCTAGGATAGACACTTGAAAAAATGTTAGAAAAATGGAGTTTAAATGCTTCCCCTATGAGTTGTCTAGTGGAAATCCATATACTATTATTAGAGATAAGTCTATTGATTGAATTGTACCTCCTATAGATAATTTATGAGCGGTGAAAATATACAAAAGAGAGTTGTCAAGGACAATCCATTGGCTCATTCAAAACCATGACATTGATAATACGATCAGTAGATAGTATAACCAAAATAGTATTAATATTATTCCACAACAATATTAAACTATCTAAATTTCCTCGTGCAAGGACGAACTCCATGTCACTGTAACCCAACTTTTGAATATATATATATATATATATATATATATATATATATATATATTGAGTTTTTCTAACTAATTTACCTTCACTTCAAATGAAGACTACATTCAGCTTATGAGTGACTACATAGTCCCTCAAAGATCAAACTGTCTTGGAATTTCCGAGACCACGACAATTCCATATTAGAGCAATCGTTGAGGGGATGGGGCAAGGTAAGGTCCGCCTCCTCAACATGTGTATAGGGAGTCCCTAATTTAGCTTGACTCTATTCATAGTTTGCTATAGTAAACTGAATGCCATTTCCTCTCCTTCTAACCTCCTATTTGATGTGTATGGACCTATATCTAACAATTTTCACTCTTTCCACAATGATCATAACTTATTCTGGTTGTGGGACTATCATTTATAGAGATTGTCCTCCTCCATGGGTGAATGTGAAGGTTAGAAAAATTCAAATTAGCAAAGAAATTAGGACTAGTTCATGACCTTTTAACCGCCTATTCGGTGGTCGGTTGAGGTCTTTTGGATCCCGAGGCTTGGATCACTTTCCTTGTTAGGCTTAGTTCTTGAGTTAGACTTAGAGGATGAGAATTTGGGTGATATGAGTGGGCTAAAAGTTGAAGTCATTAAGTTGGATTGAATAGGCCCAAATATTTGAGGGAGGGTTGGGGATAATTTAGGGTTATATTATAGGGGGTAGTTTTGGTGGTATGGTAGGTTGGGTGTGTTAAGTGAGAGTAGGGGTGTTATAAGGTTGACTATTTTGGGGAAAAATTGAACCGATGTTTACTTGGAGGTTAAGGTATCTACGAAGTTTGGGGATTTTGGTTTGAGATGTCACATAATAGAGTCCTTTTCTCTGTGGAGGTTGTTAGGTTTTTTTAGGGACAAACTAGGGTTGAGGAGAGGGGGAGCGTACCTTCTTCCCACCGTTCAAATTTTCCATTTGTCTAGTGTTTGACTTTGTATCTAGATTCCTCAAGTGGTGCCGGTTAACACTTTTTGTTGATTCAATTGTTCTATTTGGCTCTGGATTCTCAACCACAGTCCATGTTTGTGTTTGGTGTGAATGGATTCCCTTTGGTCCATCCTTCAATTAGGACAAGCTCTCTCCAAATGGTCTAACTTTCCACATCCGTAACATAAGTAAGAAAGTTTTTCATACTTGAAACTAACCCAGTGCTCGTCTCCATTTTCTTTGTTGATGTTGTAGCCTACTTTCAAACTCTTCTCTTTATCTATTAGTACTCTAATACGTAGAAATTTTTTCATGGTCCTATTGGGTGATTCCTTGTCTATCTTGACAAGTTTTGCATAAAATCCCCCAACCTCACAATATTTTCTTCATTCATTTGGTTTAATGGGAAAATATTATATAGAGAATGATTATATTATTGTTACACTTCTAAAAATTTACTCTACTTTAAATTAAAATGTAACAATTTATTTTTAAAGAAGTAAAATTCTCTTTTTAAAAAAATTAGTTTTCCTAAAAAATTAAACTTTTTTTTAAAATAATTGTTATGCAAATGCAATCTTAAATTACTAAATTTAATAATTTAGGAGGTTGAGTTTTTAATACACAATTAAAAAATAGAATGAGAATCAGAATATTGAACTAGTTTTCATTTATAAAATTTTTGAGGGACTAATTTGCATTTCGCAGCTTCTAAATTCCAATGGATGTTCCGAAGTTTGAACACCTTTTCAAGAATCTACCCAAACCGTCCTCGACAATAGTCTTCATTCTCCACAATTTCCTTTCCACTTCAACAAATCTCCTTGTGAAAAGGAGTCCATCTGCTTGAAAACCTATCAAATATCAGACAAAAAGCAATTACACACACAAGGCTTACCGGAAGAAAAGATAGATATGACAGGGTACAGGGCAGAAGATGAATATGATTACTTGTTCAAGTTGGTTTTGATAGGTGATTCTGGGGTGGGCAAATCAAACCTTCTTTCTAGATTCACAAAAAATGAATTTAACCTTGAATCGAAGTCTACTATTGGAGTTGAGTTTGCTACCAGAAGTCTTAACATAGATGGCAAAGTCATCAAAGCTCAGATTTGGGACACTGCTGGCCAAGAAAGGTACCCAAATTCCACAACCCTCCTTTTGTATTGATTGTCTTGGAACAAATTAACTCTCCTTTCCTGTGATAAGCTAGAAAGATTTACTCTTTCCATAATCCTTTATATAGTTTTATGTGATCTTGTGTGTAAATACTGGATTATTATTTAGTAGCCATAAGTTTTGACTTTTGTTTGAAGGCTTTGATATGCTTTTTTGTTTTAGAGTTTACGATTTATTTAGGGAGTTTTATAATATTTCCTACTGTCAGTATATATATATGTGTGTGCGTGTGTTTTTTTTTTTTTTTTTTTCCTCTTCTTCTTTAGCTTAAGTTTTCTGCTTCCGTCTGATTTTTTAGAAATTTTGTTTGCTAACTGATAGGCTTGTCCGACGAACTGTCGATTGTTATCACAAAGATTAATAATACTTAGTGGTTCTTTTAGGCTAAGTTAATTAACCAATAGAGCATGTCAAGGCTTGCCTTATAAGAATGAGATTATTGTGGCTAATGTTTATGTCAGGTCAGAAGATGAATATGATCTAGTGTTGAAAAGTTCATTGCAATTAATTAGATGTTAGCCCCCTTTATGTTTCATTACTAGCAAAATTTTCTATTGAATTAATCATTATTTTCCCAAATTTAGATTTCTTTTCCATGTGAAAATACAAGTCACGCAAAGTACCTATGCCAAACATATGTCAAAGTACCTTTCTTTTCCAATAAAAATATGTCAAACATCAATTGGCACGACATCACAGAAAGTCACATCACAAGACTTATCTCCTATGGTAAATTTCACCAAGCATTGAGAAGTTTCTAGTACTTTATGCCTTTCTTTAGCCATCCAATTCTACAAACATGAATGTTTAATTGTAGGCAACTTTAATTTTTGTATTGTCTCTGTGGATACAATATTCTCCATATATCATTGGTGATGAGATCACAAACTTTTCCTTCACAAAAACTTCTGTGCCTTCACCAATTCTTCTCTTCCTCTATGGATGCAAACCACCAAAAATTTTCACCATGTCAAGGACAAAGAAAATTTTTTTTGTATCTCTTCTTCTGCTTTGTCGTAAACTGGATGTAACTTTTCCTCAAAGTTCTCCGAATTCACCTTTTCTGCAATTCCAACATTCTACTCAAATTTATTTATTGCATGAAATGTATTTATTTTGTAGGGTGGTGGAATAGCCTTGCAAGCCTTTATCTTGCATCAATTTGGTATTGACCTTGTCAGCCTATTCTTACTATTGCAAAAGAAAAAGTCTTTTATTGTAATTTTTTTAGATTTTCTTTCTCTAAAAAAAAAAAATTATCTACTAAGAAAAAAAGTCTAATCTTATGAACACTAGGAGTTTGGAAAAGAAAACTAATTTTTTGCGTAGAGAAAATAAAATCCAGAACTTTGAATGTCTACACAGAAAAGAAAAGACAATGGTATCTAAGTCACCAGTTGCAAGTATTGAAATCTCTACCTTTGATGGGTGTACAATGTGATGTAGAAACCAAGAACGAGGAGGTTGAGTACTTGGATGAGATGGAAATTACAGTGATTCTAAATGAAGGTAAAGAAGATGATTACACATGAACTTTCAGAACTTGAAGATGATAACTTAGATGTTGAAGAAGATGTGGTATTTATTATAAGGCGTATTCTTACCACACTTATCCAGTAAAAGGACTGGAGAACAACAAATTTTGAAACTTTGGTAGCTTGTGATGATGTGACTAGAAAACTTATCATTGATGGAGGTAGCTATATGAATATAGTTACTGCAGCTACAGTTTAAAAGCTCAAGTTAACTAAAGAACCACATCCAGAACCATATAAGGCAGCTTGGATCAATGCTATATGTATCACAGTGACTGAAAGATATTGGTTACCTTTCACGATCCTTATATTTTTAGTTATGCTATTTGGTGTGATGTTATTCTGATAACCATTACCCATTTTATTGAGTCATCCCTGGCAAAAAGTGATTCATGAATAGAGAGGAATACATATTCCTTCAACTTCAACAACAGGCAGGTTGTTCTAAGACCCTTAAGTTTAGAAGCAATGGCTGAAAAACACACAAGGAAACCTAATAAAATTGATTAGAGAGTGAGAAAATATAATCAACATTCTGTGGAATAAGGAGCTAAACAAGAAGTTAATATTATGGATGATCAGGTTGTCCTTCTGGTGTGTGAGAATTCAAAAGTACATAGTATAAAAACCTGAAGTTTAAATGCAAACAAGTTAGCTTGATGTGACAAAAAGAATATGGCAAGGATGAGGATGAATTCAGTTCTTGATGAAGATGAAAGTGAAAATCTGTTAAAAAAGGAATCCCACAGCTGATTCCATCATGGTATTAATATGCAGAAACAGTTAAGGAATATTTTTGAGTCCTATATGAATAAGAAACTGTGAAAGACCCAACAGATGATTCTAATCCTATTAAAACATGGAAAACCATAAAATAAACGATATTGATAAAATTATGTCATGCATCACTTTGTCATTGCTGAGGAAGGTCATAGTAACAGTGTAGAAGTTGGCAACCATAGATTTATGCTGCGTGTTCTATAGTCTTTGCAAAATCATATTTCTACCTTATAATTGGTAGTTAATACTTGCTAACTTTGTCTCATGATTTGAACCTGTGTACATGGATGGCTCCAAAATAGTCCAAGCTTTTGGTCCAAGAATGATATGGCTCTTGCCTAGGAGGTTAACATTGGGCTATGATTTTTTTTTTTCCACCCACACCCCTCCCCAGAGTCGTATTGTCCTTTCTCCTCCCCTTGTAGAAATAAATGATTCAGTAATAGACGAATAAGTAGCATTTATGGAATATGAGCTCTTTAGACACTAGATAGAATAACAGGGTTAGTAGGTTTTTAGCTTTGCAGTTTAGAGTGTAACCTTCAGTGGATATGTATGTATCCCTGATTATCTTCTCTTAATCCTTTTCTTTTCTTTGAATTATCTTAGCTGAATAGGAGAGGACGAAGGAGGTGCTTTGGTATAAAAGATAATAAAAATTAAAAAAGAAAGACAAATGAAAAGGGACATTTGGACACTGGTTATATTGTGCATGTAGGAAAGAAAGTACTGAACTCCAGTAGTGGTAGCAAATAATAATTGGCGCTAGTTCCTCATGGTGAATCCACCCTTTTAACTAGGCAAATTTAGGACCCTGTACGGATAGATATGGATATTGAGGTGGTCTATGTTCCTGTTGTGCAGATTTTATCATTTTGGTTTCTCAGTTTTGGCTCAAATGGTCAGTAGTGACTATTTGAGTCAGCTGGAGTTTTTTTCCCTACAGATCACATCTATGTTGATGGAGAACTATTAAAGAGATAAATTGTCACATATTCTAAAAGCTTAAACTAATAGAGAGGGGTTAAATTAATTCTCTTAACAAGAACAATAAAGGGCTAAAAGAATTGAGAATTCCTCTTTGATCATGGATGCTATTATATGGTCTTACTATTTGAATTTTTAGTTTTTGAGTCATTAGCTAGGGATTTAGTGAGAATAAAAATTCGACTTGGTTTTCTAATTTGGAAACTAATTTAAGATCTATTGAGGTGACCTAGTTTTGTAATCTTAATTAGTTTACAAGATAAGGGATTTCTCTATGTATTGGTTGTGCGGTTTTTCTATAATCAATAAAAGGTATATAGATTGTTTCTGTAATTTTGGTTGTATGATGCAATCTAACTTGTGATGTGACACCTGGGGTTTATTCTTTCTTTGTGTGACGCTATAATTCGTTATTTCTTTTACCTACTACTTTCTAGCATTTCCAACATATTATTCAAATTTATTCTTTATATGAAATCTATTTGTTTTGGATATGGGTGGAATAGCCTTGTGGGCTTTTGTCCTGCATTCCATGTCATGTTAGTTAATTTTGATTTTCATGGGGAGAATGAAGGGCAATTTGCCTAACACCCTAATTTTCCTTTTTTGGGGGGGGGAAACTACAAGGCTTTTTTTGACCATGACTATGAAAGTCATTGGTGAGGTTATTACTACTAGAGCAATCACTTCTTGTCGCTTAACACATTTCTTTTATTATTAAATCTAAAAAGAAATTTATACCATGCAAAACATGGAGGATTAATAAGTGTAAGAGACTATGCTAAAGTTTCTTTTAGGGAAAAAGGATTCAATAGATTTTCCTTGGTGGGATTGGGATGGCTTGGAATATATGGAATGGAGACTACTAGGATTATGATAAACACATGATGTTATAGAGTGCCAAAAAAAAAAATGTAAACAAGCTTCTTGTAAGGAGAGATTTTAATGACCATTGTGACATTGAAATCAATTGATTTTTGTGGTATTCTTATGGCTGAAGCATTGACTAATTGCCTTAAATATGGTTTCTATCCTTTTCAAGAGTTCAGGACTTTGTTTGACATATGTTCTTATTTGAAATTTAAGTAATGCTTTTTGCACTGGAACTACTTCCTGTGTTAGCAGCATTAGCATCTAGTTCACCAATACATGATTGGTGGAGACATATAAGGTGGGATTTGTTGTGAAATTCTACCAAAAGAAAGAAGGGGGAAGAACTGTTTCTAGTGCCAGTCCTCAGTTCATACATGGTGAGTCCTTTGACATTGTAATCATACATCTTAGAAGGATTAATAAGATGGTCCGTCCTTGTGTCTATCTTGCTGTTGTTAGTCATTGGTTATCTGGAGCCAAAATTTTAACTTCAAAAAAATTTCATTCTGTTGAGAAGGCTGCTGCCAATTGGGCACTGCAAATGCATTTCAGTGCTGGATATTAGCTGGAATTTTGATTGTGGAAAAGGCTCCATAAGCACATCTGCATACGCATGACTGCATCCTAGGTGCAGAGATATCTTACTATCTACTACTATTTAGTTTTAAGTTTGATCATTACTCCACATCCAAATTCTTTTCTTACGTGATGTAGAACAAGTTAAATAGATACAATTTTCAGTCTGTGAAAACTTGATCTATGCAATCAAGGGATGGAAAGACATGGAGATTTAGACCTTTTTTAGAACCTGAGTTGTGGTATTCTGTCCAGCTGTTTGAATATACAACAATGTGTTTGTGTCAGTAACTTACCAGTGCATTTTAGGTATGTTTGACTTTTTCTTCTAAGCATTGTAGGTATCGTGCCATTACTAGTGCGTATTACTGAGGGGCTGCTGGTGCTTTGCTTGTGTATGATGTAACCCGTCATCTTACTTTTGAGAGTGTTGAAAGATGGTTGCGAGAGTTGAGAGATCACACAGATCCTAATGTTGTTGTAATGCTCATTGGCAATAAATCAGATCTTCGTCATCTTGTTGCTGTTACAGTGGAGGACGGTAGAACTTTAGCAGAGGGAAAATCTCTCTACTTCATGGAGACTTCAGCACTTGAAGCCACAAACGTTGAGAATGCATTCACTGAAGTTCTCACACAAATCTATCGTGTTGTGAGTAAAAAAGCAGTCGAGGCTGGTGATGAAGGCGCGACATCATCTGTGCCACCTAAGGGAGAGACAATTAACATCAAGGATGAGGATCTTCATGGAAGAGATTCGGTTGTTGCTCAAGCTAGGGCTTGCAATTAAAAAGCTCAAAGGGTAATTGCTCCTTCTGCTGCATTACCTTGTACATTAACAACCATTGACTCTTTTCCATTTTAACTTCTGCTTATCTATTTGTCTTTGCTGTCATATAAATGATTAAAAAAAATAAAACAAAAAAAGATACCATGAAAATGCTATAAGTAGTGTTTTCATGGAATTCTTTGCAGTCGGTATATAAATACTGATGGAGCCTCTCTACTATTATGCCTTTAGTATATGGAGATGGAGAAGAATCTGCTTCAGTATTTTGTGGAATGTGGATCAGAAACCTTTCATGGGAGATCAATTCCTGTTTTCTAAAATTGAAAAATGCATGTGGATTAGATTTTCTCATGTTTCTCTTTTGGCATTAAAAAACAAAATGATAAATTTGTCGTATTTTTAATTTGTTGAATGGTTGAAAATATACCAGATGTGGTTTCCCTAGTATTATCAATTATCTTGTGCACCACCTTTATTGAGTCTCAACTATAAGAGGGTGTTAAGTCATATTTACATTTATTCGAACCAAATTAGTCTCTCTTGTGAAAGGTAAGTTTTGGTACCAAATTTTTAAATTTTTGTTTGAATTTGATCCGTTTTTTAACCTTTCCTTTTTTTCTTATTACCTTTCTTTTAGAGGGTTTTATGTCCAATTGCACTGGAGAATGAGAATAGGCTGTGGGGAATAATTGCCTTAAACTTATGCCTAACATTCTTTTTCATTACTTATCAAAAAAAAAAACATTCTTTTTCATTTTTTTGTCTCTTTAGTTTCTTTTTAACTAATTATGAGACCCTCCACGAGAATAAAGGTAGGGAAAACCTGAACCTAAAAACAATCTATTATATACCTTTCCTTATTTGGTATTTTGAGGGTTGAAATTCACAAATCATAATCCTTAATATATATATATATATATATATATATATATATATAATACCCTGCTTGACAAGTTCGGCTGCCGAACTTTTTATTTATGACAAATAAATAAGTATATTGAACTCTTAGAATACGTGGAAATGAAAACTGTACACAGTTTCTCATGCTGTACTACCGCAACAAGCAGAATCTGCAACCACTCCTGCTGCTACAGTCGGCCGTCGGAAAACCACTGAACACTCCGGCAACTCCCCGAGATCTCCAAACAACGACTGATCTTCTTCTCCAATGGGTAACATTAAAGCCACGTCCGCATCAATCCATGCGGGTCCCACTAGCATCGGACTGTCCAACATAATAGAACCCACGTCAGAAAACCATCCTAATTCTCTGGCTAGGGAGCTGGAGTCAAGTTCCGGCTGCTTGCTAAAAATCGCACACTCTTCGTCAAACTTTTCAGGTGCATTTGGTACGGTTGATGAAGTTGCTGCGGCGGAGACAGCGGGGGTATGGTGGTGTTTGGCGGTGGTAGTCAGGAGAGGGTGGTTGTGTTCGCAATAGTAGGTAATTAGAATTTTTGTGGGTTCATGTCGGTTCCTTTCTACTTGTTTTCTTGCCGGACAACCTTTTGAGCTGCTACATCTATAATATCCCCTGCAATGCCATGCAAAAAATATTATTTTCCGTATATATCTAACAATGCAATAAATCAATGAAATTATTTATAATATTTTGAAAAAAGAAATATTTCCTGTATACAGAAAAGTAATACAAAAAAATTAGCTCATTTAGTCCTTAAATTATTTATTATTGACTATTTTGAGCTTTCTTTTCTTATGTTCGACTTTTTTAGTCTTTGAACAAAATATGAATAGACTATAGACTATATAGTTGCTAATGGATCAATCTATCGAGTTTTATGAAACTATTAGTCAATTTGATTATTTATATTTATCCAATTTAATTCTTTATTATTAAAATGAAAAATGAAATAGAAGATTTTTAATTTATTTAAGTATATAGTATTAATTTATATTTTTTTATAAAATAATTATAAATAAATAAATAAATAAATAAATAAAGAATGTTACACGAAGTATTATATCTTATATTGTACTTAAGTATAGAATTACAAATGCTAACAACTATCATTAATATATGTGAATAATTATAATTTACAAAAGTATATAAAATATATATTTTTTATCACTCTAAATCATGAAAAGCATTTCGATAATTCTTCGATCAAATTATAACTTAAAGAAAAAATAACGTTAATTTTAAAGATTATTTAAATTGATACGTATTATAATTTATATTAATCTACTAAAGAAAAAAGAAAAAGAAAAAGCCAGGGTGATAATGATCCAAAGGCATTTTGTAGATTAAGTAATACACTAATCCTGTTTGCTAAGTATTAGACAAGCATTAGACCATTCACTTTATTAATTAGTACTACTTCTTTCAAATTCAATTTTGGATCGAGTATTAATCCAAGTCTCACATCTGAAAATTATGTAACAATTGATTAACATATAAGAATTCCACCTACTTTGTTAATATAAAGCTTTTTGGAAAGGTGTTAGTCCAACCTCTAACTGAAACAATACTTTAATTTTTTATATAAAAAAAAAAGGATTATCTTTATTAAATTCTTAAAATATTCAATGTATTTAATTTCATTTGAGAAGTCAAATATAAACAACTATGAAATTAAAAAGAGAACGAAAGAAAATTCTACTAATCTCCAAAATCTCAAAATGTAACAAAGTCTTAATACTATCTTTCAAAAAAATTTCAAGACTTTTATCCAAAACTAATGATATTTATATTCAATTACCAATTAAGTTGCCCCATTTGTCAAAGAAATATATATACCATCGAAATAATTTTTTTTTAAAAAAAAAAAAAAAAAAAAAAAAAAAAAAGAACTTAATCAAACTTTTTCAATATTGTTGCATGTTGAGATACTAATTTTGTGCTTCAGTCAATATCTATACATATATAAATATATATTTTAATTACTAAAACATATCATTCTTCTAGATGAAAATAATAATAATAATAAGTTTTTTATTTTTTAAAAAAAAAGGAAAAAAAAGGAAAAAAAAGAGTGTTTGTGGGCCCCAGGGGTAAAATTGGGATAGCATGTTAAATAGAAGAATGAGAAAGGTGCAAAAATTAATAGAGTTGGCTGGCTGGCTGGCTGGCTGGCTGGCTAAGCCGGCAGGCGTGTGTGAAGCACGTGCATACTGGGAGAGTGGAAATGGACAGACGGGCATATTCCAACTACTCCGTCCAATTGTAATTTTAGTTTAGTTTATTTAATCAGCCGCCTCTGCTTACTACTGCTACTGCTACCCGACAAGAAGAAAGAAATAGTAGACTACAACCACATCAAATCAGCCGGCGCCAACTACTAAAACAACCAAAATTTTAATTCCTAATGGACAAGAAATGTTGAAATATTCCAACTACTGAGTTCAATTCTTACAATTTCACTCTGATTCAATTAGGTTATTAAAAACCCACACAAAAATTTAATCAGGAAGAGATTTGAAATGAAAACGGTTCAAAGAAGTGATGTTTGTTTTTACCTGGGATAAGGTGACCCTTTGATGGGTTTCTGCCCATATTTCCTCCAAGACCAAGAATCTGGAGGTGGGTATACTTCTGTTTTGCTTCTTGATCCATCATCTCCCCCTTCTCCAATTGGTACTGATATTACCCTTTTCCGGCTACCCTTCCTATTTCCCAAAATTAATAGTGTTTTTCAATATAGTCAGCACCTAAAATATATATATATATATATATATATACTTACACAAGATTGAAAAGAAGTACTGAAAGTGTGGAGAAAACGGGAAAGGGAACCTTTTCTTTGGTGAAGGTGCGTTCACTTCGTATCCTTCATTATCAGACAAGGGAGAATCAACAACGTTGTTTTCTTGATCAGCAGTAGTACTTGTCGTGGAATACTCTTCTTGCTGACGATCACCACTACTCTTCTGCAGCATAGCTACGCTAACAATTATATATATATATATATATATATATATATATATAGCAAAAGAAATCCAAAATCCAAGATTTCGAGCTTACAACAACAGCTACTTATTTACTACTACCACTACATGTGGGGCAAAAGGAAAACATAGGTTTACACGAAAATAGAGAGATGTAAGAAATGAAGAGGAAGTGTTGGTGGTAATGATATCAAATTGGGAAGGGGAAGGTTGTGTTGAGAATAGTGGAATTTGAGAGAGAGAGAGAGAGAGAGAGAGGGGCGGCTTTGGTTGGTTTATTTATTAATTTGCTAATTTTTAATAATATGGAGGAAGAAGTAGTCACGTTGACAGATTGGCTCTGGTATTAATTTATTAGGGACGTGCTCATTCACGCAATAATGTCACACATTCTTGTTTTATTTTTTCATATTTTATCATTTGTTTGAAAAGATATCCTCACACTCTCTCTCTATCTCTATCTCTATCTCTATCTCTCTCTCTCTCTCTCACTTTCACTTACATTAGGATGATATCATAATTTGGGATAAGGTTCGGTTCATTATTACAATTATTTTTTTTCTCCTTTATTTATTTTTTTATTTATGTGAAAATAGGATTTTATTTCTTTCATGCAAACTAAATCTAAGTACATAAAAGTAGAATTTGAGTTTTAAGATCATCTCATAATTTGGGATCCCTTTTTTGTGAAATTAGAATTTTATTGATAAAAAAATTGTGATTTATTATTTTTTTTAAAAAAAATTATTGTTTGAATTATTGTATTTTTTTTATTTGATAAAAAGGTTTTTAGATCAAATTTTAAAATTATTTAACCATTAGAGTTTGTGAAAATAAAATTCTATCATTTATAATATGATTAATTAATAAAAATCTTAATGAAACTTTCATTTCTTTAATTTGACAAATCTGGATATTTATAGATATATGTAAACTTATCATTAAGATTAACGATAAAATATTTTATGAGTGAATAGATATATAGGTTAAATAAGTAAATAATAAGATGAGTAACTTGATATTAGTAATTGTGTTCGTGAATTAATGAATTTCAAATTATATATAAGTCATTTCGGATTGGAGGGTTAACAGATTACTTTTTGTGTCGAGTTTGGATTCAACTTTTTCATGTTATTTCGGATTCAAGTTAATATATATTAAGTTTATTTTTAAGTCAATCTGATACAATTGTCACTCTAGTTATAAGTCTCGTTTCAAGTGCTTGAATTTTCATGATTGTTGCAATTCAAGATCCCAATTCACGAATTATTTAACAAAATTGTTACTTATATATATATATACGTCTGCATCATAATATGACAAAATCTTTACAAGAAATACTGACCATTAATGCTAAACTAACTCAATTTAAAATCTACATATCAGTATTGATATAAAAATGTATATTGATTAAATATGAAATAATAGTGGATTAAATCTAAATTTTGTCTATGTTAATATTTTATAACTATAAAATATCCAATGGTCAGATTCTTGATTTAGTTTGCATAATATGACATTCATTATATAATATATATAGTCATGTATATTGAAAGTAATATATTAACGAAATGTTATACTTATAAAAATGAAATGAAATAATTATTTTGAGTTTGCAAGTTTCACTTACAAGCTTTGAAAAAGTTACTTTCTCACAAAAGAAATTCTATATTATAATAAGAGAAAACCTTAAACCTCTCTTCCTTTCTTCTTCAACGACCGTCCAGGTTTCATTTTCTGGCCAAGGGAGAATTTAGCTCCGGCTAAAGTTCTATTTTGACTAGTGATCGATTTTCTTACTGTTTTTCATGTATTTTCTTGTCTTTATATCTATTTTTTTTGTGTGTGTGTGTGTTTTTTAATGTTCTTTTGTTTTCGTTTTAGTTTATTTTTTTCTACTTCTTTGGTCTCTTGATATATTTTACATCTCAAATGATTAGTTCTCCATTGATATTTAAACATCAATTCTTTCTTCTTCTTTTAGAAGAAAAAATTGTTAAAACCAATCGTTTGGATCTGTGCCCTCTGTTCAATTTTTTTTTCTTCCTTTTAGGCACCTATAAAACTTTTGCTACGTCCAAGATGGATTAGGTTGCCGTTGAAGGAAGAAGGCGAAATCGAATCCTCTTTGCAGATGAGTTTTGTCACTAACAGCTTGAAAATTGAAGATCTTGATAAAATGTTTGTTGTGTTGTTTTTTGTGTTGTTATTTTTATTTTAAGCTATCTCCGACCCACCGAAATTTTTTAGGTTGAGTATTTTATCTCCACCTAGTTTTAGGTTAATGTTTTGTTCTATTACCACTAATGATTTTAGACATTGATTTGTGTAATATTTTCTTTTAATGAAATTTCACTTATCAAAAAAAAAAAAAAAAAAAGCTATCTTCTCTCCCTAGATTAAAATTTTCCTTCTACTCTCTTTCTACTTGATCTCCACTAGTTTGTCTAGGTACTATAGAGTAATTCTTCTTGTTGGAGACTTGTACTCCTTTCTTCTTTGCCTTCTTCCTTCCTATTTCGTGACATTTGTTTTTAATCTTGGCACATGTTTGAAGCTATTGAACAGGAAACTTATAATAATTCTTGTCTAAACATAAACATTAATGATAGTGAGATAGATACATTCAATGAACTTGGTAACTCGATTTTATATCATGTTTTTGAATGTTATTTGTGTTCAATTCGAGTTGATTATGGAGTTAAATGGATAAAATTAGTTGGAAATGCCATCTAATTACACTATTTTGGTTTCAAGGAAGTTTCGGGGACTAAATTGATAGATTGGACAAAACTAGGGGCAAAAATATAATTTCAAGAACACCCTGAACGACCATTCCGACCCCTAAGTGGTGAGAATCTTGAGATTTTCATTTGAAAATTATCCGTAATGCCCCCGAACTCACCCCTATAAATAGAGGTGTCATTCTCAACTCTTGGCAGACTAGAATTGCACAGAACACGAGAGTTTTTGAGCATCGGAGCTTGAGTTCTCTCGCAGATCTCGTCTTTCATAGTTTTCATTTTTATTATTGAGCTTCAACCTCGACCGTAAGGAATAGCTCAATAGTGAAGTCGAGAGGCGTGATTGTCAAAGATCCGAAGATCACGACAAAGGATCGAGTTGCAGGATCGACGATGATCCGGAGGAATGAGCTACCCGTTATTGTAGTGACAACATAGCGACAACCTTTCTTTCTCCTTTTCTTTTAGTTTTTGCAAATTGTTTTCCTTTTATCGGTTGAATTCTGTCTCATAGGATTATCATTATCTTATCTCTTCTATAGGAAGTTTTGAACAATTAAGGTCTATTATAAAAATTCCCGAGAAGGATACTGTTTGAATATTCATTGTGATTTGAGTTTATCTTATGCTTTCAATTTGATTTTTATTTGAGTTTATGCTTTGAGACTTAGATTTCTTATTTAGTTGATTTGCAAGCAATTGAATATAATTAAGTTGATGGTCCGTTAAGGAAACCCGACCGTAGGAGAATTAACGAATTGCCAAATTAAGTCTAATACCTTATAACGACCGTATTGAAGTTAGGAACCCTAATAATCTTGAGTATCGATTATATACATCTTAAGGTTAAATTATTAATTTGAGAATTTAATAATTAATCTTAAAGGTTTAGGATTGGTTACAACGACTAGTATTGAGGTATCATTCTACGAAACTTAGGTATGGTAGTAAGATAAATCAAACTCATAATTGTCTTAGATCCACTTAAGTTAACATTCGGATTTTGGTCAACTTAATTGATTCTTTTTTGCACAATATTAGAATACTATTTATCAATTCATGTTAGTTAAATTACTCTTTTCCTAAACAACCCTACATGAATTATGCTTGAGACCCATTCCTAATTTTCTAACCCTATCATAATTGAGAGACACTAATAAGCTGTTACCGACGACCTTGAGGAAACGATATTTATAAATTCAAAATTTTGATGCTTCCGTGTTACTATCTACATGCGATAGGTACTCTGCCTTAGGTTTTGGTTAATTAAGTGACAACCTTATTTGCTCTTATTTGTTACACCTTAATTAATCTCAATCATAATTTATGCTTAAAATTGTAGTAACCAAAATGCACACCAGAACTCACTCTATTTTTATTCTTGGAACATGTGTGAAGCTATTGAACAAGAAACTTATGATAGATTCTTGTCTAGAGCTCACCATTAATGATAGTAAGATAGACATTCAATAAAATTACTCTAGTGGGTAGGCTTATCACTCACAAACAAATCAATTGCAGTGTTATTAATGTAGTTATTTCAACATTGTGAAACATGAGTAATAATGTTCAAATCAAGTATCTATAAAATAATATCATAACATGAAAATTTAGGAACACAAAAGATAAAAATAGAATTTTGAAATCAAGCCTCTAGGCAATCAAAGGGACACTTAGTCTCCAACCATGGTTGTTGGAACTCACATTGGAGGAGATTGACTTCTTGACAACACCATTTTAGATTCAAATTCACAATCAGCCTCCAAATTGAATGAATGCAGAGAATGAGAAATTTCATTGGTCACTTCTTACACTTTGAAGAAGATTTGCAGCTCTACATAGCTAGAAAATTCATTTGTACTAGAGTCGAAATAAACACCATGAAAAAGACAAAAGTGGCCTATTTTGTACCACGAGATGATAGAACAAAGCTTTGGATACCTTTCTTGTACGAAAGATGCTTTGGTTTTTGCTATTGCTATGAGAAGATATATCACCCAAAGTCAGTTTGCTTAGTGCAATCATCTGCAAGTAAAGAACAAGATGAGTCCCTTCCAACCTTTAGTCCTTGGATAAGGGAACAATTGATGGGTAGTGATAAGATTCACAAACAAAGCTTATAGGATCCAAAACAAACATCAACTAAGAATTCAAAGATCGGAAAGCAAACCTAGAAGGTACACACTACCCCCCGACTATTCACTCTACTTCTTGATTTTCTCCATTGGTTAGAGTTTACATGAACATAAGTCTATACTTCAAGATATTATGATTTTTTTTATTCTATAAAACGCTTCGCCAATATAAAAAACCTTTTTAAAATATCCCAAAAATATGTATGAGTAATGTGATCATTAAGGTGATGAGCAAAGTGATAGCAAATAGAGTTAAATAAGCTATTGGTGATTTGGCGGGGGCGGAACATGCAAGTTTTATCTCATGCCAACAGAAAATAGACAACATCCTTACTGCCCAAGAAATGTTACATTCCTTTTGGTGGAGCAAAAGGAAGAAAGGTGCCATGGTTATCACAAGTTATGAGGTTGAGTTAGCTACCTCTCAAATAGGGCCCCATAAGGCCTTGTGACTGGATGACCTGCATGCATGTTTCTTTCAACGCTATTGGAATTGGGTAGGAAAATCTATCGTAAATTTTGTCCAGGAAGTGTTCCAAACTGGGGTGTTACCCGAAACACGAAATTAGTCAATCATTTGCTTACTACCCAAACATATGTATTCGTAGAACAACACACAATTCAGACCAATATGCTTGAGTAATATGATGATTAAGGTAGTGAGGAAAGTAATGGTGAACATAGTTAAATTAGTGATTGATGATTTGGCAGGGGAGAAACAAGCAAGCTTTATCCCGGACCGACAGATGACAGACAACATCCTTATTGCCCAAGAAATGCGACATTCCTTTAGGCGGGGAAAAGGTAAGAAAGGTGCCATGGTTATCAAAATTGACCTAGAAAAAGCATATGATCGAATAGATTGGATTTTTTGGAGGGCGTACTACGGACAGTGGGATTCAATGACAACTTAGTAAGAGTTATTATGAGCTATTTGAGATCTACAAATATCTAGGTTATTTGGAGTGGTTCGAAGTTGGAGAGGTTTAAGCTTGAACTAGGCTATGGCAAGGAGATCCCCTCTTCCTCTACCTATTTGTATTATGCATGGAGGTATTGGGTCAAGATAACATCAAATATGACCATGTTTTGGGATATAAATTGTGCATGATTTGTGAGTTTTACTGTATTCAATTGAGATAAAATTGATTGATTAAGGGCTTAATTGTATATTTTTCATTTCGGGTAACTTATGGGGCAAATTGGCTTAAAAAGATAAATTTAGAGGCAGAAGTGTAACATTCTGGAATTGTGCTACGCCCTTGGAAGATAGACTACGCCCTTATACGCTATACGCCCGTTGCCCTTTTGTGCATCACGCCCGTATAAAGTAACCGACCGCTCTATAGCCATTGCACTCTGGATTTTACGTCCGTAGAGCAGAAAGGGCAACGCCCGTAGTAATGCCAGAATCACTGTTTTATTTGTAAAATGACGATTTTACCCCCGCTTTCGGTTACCTATAAATATTAGGATTTTTAGCATTAGTCGGATTGGCTTGATTATCACATTATTTAGATATTTAATATCATATTGGGTTTACTTAAATTTCATATATTTTGGTATAGAATTTAGAGAATTTTCTATCAATTTGTTGATTTACTTTCACATAGAGGATTACCTAGATTGTTGTAGTGATAATTGTCTCTAGTTAGGTTGTGTAATTTCTCATCGGTCTATAAGGAAGAGTTGTGCAATCTATTCAAGAGGTGTTTTGATCTACTTCAATCCTTCAAGCTTCAAAGTTGCAAGAAGAGCATTCAAGAGAGGAGTTGAAGTGAAGAGACTTTTCCGGTATCAATTGACAACTGGTTTTGGATTTGTTTTCTTACCTTCTTCTAGTTTACCAACCCGATAAGAACTCTCTTCTTCTACATTTCTTTAGGGTAGAAGTGGTTGGTTTCATGTTACATCTTCACTTTGAGATTGATCTATTGTGAGTTGATTGTTATGATTTTACTAGCTTGAATTGCAATTTCAATTATTGCCTTGATTTGAATTCTTATCTTGAGTTGAGCTCTAATTCGATTTTGTGGTTCGGGTTAACACTAATTGTTAGACCGGACCTTGGATATACAATTAGTGCTAGATTAGTTTGATTATTTTCCTATTGATGTACCGGACCTTGGATGATTAGTAGGGATCTAATCTTACTAATATATCCGAGTTGTTCTTCATGTATGAATTTCTTGCAACGACACGTATTGAGGAAATTCATCCTTAGACTTGGATTTGGTGAAATTGTGGTAATTGATTCATGATACTTGGTTTCATTGTGAAGTGTATCCTCCACTCTCTCTGGTGTGTGTTTTGAGTGAGTAAAATATAGTATCATATAAAGCAAATAATCTCACAAAACAGTGTCACAAAATCAAACACAACTAAGGCAGAGTACCTATCGCATGTAGATAGTAACAAGGGAGTACTACGATTTTAAATTTATAAATATCGTATCCACGGGAACGTTGGTGACGGCTGGTTAGTTTCTACCAATTATGACAATCTTTAAGGTTCGGGGAATTAGTCCTATGTGTCCATTCAATTCAGATATGTTGTAATAAAGAATATCTAAAAAAGAATGGAAAGATAATTAGCTAAGATCTCTAATGAAGTACGTATGATTAATTAAGGTGGACAATGTTCGAAAGTTCAATTTGCAAATGGATCTAAGGCAATTATGAATTCGAATCGTCTTACTACCGTACCCGAGTTATCTAATGTGATTACCTCAATACGGGTCGTTACAAGTAATCCTAAACCTTTGTAGATTAATTATTAAGTCGTGAATTTAATAATTAATCTTAAGATTTGCATTGATTACTAACTCGAGATTATTAGGCTGCCTATCCTCATTATGGTCGATGCAAGTTATTACACCTAATCCGGCAATTCATTAATTCTCCTATGGTCGGGTCTCCTTAACAAACCGTCAATTTAATTAACTATTGTAGTATCATGCATCAACCTAAGTTTCATAGCATAAACTCAATACGAGAATCAAATCGAAAGCGTAAAACAATAATAAATTCATAATGTATATTTAAAACGTATCCTTTCCGGAAATGTATAAATCATTAATTAATCAATCTAAATAAAGAGAATCTTAGGACACAGAATCATAACATATAAAGGAAAAGTAATACAAGAACGAAAAGAAAAGGAAAGAGAAAGTTGCCTTGTTGCTCTCACTGCTTCCACGGATTGGCTTAATCCTCCGGACCTTGTCGAGACTCGTACTCCGGATCCTTATCCCGCTCTCGAAGATCTTCAGCTACCACTCCCCTTAACTAAACTATAGGGTATCCCTTATGGTCGAGGCTTAACCCTACACTCGAGAAGAAAGAAAAATGAAAACTGAAAACTAGACTGGAGCTTATCACAAAATTTCTATTGGCTAGAAACACGGAAATGCTCGCTTTCAGAGATTCTGTGGTGCTTCAACAACGGGGGAGTGCATCTATTTATAGGAGTAGAAAAGGGGCTGAAAACAGTGAAAATTCGATGTGGGACGCCAAAAATACCGTCAACACGGGCAGGAACACGCCCGTGTCGCGTGTCTCCAACACGGCCAGCACACGCCCGTGTTGGCATTTTTTTCCGGAAATTTCACTTTTAGTCTCCGATTTCTTCCTTTCTTCAATTTTGGTCCTTGAAACTTCCGAAATAAAAAACAGAAGGAATTTGCGTAATTTCCATTCAATTAAATCCAATTAACTCCATAATTAACTCGAATTGAACACAATTAATGTATAAAAATACGATATAAAATCGAGTTATCACTCTCTAATGTCTTTAGTGAGTTCTTCAATATTCAATATTGTCTCATCCATATTCTTTACTTTGCTTTCTTTTACTTTGCTTTCTAGGAAATTAGAATTCAATCCTATCATACTTCCAAATCATTTTCATAATTGATTTAATTATATTTTCTACACTAAATATTAATAGACGTCTTTGGGAAAACGATTTTATAAATATTAAAATCTGAATACTACCTTTATTTACTAAACTATTTCGATAGGTTCTCTGCCTAGTTGAGTTTATTTTCTAAGTGACAATTCTATTTTAATCTTGAGAATTCCTATTATTTTTAGTATTATTTTATTCAATTATTTATACTATTTTTTATATATTTTTGGTGTCGTTGCCGGGGATATCTATTATTTGGATTCATGATGTTTTCCTCTTAATCCCTTATGATTATTGGGAAAATTTTCATTGTAATGGTGTGAATTATATAATAGTTCAACTATGTTATGATTTGTTATATGAAATCAATCTTAAGTATCTTTTATTTTTCTTGTCTATTTCTTGAAGTATCTTTGATCTTCTTGATAGATCTTGGATATTTGATTGATTGATTTTTATTTCATTTGATTAGTTGTTTCTTAATTTGTTTTAGTTGAGTAGTTTAATTTTGATTCTATGATTTTTCTTGCTCTTATTTTAGTAGCTTTCTTATGTTACTTGAATTTTGTTTCTCTTTTTTTCATTTAATTCGTGTTCTTAGAATTTTTCTTACTTAGATTATAGATTTTTGGATTTAGATCTTAGGTTAGATGATTTAGTATCATGATTTTTAGGTTTAGTTAGTGTTTTGGTTAGTTTAGATCCCTTAGGTAAAACTTTACTTAGAAATTTTGGTTAGATATAGCTTAGATATTTTGGAATTTAGGTGAACTCTAGTTTCTTAGGATAGTTAGTTTAGTATTTTCATACTTTAGATTAGGTTAGCTTTCGGTTCTTTAGGTTCTTATTCTTTAGATTAACTTAGATCTTTAGTATTATATCTTAGTTTGATCCTTAGTTTAGAATTTAAATCTAATTGTTTTCCTACTTTCTTACTTGACATAGTTTGTTCTAATCCTTCTAACTTGTTTTAATTAGATTCTAGGTATGGTTAGTTTAAGGTTCTTTCTAATTTTTTTTACTTACTTTGACATGACCTAATTGTTTACTTACTTCTTGACTTTGATTTAGATAGTTTTTAATGATTTTTAGTAAGATTTTTACTTGCTTTAGGTTCATTTGTTTGCCTTTTTGTTTCTAGTTAATTTTCTTGCTTTAGTAGGTGGATAATATCTTGATTCTATTTTTTTTAGTCTATATTCTTTGAATCTTATTTTCTTAGTTAATATCTCATTCTCTTGTATCTCTATTTTCATGACCATTCTATTCTTAGATAGTTTTTACTTTAGTTTCTATTCTAGTATAGAAGTTAGTTTTCTAGTAATGTCTTCAATTAATGGAGATTATTATCTAGATACTTACTTTTGTTAGATATTGATGTTAGATGTTTTCATATTTTCTACCTTTTATGTTAGCCTTGTTATGAATTTAGGTATGGTTTGCATCTAGCTCTATTGTTTTGCATCTTTAGGACTTAGTTTTATTTTGCATAGATTTGTCTTCAATGAATGGTCACCACTACTTTTTCATTAGAATTATATCTTTAGGTTACTATTTAATGATGTTTAATTTCCTAAGATGATATGTTAGTCTAGTTTTCGATTATGTTAACATTCTTAGAAAATTAATTCTAAGAAATGTCAATTTAGTGACCAACATATATTTCTGATATCATTTTATACTTCCAGTAGTTTAATTGCATGATTATTATTTGCTAGATTTCGATAGCATGAATTTGCTGTCCTTTGTTTTCTTTTACTTGGCATATGATTTAGCCGTTTGATTGTTTTGCCAAACTGCATACTATTTTGTAATAGCATAATTTGCATAGCTTTTATTTAGATATAGTTTGCATGGTGATTCTTGGTATTTAGGTAAATTATATGTAATGCATGAATAATACCTTACTACATGTTGCATTCCAGTAGTTAGATTTATGTATATTAGTTGTATATATATTGCATTTTCTTTGACTCCCACGTTAATGACAGTAGCATGTTTGTATGTATATATATGCTACATTTCATGGTGATTAGTTTTAATTTTCAATATGAATAGTAGTTTAGGTAGTTTTTCATTGCATGGTAGTTAGATTATCTTTCCAGTAGATTTTTGTGCATGCTTTGTTTTCGCATTAGGACAATTGCATGAATTGCAAGGTTTTATTGTAATGTACATTTTGCATGGCATATATATATATATATATATATGTATATATTCTAATTGCAACTTGTAGTGTCCAGTAGTTCTTTTTGCATGCACTTGACTAATTGATATATATATAATATGTATTTTCATTTCAAGTAAGTAGTGCATGTTCTTTGTACTTTTTGATTTTGCATGGCCAATTTAGTTAGCAAATGCATGATTTTTCTTGTCTTTACTACATTTTCCAGTAGGTTAGTGCATGGCTATATTGCAATTTCCTTTTGCATGGTTTTGCATAAATTGTATGTAGATGCATTAGTTCGTCTTCCTTGGTAGTTTAGTTTGCAATTAGTTTTCTAAAAGTTCCATGACAGTAGCTTTAGTGTTTAGAATGCATTTTAATTTCAATTTCGTGTAGTACATAGCATTTTGCATGTCATTTTCCTTTGTACATTTTAATTCCAGTGTACATATGTTCTGTTTTTGGTATATAAATTCCAGTATGCAATTTCCTCTGTTTTTCAGAAAATTCTAGTAACTAACATATGTACAAATCTATAATTGTTCTGTTTTGTACAAATTCCAGAACTGAAATTTTCATTTTCCCTGCAGTCTCCCCTGTTTTTGCACCACCCGAGAGCATGCATACTTTCCTTTTCAATTTTATTTCTTTAATTTGTCATCCAGATTCCATTTGCATTCCATTTCTTTTCTATTTCCTTTCCCTTTCTATTCAATTTTGCATGCTTATCCAATCTTTTTATTTCTCCCTCCATTTTCATTCTTTCAAACCTTCTTTCTTTCTTATACATTTCATTTCATTCTTCTTTATCATTCTTTCATTCTTTTTCTTCTTTCTTTCATTCAATTAATTTAATTCATTTTCTTTTCCATATTTTTGATTAGATTAGCATTATTTAATAATCTTATATTTTATTTCTTTTTATCCTTACTAATCTCTCTTTTCTTGTTTTGTAGGTAATGTGATTTCTTCATCTTGTTTTTCTTGTTCTTTTAATTTCTTTACTAGATCGTTTGTAATAGGACATTTTTAATCTTGTAATTTTCTTCATCTTTATTTTGTTGTATTCTTTCTTGTTTTTTTTTGAAAGTATATAGGAATCAATAGGCTTTGCTACAAAACCTGGAAATGCAAGTGGGACAATTTTTCCAGGCAATTTTTAGAACGAGAAAAAGGACTACTCCCTAACAACACCAACAAAATTACATTTAATGAATCGAAAGATGATGTTGTTAGGGAGGACAAAACTAGCCCAATAAAATTCATTGAAGAAGAAAGAAGCTCCAAAGAATATAGCAAATAAGTTCCAAGCATGCTTGCTCAGAAACAAGATTTGTCAAAAAAACTTGAATTTATAGAATACTCACATATAGAGGATGTGACTAACCACTTCTCAATTGGCACAAATAACAATGTTGAAAAAGTGAAGCGTAATGGCTAAGTAAAGATTTAAAATTCCAACTAAAATAGGTAACACCAAAATGAGAGGAGAAGTTAAATACTCGTTTACCTTTTAGAAGGCTTTATTGCATTCTTTAATCAATTCAAATGAATTCTTTTGATTTGACAACTTTTTTTTTTTTTTTTTTTTTTTTTTGACACACTATTTTAATCTTCTTCAAGTTTTCTTCAATACCTCTATGAGAAACCATATAATCCAAGGACTAACCTACCTCAACTCCAAGTGAACACTTTTTAGGGTTTAATCTTAGATCATACTACATTTTGTTGACTAACTTTTGAAATGCAACCCGTGTTTTTAAACGGAAGGGCATCCTTATGTAGCAATAGATGTCATTAGGGGTGATGAAGGATGTCTTCTCTTCGTCTTTTTTGGCCATACAAATGCATAAATGTTTGGCAATAGCAACCATTAGTTATTATTAGTATTGGTAGGCCCTCTTCGGGATAACTTTATTCAAGTTAGTGATCAACATTTAAAGATAGATTTCAATTTAATTAATTCCATTTAATGTTTGGTAGTATTCCTCCCTCCGTAATTGAGGGTTTCTCTCTCTAAGTTTCCTAAGTCTTCTTGTGGCGGCAAAATCAAGATTCTTTGGTTATTCAGTGTTTTTTGAGTCCTTGCAGATTTCCTTTTGTGCGTTTGATTGTTTGTTCACCAGTATAGATGAGGCAATCCTCAAGAAATTGGAGAATGTCTCCATTAATGAGAATACTTCGGTTTTGGTATCGGTAGATGACGATGACATTAGAGATGGAATTGTGGAATGCAACCTCAGCGTTTTGATGTGTATTTTTGGGGATCTTGAATTCAATATACCCGGGTTTAAAGCGGCAATGTTGCGTTCATGGAATTGTGAGCCCTTCACTGTACAACGATTGGAGAAGAATTGTTACCAAATTTTCTTTGAATCTAAAGAAACAGTGGAATTTGTTTTATCTTGTGGACCTTGGAATTTTGAGAACCGTCTAGTTCTTCTTCGGCCATGGAGGGGTACTGACCTTGTAAATCTAGATTTTACTTCAGAATCTTTCCGGATACAAGTGGTGGGTTTGCCAAGGTATTGCTATGCCATTGATGTTGGAATTAAATTGGCCAAATCTTTTAACGATTGTTCGGAATTACAAATTCGTGAGGAAAAAAGCAATGGTTCAAAATTTTTCAGATTTCGGTCGTCGATCAAAATAACAGAACCGCTTTGTAGATGTATTCATATAAGTCTTCCTGATGGTTCAGTTTATCCAGCTTTGATCAAGTATGAAAGATTGGCAATATTCTGTTTCTTTTGTGGTTGTATAGGTCATAGATTTCGGCAGTGCATAAAGAATGTAAGTTATATTGCTATGACTGATATGGATTATGGGACTTGGATGCGTGGAACCGATCACAATTTGTCTATAAATTTGACATCAATTGTGGATCCGATTAATTTTGGTACCTCGAAAGGTAAGGATATGGATAGGGACCATGCAGAATCTTCATCTCCATTTTCCTCCTCGGAGGAGGAAGTTAATCAAAAGGATGTGACTATGGCAGAGGAATCACTGGAGACATCAATTGTTCCATATCAACCAAACAATAAATTGATTTTAGAGACACATTTGGCTATAAATCGGAAACGAACTGCCTCTATGATAGAGCTACTAGGTGATGTGGAAGAGATGGCCAAGAAAAAACTCAAATTCCCAGCGGCGGAGGTTGTTAATCAACCCCGCCGATTTCAATGAGTTGCCTAGCTTGGAATTGCCGAGGTTTGGGTTCACCTCGAGCAATTCATGAACTAATGAACCTGGTAAGGTCGGATAAGCCGGAGATTTTGTTTCTTATGGAAACAAGGTTAACGGAGGAACGTTCTTTAATTTTACGTAATAAGCTAGGTTTTTCTAACGGTATTGTTGTTGATAGACAGGGACTTGGAGGTGGACTAGCACTTTTCTGGCAAGATTGGGTAAATCTTTCTATTATTAACTACTGTACAAGACATATTCATGCACTTGTAAAAGATTGGAAGTTGGGAACAACAGGATTTGTGACGAGATTCTATGGAAATCCAGAGGTCGGACAACGACAACATTCTTGGAATCTCCTTAGATGTCTTTCGGTTTCAAATCAATCTCCATGGATTGTTCTTGGGGACTTTAATGAGGTCTTAGCTTCAAATGAGATGAAGGGTGCTAATATTTGGCCATGGGGTCAAATAGCAGCTTTTAGAGAGGTGATTGGCGAGCTAAATCTTTTTGAAATTAAAGGCACGGGTCCCTTCTTTTCTTGGTGTAATAATCAACAAGGAGACCAGAAAACATGGTGTCGATTGGATCGAGCATTCGGAAATACAGCTTGTTTGGAGATAGCTGAGAAACCTCATACCAAGTTGATAAGCACAGTTACCTCCGACCATTGTGCCCTATTGTTAATGTTTCGGAAAAAGTCCGGAAGTATGGGTAGAGTGGGTGGAAATATTTTGCGGACAGAGACATGGTGGTTTAAGGAAGAAGAATGTAGACACTTGGTACAACGACTATGGAAACCAACATCCTTGACTATTTCGGAGTTTTCAAATACACAAGAGGCTGTAAAGTTAAGTCCGAAAAATTGGAGTAAATAAAAAACTAATGATCTTCCACAACGAATTAATGAAGCTCGAATCCGAGTTGGGGAATTGATGGAGAGCACGTTATCAAAAGGGGATGATATTCAAAAGGCTATACAGAATCTTGCAGATCTTCTAAATCTAGAGCAGGAGTATTGGAAAGTCCGTTCAAAGTCACATTGGTTACTAGAAGGAGATAGGAATACAAAGTATTTTCACCACCACGCTTCTTATCGAAAACAACGAAATACTATCCAATTCCTAAGAACAATGGAAAGTGAGAGAGTTACTAGAATGGAGGATATCTCGGCTGAAGCTACAAATTATTTTTCGAAGTTGTTTACGTCTTCCGGAAATGATGTGAATTTTGAGGCTTTATTTGATGGTGCGCAGTTTCGATCTTTGGGTGCATCAGCAAAACAACAGTTGTCTCGGGAATTTACACAGGAGGAAATAATGCATGTTTTTAATAATATGCACCCTTCCAAATGTTGTGCCTAGGGATGAGAAACAAAAGATATAGACGTGCCAAAAACACACAAACACAAGAGTTACGTGGTTCGACCAATATAGCCTACGTCCACTGGAAGCAGCGGAATATATTCAGGTGAATGTTTACAATCCCACAGAACACTCACAAACACTCAGAGAACTCGAATGAGTTCTTATACAAATAAGATACAGATTTTGGGATGGTTTTGCAACTTCATTTGCAAACCCTTTTATAGGGATAACAAAGCCTACCAAAATGGACAATGAGTATGAAATCAAGAGTGTGAAAGAGATGAAGTGGTTGTCCAAAAAAGTCTACATTGGTTGCTCCATGTGTTGTAGGTGAGCCACCATATGTATAGTACTTGAGCCACATTTTTCTACAATCTCCACCTTGGCGAAAGTTTCCAATCAACACTTGCTTCCAATGCGCCCTTAGGCGCTCTAAGCTTGAGAGATGTTGACCAAGTCCAAACAATGGTTGAACTTGATCCCGGTGACCACCTTTGTCAGCATGTCTGCAGGATTATCTGCAGTTCCGATCTTCCGTAGTAGAATGTTCCCTTCATCTACTATCTCACGAACAAAATGGAAACGAACATCAATGTGCTTCGTTCGACTATGATGGACTTGGTTCTTTGCCAAACAGATGGCGCTTTGACTGTCGCAGAAAACCTCTACGTTGTCCTGAATAAGTCCACAATCCTTCGTCAATCCATGAAGCCGATTGCTTCCTTGAAAGCTTCTGTTACGGCCATATACTCTGCCTCTGTTGTAGATAGAGCAACCGTTGACTGTAATGTTGATCTCCAACTAACTGGTCCTCCTGCCATTGTGAACACATAACCAGTAGTTGATCGCCGCTTGTCAAGATCTCCAGCATAGTCCGAATCCACATATCCGATCAAATGCTTGCCAATGGTCATGTCTCTCTCGAACTTCAAACCGATATCCACGGTACCATGGATGTACCGTAGAATCCACTTCTCTGCTTGCCGGTGACCTTTTCCGGGATTGTGCATATAACGACTCACCATACTTACTGCATGTGAAATGTCAGGTCTGGTACACACCATCGCATACATGAGAGCACCAACTGCATTTGCATATGGAACATTATCCATTTGCCTCTTCCGATCTTTTGTACTTGGTGATAATAATGCACTCGGCTTGAAATGCGACGCCAGAGGTGTACTAACAGGTTTCACATTGCCGTCAATGCCAAAGTTTTGAAGCACTTTCTTCAAATACTGAGTTTGCGTTAAGCAAACTTCCTTCTTTCTCTGTCTCTTGTGATCTCCATACCAAGAATTTTCTTGGCTTCTCCAAGATCTTTCATCTCAAATTCTGAACTCGGTTGTGCCTTGAGTTTGTCGATCTCCACCTTGCTCTTAGATGCGATCAGCATATCATCAACATATAAGAGCAAATAGACGAACGTACCATCTTTGAGTTTGCGGAAGTAGACACAGTGATCAAATTGACTTCGGTGTACCTCTGCTTTTTGATAAAACTATCAAATCGCATGTACCATTGTCGTGGTGACTGTTTCAAACCATAGAGTGACTTGTTCAACTTACAAGCCCAGTTCTCCCTTCCCGAAACTTTGAATCCATCTGGTTGAGACATGTATATCTCCTCGTTCAAGGTACCATGGAGAAATGCGGTTTTGACGTCCGAGTTGCGCGAGCTCAAGGTCAAGTTGTGCAACTAAGGCCAGTAATATTCGAATAGAGGAATGCTTGACAACTGGTGAAAAAACTTCATTGTAGTCAATACCTTCCTTCGAGCATAGCCTTTCGCTACCAGTCTAGCTTTGTACCGAATGTTGTTTGCGCCAGGAGCACCTTCCTTCTTGGCGTAAACCCATTTGCACCCGATTACTTTCTTTCCTTTAGGAAGTTGGACCAACTCCCAAGTCTGATTTTGATGAAGTGACTGCATCTCTTCATCCATTGCTTTCTTCCAATTGATATTGTCGATACACCTGGTGGCTTCGGAGTAAGTGTACGGGACATTGTCATCGGTCGTTGGAAGAGCATATGCGACCAGGTCAGTATATCGAGCAGGCATCCGGATTTCCCTTCGTGGTCTACTACTGGCAATAGACTCCGATTGCTTGAACTATCATTGGCGCTGGTGATGGAGGCTCCACCTCGGCTAAGACATCTTCCCGATTATCTTCATCTTCGGGATGGTTGATGACATCTCCAGGATTCGTTGCAGTCTCGAACTCCACCTGCTTCATAGAACTTGGACTATCTTTCTCTTTGTCGAGAGATGACTTTCTTATCATTTCATACTCATCAAAGGTGACATCTCTACTCAAGATGATCTTCTTTGATTCAGGACACCATAGCCGAAATCCTTTAACTCCTTCACTAAAGACCAAGAAAAAAGCTTTCTTGGCTCTAGGATCCAGTTTAGACTCTGTAACATGGTAGTATGCCGGACATCCAAATATATGCAGGTTGTGATAATCGGAAACCGATTGACCGGACCATACCTCCTTTGGAATTTTCCCATTAAGTCTTTGAAGAAGGTAGTCGGTTGACAATGTGAGAAGCATACATCAAAGCTTCGCCCGGAATGACTTGCTCAAGCCGATTGAGATAGCATGCATCGAACCTTATCAACCAAAGTTCGATTCATCCGTTCAGCGACACCATTTTGTTGTGGTGTTCCAGGGACAGTGAAGTGTCGAACTATTCCTTCATCTCGACAAACTTCCAAGAACGGATCTGATTTGTACTCGCCTCCGTTGTCGGATCTCAATCTCTTGAGCTTTCTGCCGGTTTGTGTTTCGACCATTTTCTTCCACCGAAGAAAGATGTCGAAAACTTCATCTTTGTGCTTCATGGTGTAAACCCGGACAAATCTCGAGAAATCATCAATGAATGTAACAAAATAATGTTTACCTCCCAATGAAGCATTTCTTGAAGGCCCCCAAACATCGGTGTGAACATAGTCCAGTATTGCCTTGGTACGATGAATGGCGGTGCCGAACTTGACTCTCGTCTGCTTACCCAAGACACAATGCTCGCAGAAGTCGATCTTTCCTGTCTTGGCACCTTTCGGAACACCTTGCTTTACCAAATTCTGTAAAGCCTTCTCCCCGACATGGCCCAAGCGCATATGCCATATCCGAGAAGCATCAGATTCATCGTTGACAGGGTTGTTGGAGACGGAAGCTCGACCAGTGACTGTGTTCCCATCTAGGAAGTATAGGTTTCCTTTACGGACACCCTTCATGGCCGGAAATGCGCCTCGGACAACTTTCGGAACTCCGTTTTCTATGATCACCTTGTAGCCTTTGGAATCTAAAACCCCTAAGGAAATGAGATTCTTCTTCATCTCCGGAATGTACCTCACATCTTTCAGCATCTTGATTGTACCATCATGCATCTTTAAATGAATCGTACCGATCCCTTTGGTTTGACAAGCATTGTCGTTGCCCATAAGCACAACTCCCCCATCAAGCTTTTCGAAGCTTGAGAACCAATGCTTGTTCGGACAGATATGGTATGAACACGCGAGAATCAAGAATCCAATGTCGATTGAGTACTCGATGAAGAAACTGTAAAAGCTGAATCTTCATCTCCGACTTTCCTTGCAACATTTGCAGTTGACTTCTCCTTGTTAGGGCAATCCTTCTTCCAGTGCCCCTTCTGATGACAATAGGCACACTCGTCTTTCGCAAGGCGCCTTCTTGAAGAATCTCCCTTGGACTTTGAACGAGATCATCCTCGACTGTTGGATCCTCCGGGGCCCCCCAAGTTGTGATCAAATTGATCTTTCTTCCGATACTCATTGTTTACTAGAGTATTGGAGACTTCTACGAATTTAACCTCATTCTTTCCGTATAGAAGAGTGGTGGTTGTTTGATCCTAGTGGTGGTAGAGAATTTAACAAAAGTAGAGCCTTGTCTTCATCGATAATTTTAACGTCCGGATTTTGCAGGTCGGCAAGAATTTTGTTAAAATTATCCAGATGCTCAAGCATAGAGATACCTTTCTTGTATTGGAAACGGAAGAGCTTCTTCTTCAAGTACAATCGGTTCTCGATGCTTTTCGTCATGTACTTGTCACCCAGTTGCTTCCAAAGATTTTTCGCCACGATTTCCTTCATGACGTCGTACTTGATCTTTGGCTAAGCACAAACGAATTGTGCTACGGCGCTTGACGATTAATAAAGTTCCAATCGAATCGAACATATCCTTGGGCTTGTCTTCCAAAGTGATAAGTGATCCCTCTCGAGACAATAAATCTTTAACTTGGCATTGCCACATTCAAGGTTATTGGTACCGTCAAACTTCTCGATATCGAACTTAGCGTTTGTCATTGGTGGTCTTGTCCAAGAACAAGTTGATGATGGTGTGGCCTGAATGCTAGAGGAAGCTTCTTCCTTGTTCGATGCTGATTTATCCTCCATAACTCCACCGGGACACGAGAATGACGCGGAAAATGCCAAAAATGCCAAATACCTCCAACTAAGCTCAGAAGAATAGCTTAGGATTTAAATTAGCAGAAACAGAGGCCACATATGCGTCCGGAATGGTCGAAAATGGTGGAAAAGGTTCTGAGTTTGTCAAAATCGGACAAAAAAAGTGCCGAATAGGTGAAAAATACCGTTTCGAGGTGTTTTTGACCAACTTTGACCAATCTGGGCGGTTTGACCCGGTCAAACTTGGTTGACTCCGAACTTTGACCGGTGATTGCGAGAGCTTCGGAACTCGGATTCGGACGTTCTTTATATCGTTGGAAGCTCTTGACGATGTCTATCTTCCGGAATGATCAGAAAAAAATTTCGAGCAACTCGAAAAAACAGGGCAGTGCCGAAAAACTCGTCGGAAACCACCGTTTGACACCGTACTGGCTCTGATACCAATTGTTGTGCCCAGGGATGAGAAACAAAAGATATAGACGTGCCAAAAACACACAAACACAAGAGTTACGTGGTTCGGCCAATATAGCCTACGTCCACGGGAAGCAGCGGAATATATTCAGGTGAGTGTTTACAATCCCACGGAACACTCACAAACACTCGGAGAACTCAAATGAGTTCATATACAAATAAGATACAGATTTTGGGATGGTTTTGCAACTTCATTTGCAAACCCTTTTATAGGGATAACAAAGCCTACCAAAATGGACAAATGAGTATGAAATCAAGAGTGTGAAAGAGATGAAGTGGTTGTCCAAAAAAGTCTACATTGGTTGCTCCATGTGTTGTAGGTGAGCCACCATATGTATAGTACTTGAGCCACATTTTTCTACACCAAATCTCCAGGACCGGATGGATTTCATGCATTCTTTTATCAATCATATTGGGATATTATTGGTAATGATGTCTCTTCTCCCGATTTTGAATTGTCTAAATGGAATTGAAGGGATAGAAGATTTGAATAAAACTTGTATTGTACTTATTCCGAAGATTCATGAGCCGGAGACAATGAATGACTATCGTCCTATAAGCTTATGTAATGTTGTTTACAAAGCTATTTCCAAAGATTTAGTGAACCGTATGAAGCCTTACTTAAATGATCTTATAGACCCTGTACAAAGTGTGTTTGTTCCTAATAGATCAATTATAGACAATATTATAGTTGCAACGGAAGGTTTTCATTGGTTAAAACAGGGCTTGGGTAAGAAGTCGGATCAATTTTTTGCAATTAAGGCGGATATGTCAAAAGCTTATGACAGAATTGAGTGGAACTATTTGGATTGGATTTTGGGCAAAATGGAGTTTCCTATTCATTTTAGGAAACTTATTATGACATGTGTTTCAACTGTTACTTCTCAAATTAGTATAAATGGACAACTCTCACAACATATTGTTCCAACTAGGGGTTTACAGCAAGGAGACCCATTATCTCCATACCTCTTTATTCTTTGTGCAAAAGGTTTTTCCTCTCTTATTCATAAATCGGTTAGGTTGCGGCACTGGAAAGGACTTCTTATGGGAAACAATGCTCTGGAAATATCACACAGTTTCTTCGCAGACGACTGCTTGTTATTTGTAAAGGATGAGCAGATCGGTATTGATACTCTAGTGGATGTACTTGCTCGGTATGAAAAAACTTCCGGCCAAAAAATTAACTACTCAAAATCATCAATTTTTTTCTCAAAGTTTATACTTCAAAACCGTAAGGAAGAGATTCTTGAAAGACTGAAAATGTAGGCTAGTGCTGGACAAGGAAAATACTTAGGGATGCCTTATGTTTTTGGCTGTTCGAAAAAGGAAATTTTCACAATTTTGGTGGAAGGCTAATCATACGGGAGGTATGAGTTGGATCTCTTGGAGCAATATTTGTAAGAAAAAGGCAGAGGGTGGATTGGGTTTTAAGAATTTGGAGCTTTTTAATTCTGCACTTCTAGCAAAACAAGGATGGAGAATTTTGCTATCTCCTAACTCTTTAGCAACGCAGTGTTAAAGGCAAAGTACTTCCCTTGTACCGATTTTCTAACGGCACAAATTCGAGGTTCTATTTCCTTCCTATTGAGATCAATATTACACGGACGCAGATTGTTAGAGAAAGGGTTGTGATGGCAAGTGGGGGATGGCAAGTTAATTAAGGTTTTTCATGACCAATGGTTGAATAGACCAAACTCATTCAAACCTATTTCTAATCCTCTCTTCTTATCTGATCTATCAGTAGGGGATTTAATTCAAAATGGACAATGGAATAAACAGCTAATTGCAACTATCTTTAATCATCCGGATCAAGAGTTAATATATGAGGTACCACTTTGGCCATATGGTGGACAAGATCGTATTATTTGGCACTACACACCTACAGGTTTGTTCTCAGTTGCTTCAGCCTACACACTAGCTCACCAAATTCAACAGAGTAGTCTCGGTGGCATTTCTACATCTAGGGTCTCGTCTACATGGGAGATTATTTGGGATTTGAATATTCCACCAAAGGTGAAACATTTTGTGTGGAGGTTATGTCATAATTCTCTTCCTTGTAGGAACAATTTGCGGCGTAGAGGAATTCCGTTAATGATGGGTTGTCCAAGGTGTGGAGACATGCAGGAAGAGGAAACCCATATTCTGCTGACATGCCCTTTTGCTAAGAATGTATGGAGAAGTTCAGGATTACCAACTGGAGTAATCGTTTTACGTGCTAGTTCCTGGTTAGATTATTTACATTTGGATAAAGAGTATGATTTAATCCATGTTGGGATAACTAACCAAATTGTTATGATTCTTTGGATGATATGGTCGGTGAGGAATGAACTAATATTTCAAGGAAAAGACACACAACCTCTGAAGGTTGTACAAAGAGCTTTGTCTGTTCTGCAGGATTATCATGATAGTCTAAAAATGAATCCAGTAGGAAAAGTGGATAAATCTGGGTTTCCAAAACAATGGGATCCTCCTAGGATGGGTTGGTTGAAATTGAATGTTGGCGCGGCTTATAAGGAAGGTACAACTGGATTTGGTTTCGTTTTGAGGAATAGTCAGGGAGCTTTGATACAAGCAGGTGCAGGTATATTACATGATGTTTCTTCAGTTCTGCATGCGGAAGCAATGTGGCTATGGAAGAGTTTTACAATTGCTTCTCAACGGCGAACCGAAGGTTTAGTGGTAGAAACGGATTGCCAATTACTTGTAAAACATTTAAATGACAGAGATCCGAATTTTTCATTCATTGGAGCGGTGATAGAAGGATTACGACACTGCATTTTACAATATGAAAGGGATACAAAGATAGAATTTTGCTATCGCTCGGCCAACCGAGCTGCTCATTTACTTGCGCAAATAGGAAAAGGATTAAATTCTGATGTAACATGGGAGAATTTTTGTCCTCCTCATATTCAATCTGTACTAGAAGCTGAATGACGTTCTGCTAATCAATAAATTCCCTTTATTTTCAAAAAAAAAAAAAAAAAAAATAGATTTCAATTTATCTCCATCTCCCAGGTTAGTAATTATTGCATCAAATCTACACAAGATGCTTTCTGGTGAAGAAATTAATGATTTCTCTAAAGAGAGATAAATGAAGAAAAAAGTATCAAGCAAATGGGGCAGGCAGGAGAAGAACTAATATGACCAAAAGTTTATCAGATCTGAATTTGAAGAGCTAAAAGGGTCCGTGGACTTGGGCTTTGTGTTCATCAAGGAAGACCAAAATTCAAGCCTAGCTTCAATCATTCCTCCATTGAAGAGATAAGGCAAAAGGGATGACCAAAAAATATCTAAATATGATGTGTCAAGGACTTATCTTTCTAAAGCATAGTGTTTTTGGGTCAAATGAAGATTCATAAGTCACCATACAATGGAAATTTTTTGCTCAGCAGAACGAATTCAACATAAAAGACGATCTTAAAGTTTGAGTAGATACTATCGCATCAACTTTTAGATATCAATTACCTTAATTCTTTTTAAACGGTTTATTTCACATATTCTCTGAACAAGAAAAGACCTAATTGTAACTATAAGTAGTCTTTGACAATCAGAAAACAAGTGTAATTCCCTCTGTGTTATTTCCTTGACTTTCAGGGACCAAGACCAAATCAGCAAAGAAATTGAAGGCAAAACCCACTAAGTATGAGCCCCACCAAAACCAGTCTGTAACCATAAGTTTGAACTTTAGTATTCTGACAGCCTCCTGAATTATTTCCATATGGAAGAACATTTATTTCTATAAAGAAAAAAAAAAAGAACAACAACAACAAACAAACAAACGATCATTTGGAAACCAGGCCTTCCCAAGTCAACGAAGCAACAGAGGTGTGACTAAGACAACCATGAACAAGTTGGCATTTCTACCTAAAATATAACATCTAATATAAAATATATCCCTATGAATAAACCTGCACTATCATTAGAGAAAATTGGGATGGAGAGGAAAAGATATAAATGCACAAATCACCAATGCTGTTTTATCCCATCCCCTCATAATATGGTACAAGAGTATCTATCACTAACTAAACTAATTTCTTCACAAACTGGAATTAGGAACTGAAATTGCTGCATAAAATGTTCAAATTCATGCAACCAACAAACAAGAAATAATTATTTTTCTTATTGACATCTTTCATGTAACAATGTCATAGATTCAAATCTGTCCTTTCATATCTACATAGTATGAATAGAATATAAGGGATGTGCCCAATAGATTGACTTTAATTACAATAATTACACTTATCACCAAATAATAAGGCTACTAAACCTATTCCTCACTTTTCTGTGTTAGAAGCTGTCCCTGGAAGTTTAAATGTAGGTGGTCTGTCGGCACCTCTTCTTGAATATTCTCTCCATCTTCGAGCAGCTGCTGCAGCTCGCTTTACCCTCTCGTTAACTTCCTCCTCTGTAGAGGCAGGTAAATTGTTGGTTAATTTTAAACCAAATAGTAATAATCTATGTTTAGGAGCAATCCCCAAATAACTATTCCATCATTTTGTTTTCTTTTGGTAAAGATATCAGTGCTAAAACACAACTTTAAATTTACATAAGAAATCACAGTCTATACAAAACAAATTGCAATATACTCCAATATATGATATCGACACTTAATCAAGCACACAGAAGAAAATGGGACATGTTCAAACATGAGTTGTAGATGTGAGAGTTTTGAATTATTGAGGGTTCATCTTGGATGAAATCAAGATTAAGTATCAGATAAGGAAATTGTCCTTTGAATAAGAAAAAGAACACGATAAGCACTTCACAGGATTATCTAATAAATTTGAATTATGTCAATATCAATCATTTCATGATGAATATCTAATTCGTCTTTCGAACTCCATAGGAAGAAGTAAGAATTTTGCAGCAGACCATCATAATAAGCAGAGTCATGTAGACCATTAAAAAAAATTAGGCAGTCGCTTGGCCCTACGATGAAAGAAGTCCCCCGATACTCAAAGTTTATATAATATATGTATCTTAAAATATATACCTAAAATAAATCCTTTTATATCCCAAAAAACAAAAAAGTAGATAAAAAAAATTAATATTTGAGTTAAAAAGTGCCCCATAATTTTTTTTTGTCTTAGGATCCCTTAAGCCTCTACACCTATGATAATAAGCATGACTAATGTGTAAAAGTATAAATTGCAAGATGTGTCAACTATAGGATCTCGATAGAAACTAAAGGAAAGTTGTTAAAATACATAAATTTCTTACGTGCTAATTAGTTTACCTGTTTCACTGTGATCTTTGGACTTGCCCCAGAGGTTGCCCCAGTATGAATCAGCCTTATCAGAATCTTTCTTCTTCATCATCCTCACTTTCGCTTGTTCCTGAAGGCAATTAAGAAATTTTCAGTATGAAAATTAATAAAAGGACCTCCATATAGTCCTAGCCAACCAAAATTGTCTGCATATATTCCAATGTTTGAATTGACTGTTTTAAACAAAAAATGGTATCTGATAAATAGAGGAATTTTTATGACACTTTCCAGCAAATAAAAGAAATAAGTGGCTCAAAAGTAATGTAGTCAAAGTTAAGTTCCATAAACCTTAAGATTTATATTATCCATTTTATATATTATTTTACCATCTGATACCAGTTTTACTATGCTTTCACAAAGTTCCCTTAATCATGAAACTTTCAATGTTAATTCACAATTTCAACCAACAGATGATCCAACTAAACTTGAAGCTTAAATTTAGGCTGCGTAGTTAATCTAGTTCTACAAAACAGGCTCATCCAAATGTAGTTCTTCTAAAAGCCAATATCTTCCCATCCCCAATTCTTTAGCTTCTCAAAATAAGAAATACTCTTAAGCATTTCGAGAAACTAGAACATATAGCCTATAGTAGACTATTTGCATATCACGTCATATCATTCTTTTAGTTGATGATATTGTGACATTTACTAATTTAACAATATACACAAAAGAAATGAAAAGGTCCAGTAAGCATGATTGCATGCAGTGTATATGTCCACTGAAGTCCTTACCAAGACTTTCATTTGTCTCTTTTCCCATCTCGAACTTGCCTGCATGTGAAATACATAATATATAAATTTATTAAGAAAAAAAATTAACAGGAAGTAAAAATGGTCTACTGCAAATACAATCTATCAGGGAAGGTCTAAAATTAATTGTCATACAAATGGTTTTATATATTCATTTAAGAACAAAAATTCATGCATGATGCTAGATGATTTCTGGGACTTTTTGACAGTAGCAGATATCCAAAGGGGAAAATTTTTTAAAATGAAAGTAGTAAAATTAAATTAAAACCCCTCAATACATAAGAAAAATCATGGCTAGAATTATTTTAGTAGACCCTCATAAGCAAAAAAGAACAAGATACATTAATATTAAAAGAGAGAGAGAGAGAGAGAGAGAGAGAGAGAGAGAGAAAGAAAGATAGAAAGAAAGAAAAGGAAAGAAAAGAGCAGCATATATAACTTTTCATTGAAGTATTAAAATATTTGTGAATCCTTACTCGGTTTTAATAGTTTCCTGAGGCTGCAATGGATTCAATATAATGGCAAAAATAAAGGGCAATAAACTAGTTGAATGAGCACATCAATTTTTGAAGAAAAGAGAACTACTTGTACAAAATTAAAATGAAACAATTAAAGTCAAACAATCACAGTTCAAGTAGATACTTGCTTCTAGGGTTTTTGGTCCAAATGAGTACAGTAGCACAAATTATTCCATCAGAAATATGTTTCCTTCTCGAAACATTTATTTTACCAGTGTTGGAAGAGAGTATATAGCTTTCTTCATCTTTAAGAAAACATATTCCTACTGACAGCTTGTAAGTAATCAGTCTGAGAGGAAACTAAATGACTTTGGGGAAATGCCTTACCATTCTGAAAACATCCACAGATGAGCCCATTCCTGATAGCATCAGTGCAACCTAATCATCAACAAAGAAACACTTAAAACCAGATGCTTATAGTGATTCATTTTAGTGCGGAAAATGATTGAGTGATCAAAATAAATTCATTTATAAGTGAAACCACAGTACTGCCAGAGAAGTATCTAAAGCTAAGAAAACTACTCATTGCGTTATTACTGAAGAAAATTACTTTACCTTGGCAAACTTCTTTGTCTTCTTATTGAAAACAGAGGAAAACAGGGTGGTATAAAAAGGATGTTATCAATAAGTTTTCAAGTTTTTCACTGTTCTCTAACATGCCACCAACTTCTAGGTTTAGGATTTCTCTAGATGATTCTATAGTCTGCCTCAGCATACTTATCAATACATGAAATAGAATGCTATAAACTAATTGGCATTACAACTTTATACAGTCTACCATTTGCTAGAACTAAAAATTGTTTTATTAAATATTTTACATTGAATTGGGAGAAAAGGTACATTTGCAAGAAGCATAGAACAAGAATCAAAACTTAGAAAATAGTAAGGGACTTCAATGATCATGAGTATAGAGTCTGGGAACTGCAGTTATGGATAAAAGGCTGCCGCATACAGAGATAATACCACTCACATTTACTCTTTCGACTCTTCGCATTTCATCTTCAAGCAAAGAGAGCTGTTGAGCTGATGTCCAATGAATGCAATCAACAGGGCTGAAATAAAAAGCACTTAGTAAACAGCTTTGTAGGCTGATTCTCTATCCATATTCCCGAAACACAAGCATAGTTGAAATTATGAAATTCTAAGTAGCTACTATCCAATCTAGATGTTAAAAGAAATAAACAAAGAATGCATAGATGACCAGATAGAAACTAAAGAATGAGACCATGAAAATATCCAGCAACTTCTAAAGAAACGGTAGCTTATGTATGAATATACTTCTGGTACAAGCACATTCATAAAAACAGTAGCATATACTACTGACACATCTCCATAAAATGTGAAAAAATAAAGCTCAGGGTTGTTGATTTCAAAGAATTTAATCACCACATGTATTACAAATTTAAAAAGTAACCTTTCCATGAATTAACCTTGTAAAATATGACTATATTTTCCACTTGGATCAGAATCCATTTTAAGATTAAATAGAATCATGAGAAAGGACTGAAACAGTTTCAGAAAAAAGTTACAGCTGCGAGCTATGATCATCAACAATAGTGAATTTGCATACAGTTATGCATTTTGTTTAACACCAGTTACACAATTACCATAACATTTGGGAGGCGAGTACCATACAGTTTACCCACAAATATCATAACCTTTTTATCATATTGAGATAAAAAGACTTCTTACATTGTTATGGATGCAACATTGCAAGATCCAACATATTCCATTGTGATAAAAAGTATCTTTAAATTCTAATGATCAGATTAAAGGTTTGATTGAACTTGAAGATCCCTAAGATATCCATCATTAGCTTCTAGATAGAAATGAAGGAGCTCCATGAGTTAAGCAAGAGTTTACCAACTTTCAATCGCCTGGGAAACTAATTCAGAATATCCTGACTGACTATATGCTCTTGCCCTTCCAAAATCTTCTTCAATGGTGAAAACATCTGGGCAAACATTTGTGCAATTCTTACAACCTGGGGGGAAAGGAGAATGTGAGAAGTTGTCATCAAAACCAACAAGAAGATTTCCGTAGAGAATACTTTCGTCATCCATCCAATCTATCGCCATGTGCCTTCCATCTTTATAATAGTTTGATAAAATATATCACAAATGCAATGATGTAAATGCAAGCTAATTGGCCTACTGTGGCACTTGCTACATGTTATGTGTATGAATTCAACCCTCTTTATCAAGTTAAACTTTTTAAGTAGGTGGAAATTTAATGTGGTATCAAATAGGAAGTCCTGAGTTCGCCTTTTGTTTCTACCCTCCATTTGTTTGATTATTGTTCATCTCATAGCATATAAATTCAACTCTTCTATCAAATTTCTCTACATTTTCAGCAATATAAAAGCAAGGAGTGTTTATATTTAGTAGTCCAAAAAAATATAAATGTGCATGTCCTAAATTCAGGGTCTATCTCTCTCCCTTGCTTTATTTATTGATGAATATGGGCATGAACAAACCATACACAGTTTTTGAATTAGTTCTCTTTTTCCAATTACTCTGAGAGTATGACCAGCCTACCTATGCAGCTAAATTCGTCAACAAATACATGATCTTTTGGAGCAGAGTCATCCAAGAAAGGATTGATTGCACTCAAAGCATATCCATGAATTTCGTCATAAATCATTCGCTGCACAGGATCACTAAGAACCTGAACAAGAAGGTTCACTTTTAGCAGAAAATCATACATGGTTAAAAGGCATGCTGAATTTTCCAAGACAATCTACTACAAGATTGAAACCCACCGCATAAACATCATTGATGAACATGCAAAAGTTTGTAATTTCTGGATCATCTCCACTCAAGTCAGGATGGCAAGCCTTCATGCAATTATAATAGGCTTTCTTGATTTGCTTCGGTGTAGCATCAGGAAGCTGATCATTGGCCAGAAATAAATGAAGTATTATATATAGGAAACAAACCCTATTATCTATATAAGATAATTGTGAACCTCCAAAAAATGAATCAGTAAATCAATTCATAATTGCAGTAAAATGAAAATACATTCACACTTGAACTTTTCACTCCTCTAAATGCATAAGATTATCTCAATTGCAAACCAGATAGATTACAGGACATTTTTTTATCCATCAAGAATACAGTTCCCAGAGATTATCACAATTCTTACATGTATTACAAGGACATCTGCCTGTGAATCCTTAGACATTAACCATTTCTTTCCAAGATGCTTTATGCTTCATCCATTTAATCTCTTAATACTTGAACAAAGAAACAAGATAATACCACAAAAATATCTCACTTTATTCATAACCTAAATTTGAGCACAGTAAGCAGGAAGTTTTCATGATATATATATATATATATATATATATTTTGCTCAAAAGACATGATATATATATATATTAAATTCCAAATCAAAAGGTAAGAAAAAGAAACAAAACACTACCAAAATTAAATTTCCACTGCATCTTTCTACAACGTCTAAAACTTATTAGATTTATATATTTATCACATTTCTTCAATTCCCTTCAAAGTGTTGGAAACATGACTCCAACAAATAACCCCTGGCTGCGCTGATAAAATGTCAAAATTTCACAAACTAAGAATCACAGATAAACTCTATAATAATCATCAAGAGTTGGCTGCCCTCAAATTCAATTTGTAAGGAGTAAAATATGATGAGCAGAGTAACTTTAAATTTTGGTTAAGATTCAATCCAAGGAAAACCCAACTAAAAAGAAACCAAGAATGTCTTACCAAACCCAGTACTGCATAGTAATCATCGGCATAATCTTCACTCACTGATGATTTCTCCGAAGTAACCCTAACTCTGCCTGAGACTTTTCTCTTTCTATTGATACTCCAAATTCTATTATTTCCGGGAAACAAAGACCACTGATTTCTTGAATATAAATTTGGTAATGGGTTTGGGAATTTGAGAGTATCTGTAAAAACAGGAGACAGTAATTGAGCCATTATTACAGCATATCCCAAAGAAAAAATTGCGCAGCACTGACTCAAGAAAAGAAACTGTGTTTTTATGGAATTTCAACCTAATAAGTGATCATACAGAACTTGTAGCACTAGTAAATACAAAAGGTGCGATATTTGTTTAAAGATAATTGGATTATTTAAAATTTATGAGGAGGGAAGAATTTTGAGTTGGCGAGGTGTGGACCAGTTATTTTCCAAGAATCTAGAGCAAACTCTATGAATCTCATGGCAGTTTATGGAATAGGAGAAGTTTGCACGTGTTCTCGCGTGGTTATTGTAGCTTGCACGCTTCATGCACCTTCTCTTCACTCTTCTACTCCCTCATTTTCTCCATCCATGGTATTTTGTTAAATTTTGCCATTTCTATTTTTTTTTTTTTTTTGGTGGGTATCCGGGTTGGGTTGACTAAACTAATCCCCAACCGAATCTGACAGCATTTTTTGTTGAATCCCGGTGTCCAACTCAACCACAAGCAAGTGACAATTTTTCATTTCTTAACCATGTCATGTCATGCAATTTCTTAAATTTATATTCATTTGGGCACCAAATATCTTTTTTTTTTTTTTTTTTTTTTTTTTGAAACGAGGGCACGAAATATCTAAGATATCCTCCTCTACACTATTGTCTAAAACCCATATCAATGGCTAGGAATTGGTTAAAATTGATGTTTGGATTGAAATTGAATTGTTGGGATATAGGTTCAATATCTAGGTTTCCAACTTTGATTGGGTCTTGAATTGGTATAGGAGGGGTTTTGTAGGTGGGGATGGATTTTTTGGTTTAAAGGTGATTATATGGTGTTGGTCCAGGGGTTTAGGTTGAGGAGTTTTTATTTTTTTTAGCTAAAAGATATATATTTTATAGATAAGATGTTAAAGTACATCAACTACCAATCTGGGCTTACAGAATAATAACTAAGAACGCTAAGGCCCAGGATTAACTAGAAAAAGTAGGAAAATGCAGAAATAACAAACCAACCGATAATCGTTTTTTCTCTCTAAGAGAAAACTCTCCTCCTTCTCTCTAGGGAAGTTTTCCGCTGGTTGTTTTTTTCTTTGGTAGTCTTCGAAGCCCTTGAGCTTCTTTTTCTCAAGGCCTTATCTTTTTTAGTTTTTCTATTGGGTTGTCCATGGAAGAAGACCAAGTTATTGATTTACAAAAATCAACACCTTTGGATGGAGAGGTGAATGCTCTGACCCTTATAGGGCGGGTCCTATCGGATAAGGTAATAAATTTCACAGCCATTAGTGTGATCTTATCTACCTCTTGGAATTTAGGACCCAATCTACACATAAATGCGTTGGACAAGAACACTATTTTTTGCACCTTTACGTACAAGGAAGATAGAGACAGAATCTTAGAGGCAGGACCCTAGGCGGTTAAAGGTTTTGTGCTCAACCTTCTATGTTGGCCCCCACATCTCAACCTTGACGAGGTAGATTTTCACATATGTGCTTTTTGGGTTCAACTGCACAACTTGCCTCTTAATAAAATGAATGCTCAAAATGCTGAGAGACTGGGTCGATTTATTGGGGAGTTTATACGAGTTGATGAAGAAGCGGGTAAGGGAAAGCTGCAAAAATTTATAAGAATACGGGTGGTCGTTGATACCAGGAAGAACCTTAAGGCAGGATGCATGATTAACAGGGATGATGGTAGCCGGTTTGTGGGTGCTTTTCAAGTACGAAAGAATGCCAGAATTCTGCTAAAACTGTGGTAAAATTGACCACACTCTTAAGGCGTGTGCAAATTGGATGAGGACTAATTCAGCGAATGTGGCTTGGCCAAAACAGTCCGGTGGGAGGAGTTTGCCTGAGTCCAATAAAGCTCCAGGAAACCTAAGGCAAAGTCAACGGGATCGTACTATGCATACAACAACCCTAGGTACAAACTCCCTTATTTTGGATGATACTCGAGTTCCCAACTCTCCGGTTCCCGACATGACAGTGACCACTCTTGGGTCATGTACACCTCTTCAAAATATATATTTCCAATTCACTTTTCCTGCCTCTCACTAAGCAGAAACTTCCAACCTTGTCACCACCCAAACATCACCTAAACCTAAATAAAAATCTAAATCATTATGTTGATACCTTTTCACTCTCAATATTCCCACCAACCTAGCCCAGTTACGATCCCATATCAACCTTAGCCCTTTGACCCATTACTGCTCATTGGGGCCCGTAACTCATGTAGTGCCAAATTCAGAAGCTACCATGACCCGTTCCACTACCAGCCAGACTTCACTTCAAGCCCAAAACAGTTGTAACTTTTCATTCCAGCCTAAAAGGGGTACTAAGAGGAAGAGCCTTGCCGAGGAGGTTTTTGCTAAGAAAAGTAAGCATGCAGTGAATGATGATGTGAACCTGTGCTTTACCAATATGCATATTCAATCACCTGTAGTGTCTTTGCCATTGAAAACTAATTGTGCTAGTGAACAGATTCATATGAAAGTTCAGGAAATGATGATGATGGAGGAAAGTAATTCTACTGGCTGAAGGAGATTCATCCATGTGAAAAGAATGGCACGCATAGAACATGCCAAGGTTGTCGAAAGTGGTGATTACAATGATCCGAATATTGTTGAGGAATTGGACAACTCTACTAAAGTTGGGGTGGCGGGCCTTTAGTTAAATGTAGTAATTATGATAAAGTCTCTACTTTAGATAAATCTATGGGTTTTGCTAGTTTGGAGTTTGTTCCTTCTATAAGAAGGTTGGAGGCCTTCTTTTGTGTTGGAAGAAAGGTATTAATCTTAAAATTGTTCTTGCTAACAACAATCTGATTAACTGTCTCATTCAGGAGTCACTGAATAGTAATCTGTGGCAACTCTCAGCCATTTATGGGCTGCTAACAAACTTGGGTAGAGCAGCATTTTGGGACTGTCTGATGGAGGTTGGTCATGCTTTCAATGGAGCATGGTATATATTGTGAGATTTTAATATGGTACTGAATGCCAAGGATAAAAAGGTGGGAAGACCAGTAGTCTCTTCTAGCAGGAATGGGCGAGGGAGCTCGTTGATTGGCTGAGTTTGATTGATATAGGGTTCATTGGGAAGAGCTATACTTGGAATAACCGCAGAGGAGATTCGGAGAACATACAAGAAAGGCTTGAGCGTGGTTTTGCGAACGACTTATGTCGGATGGAATTTTTGGAAGCTAAGATTTTACATCCGGTAGCCCTCAAACCATATCGGAACCCGTTACTCCTAAATACCGGGCCGGACACCGGATGTTTTCCGAGACCGTTTCGATTTGAGTCTATGTAGACTCTTCACCCCCAAGCAGCTTATGTCGTCCATGAGGCTTGGACAAGAAGTAATTCCTTTGTATCCAAGTTGAAAAATACGAAAATTACACTTAAGGAATAGAACAGAAACAGTTTTGGTCATTTTCAAACTACCATATCACAACTGAAGGGAAAAATTAGGGAATTGCAAGAGAGTCTGCAGACGTGGGAGACTTTAAATGCAGAGAATTATGCAAGATTTGAACTATATGATCTTCTTCAGAAGGAAGAAATTTTATGGAAGGATAAGGCTTAAGGCAAAATGGAACGAGCAAGGAGATACTAATACACACTTTTTCCATCTTACGACGATCATCCATTGAAATAACAATGCAGTGAACATATTTCGTGGCGGTAGTGAGAATTGGATGTATTCCCGCAGTGATATAGGAGGGGCTTTTGTTAAGTTTTTTTCTGACTTATTCACTTTTGTTTCTCCAATGTTCTCCCATGAATTGCATGCCTTGGTTCCTACTCTCATCTCTGAATAGAATAATGCAATAATGGAAAGAACCCCTATATCAAGTGAAGTCCGGAAAACCTTATTTGAAATGGGGGCTTTCAAAAGCCCAAGCCCGGATGGAATATCTACTACCTTCTACAAGACATATTGGAATATGGTGGGGGATGATGTGGTTAAGGAAGTTCAAAATTTTTTTGATATAGGGAGCTTGAAGCCCTCTTACAACAATACTTTTATCGCTCTCATCCCTAAGGTAAAGGGTGCTATCAAAGTGGAACAATTCAGACCCATCGCACTTTGTAATGTGATATACAAAGTGATTACTAAGATCTTGGAAAGTAGAATGAGAAGTCATCTTGAGAAGATCATACATCCGAGCCAAGCTACGTTTTTCCCTAATAGATACATACATGACAATGTGATCATCAACCACGAGATCATGATGTACTTAAACAAGAAAAAAGGTATCAAGGGCTATATGGCTATAAGGGTGGATCTTGCCAAAGCTTATGATAGGGTGAAATGGGGCATTTTGTCACAGATTTTACATCTCTATGGATTCAGTGGTAAGATCATTGCTCTTATCTTAGCATGTATATCCATTGCGAAGTATTCAATTCTCTTAAACGGGTCGCCTTTTGGTTATTTTGCAGCAGGAAGGGGTATAAGGCAGGGTGACCTTATGTCACCTACCTTGTTCACGGTTTTCTCCGATGTGTTGTCAAGAATGTTGGCGGATTCTGGGGGAAGTGGCAGAATTACAAAAGTGAAAATGTCGAGGAAGAGTCCTCGTATTACCCACCTCATGCACGCCGATGATTTGGTGGTATATTGTCGTGCGAACATGGTGGAAGCGATGGAAGTACAAAGGATTTTGAATGACTACTGTAAAAGTACAGGACAAGAGATAAACTGGGGTAAATCGTCCATTCATTTCAGCAAGACTATTCATAGCAATTTGAGGGGGCAGTTGTGTGATTTACTAAGGATGAAGGAATGCTGTCATACTGGGAAATACTTGGGGCAGAATTTTTGCAAATTCAATTCAAAAAGGGAAGCTTTTGGAGGGATTCTTGAGATACTATCAAATAAATTGTCTGGTTGGAGGAAAAGGAGTCTTTCTATGGAGGGTAGGCTAACCTTAATCAAAAGCGCTGCCCAAGCTCTTCCGTCTTATACCATGCATACGTATATGATGCCTAAGAGTTTGCTTTCAAAAATGGATGCCAAGATGCGAGGCTTGTTTTTGGGGAGTGAAGGAGGACAAAAATCATCATTTGTACCTTAAGGCGTGGGCCTCTATATGTATGCCCAAACAGTACAACGAGCTAGGGTTGACGAAAATAGAGGATATTAATTGTGCTCTTGTTACTAAACATGCTTGGACAACATGCACTAACCCTAACGGAACTTGGGTCCAACTGGTTCGGGCTAAGCATCTCCGAGGAAGGCAGATTTTAGACAATGAACACACGAAACAAATGTCATCGTGGATATGGGGAGGAATTAGGAGTTGCTTGAGTACCTTACGCATGGGGATGTGCTTTCAAGTGGGTAAATTCTCCAAGGTGAGTATTTTGAATGACTTGTGGTGCCTACTCTTTCGGACTTTCTTTTACCAACAAATACGGCCATCCCTCCCCATATTTCTACAGTTTCGACTTAATGAACATAGATGAGTCTCGATGGAATATTATGCGAATTAGACAGATTTTCCCGTTCACCTTAGCAGATTGTATTTTAAAGACTCCTATCTTAGACATGGAGGAAGATAGGATTATATGGTGCCCCTCCATGTCGGAGGCATTCGCCGTCAAATCCGCATATAATATTATAATCAAGGAGAGAGTTGACTCTCTGCCTAGTTATTAGGATAATTTGCTATGGAGGAACATTTGGGAGGCTAATTTGCATGGAAGGCACGGACTTATGCTATGGAAATGGTGTCACAAATCCATTCCGACATTCGACCAAATTCAGAAGTTTGTCTAAGTTTGAGAAAACTTCTACTACTTATGTAGAGATACTGAAGAGTCAATACAACACTTGGCAATGGAATGCCGGTTAATCACGGTGATATGGTGGAATTCTCCTTGGAAAATAAGGTTAAAGGCTTTTAAACCTATGCAATTCACAGAATGGATCCTTCCGATGTCGGGTAAGGACTACCCATTCCTGATTGATTGACAGGAAAGACTGAAGATGAAGTACTACATGGTCTCGGCTTTGGAGACAGTTTGGATGATGCGGAACAAGAAGTGGAGAGGTGAAGCGATACTTGATTGAACCGACATTTTTAAGCTGGTAAAGGAAAATTCGAGGAAGCATTGGCAAGCAGGGGTCAATTGTAACTAGAGAAGGAAGCAGCGAGTTTGTGAACCTAAGCCTACTGGTTGGCTACCACCACCACTTGAAGGCTATGTGAAATTCAACTTTGATGTTGCTTTTAAAGATGGGTGTACTACTACCGGCTGTGTTTTGAGAAATGACAGAGGCGTGATAGTTGGGGCTTGGGTGAACCGCTTTCAATCGGTGAATCCTTTTTGTGCGAAAACGGAAGCGGCTATCCAAGCCCTCAAACTAGCCGCGGAGTTGAAGCTTAACAAGGTGTGTTTTGAAGGGGATGCCTCCAATGTTATCCTTGCTCTTAAAGGTAACTTTTATTTTGATGATTAGAGGATTTTTGATAAGTTGGAATTTGGTCGTGCAGAGCTGGAGCGGAATGTTTTTTTGGGTATTTCTTTTGTGCCCCGTGATTGTAATTCTACTTCACATTTTCTTGCCAAATGGGCTACCCCCCTTGTCTTTTTCTGGTACTATCCCCCTTGATTTACTTGACCTAGCTTTGTAGGGAGATAAAGAAGGGGGATGATGGTTTTGTTGTTGTTATGGTTTGTTTGTTTCTTGCTTTTTCAATATATTCCACACTTTCCACAAAAAAAAAAAAAAACAAACCGATAAAATAAAAACCAACTAAAAAACTAAAAAACACAAACTAAATAAACCAAGCCAAGCAGTAATAGTAGATACAAAAAGACAGTCAAGAAAAGAACAGAGACAATTGTTCATTATATATTTACTCTTGACTTTTCTAGGATAGTAAAGTCCCATTCGGTCTGAAGACAAAAAACCCAAAACAGAAATAGGGGGTCGCTAAAATTCCTTTAGATTAGCTTGAAAAACCAAATCCCTAGTTTCCACCCCCAATTCCTCTTGATGCCAAATCTGATTCCCAATCTTCGACATAGCGTCGACCACCATATTCTACTCCCGAATATAGTGTAGAAGGTATAAACTTGAAGATGGGAAAGAAGGATCATGCATGCAAAAACAAGTGAAGACAAGCGACTATTATTATCATGGATAATAGCTTGATGAAGAACAACATAATTAGTTTCAATTTGAAGAAAGAGCAAATGATGATCCCATGCAACTTGAAGAGCAGTCCAAAGGGAAAAAACTTCAACCTCATCAGAATACAACGAAGGTAAGGACAACGAAAAACCCAACATTCATTCACCAGTGTGATCCCAAAAAACTCCTCCAACCCCAATACCTTTTATTGAACTAGATCCATCAATATTAAGCTTTAGAAAAGGGTGATTCGGTGGGTTCCATTTAATGTACAAGAAAGAATTCAAATAGGGAGGCTAGGCATGATCATGTGAAGAAGTAAATAGATCATTAGAATCAAAGTACAAGAATAATTGAGCTAGAATATGTGAAGGTGAGGGTTTGGGAAATAGATTTGAGGAGATACTGGTATTCCTAAAAAGTAAGGAATTTCTGTAAAGTCATAGAGACCAACAAGAATAAACTAGAAATGATCGCCATGGAATTTGAAAAGCAACACTAGAGTTAGAACCCACATGTTTACAAAGCGAGATCATAGACATGAGGAATATTATGAGATAAAAGCCAACCTAACTTGAATTTAGGAAATAAATCAAGGACTTCATTTTAGCATGATTGTGCATGAATACAGTCCCTAAAAATATGCATAGAGTTTTCAACAGAAGGACAATGTATGCAGCGATTTGAATGAATAATTATATGCCCGTAAAATAACAACATCCTATGTGGCAAACGATCCCAAACAAAAAGCCATAAAAATGATCCGATCTTGGGAGGAACTTTAGTACCCCACACCCAATTGAAATAGATATGCATTGTCCGATTATGAGAAGAATTATGCTGAAGTGTTTTATGCATTAATAAATGATAAGCTGATTTAGTAGAAAAAAAACTCCAGTAGAACTAACATTCCATATTTGTTTATCAGGTAAAGAAAGGTTGGGATGAGAAAGCTGGAAAGGAGACGAAACAAGAATGAGGGCAATTGAAAGGAAAGCCTAGAAAGATCCCAAGATATCCGACGATTTTGATCGGGTAAAATAGCTAAAGAACTTTGTGTAACTTGGTTGACTGTGAGATATTTTTCCTATTTAGTTAAAGGGCCTTGTATAATAGATCTAATAGACAATTTATCTAACCAATAATGATAATAGAAAGCAGTACTTGCTCCATTACCAACTATGTGTCTAAGATGTTGTGAGATGCACTTAAAACTTAAACAAAGACTTTTCCAAAGAAAGGAATGAGATGTTTTCACATTTAAGAATAGGGGAAAAGTGTCATAATTAAGGAGCCTAGCCCATAAAGAATCTGGTTGGGTAATGAAACACCTCCATGCAAGGGAAGATAGCAGGGCAAGATTTCGAGTATCATAGTGAGAAAGGCCAGGACCACCTAGAGATTTAGGCTGCATAATAGAATTCCATTTAAAAAGATGTAATTTCTTCTTAGATTGAGTTTCCGACCAAAGAAAACTTCTAGAAATTCTATCTACAGCTAGGAGAGTTTTTTTAGGTAACTTACATACCTACATATGATAAATAGGCAGAGAGGAAATAGTAGAATTAATAAGAATAACACGACCTGGCAAAGTTAGAAACCTATTTTACCAAGATAAAAGTTTATTTTAGATTTTATCAATAAGAAAATTAAAATGATGTGGCCTAGGTGCAGAAGTAATACAATGAAATCCTAGGTACTTACCCAAAGAATGAGTTTAAGAAAGATGAAGATTTTATAAACAAAAACTCTTTGTAGAAAAATCTGTATTTTTAGAAAACAAAGCAGAGGACTTCATGTAATTAATTGTTTGGCCAGAAACAACACTAAAATGATTAAGAATAGAAGATATAGTATGTATAGAAGAGTGATCACATTTAGCAAAGAGTAAAATGTCATATGAAAATAATAGATGTGAAATAGGTGGACCTAATTTAGAAATACAAATAGGATACCATAATTTATTTTGCACAACATTAGAAATTAATAATGATAAGTAATCCATGCACAAAATAAAGATATAGGGTGATAAGGGTTGATGTGTAGTTTATTATATATAAAAATAATATAAATAATCGAATAAATAATACTAAAAATAATAGGAATCTTCAAGATTAAAATAGGTTTGTCACTAATAAAATAAACTCAACTAGGCAGAGCCCCTATCGATATAGTTTAGTAAATAAGGTGGTATTCGGATTTTAAATTTATAAAAATCGTTATTTCCCAAGACTTCTATTAAATTCTAGTGTGGAAAATATAATTGAATTAATTATGAATATGATTTGTGAATAAGGATCATTCAACAAGTAAACCAACCAATATCAAGAATGATAGGATTGATTTCTATATCTAGAAAGCAAAGTAAAATAAAGCAAAGTAGAAGATCAAGCAAGTAATGGAAGTTAGAAACTCATAAGAAATAATAGGAGAAATGAAGGAGACAAACTACTAAGGGCAAGATTAATCATGAAATAACTATCATAATCTCACCAATATTCAAGTCTAGAGTAGAATTTCTTCCATACGATTTGTGGCAAGAAACTCATTGATTTAAGAACACTTGAATGTTGACAAGATCAAATCTCTCATCAATCATCCTAGTTCCGGTCCATCAATAGGAAATCTAATCGAATCAAGTTGGCACTAATTGTCGTCCTAGTTCCGGCCTAACAATAAGTGTTAATCCGAAACTACAACCTCAAATCAAAGCTTAATACTCAAGATAAAATTCAGATTTAAAGCTATGAATGAAATTGCAATTCAAATTAATAACACTACAACAATCATCCATGAAAACCATAATTTGCCCAAAGTAATTGTAGAATAATACCAACCATTTCTACCTAAAAGAAATGTAGAGAGAAGAGTTCCTAGGGTTGGTGTCTAATTACAAGATGGAAATTATAACAAATAAAAGAAGAAGAGTAACCTCTTCAACCTCCTCTTTGTCAAACTTCTTATTCTTCTTCAAGCCTTCAAGTTGATGGAGTTGGTTCCTCTCTTGCAAAACTTCAAGGAAATTCCTTATGGTTGAGGCAACTTCACACAAAGACTCGCAAGAGATTCTCTCAACTTACAACTATTGAAAGAGATCTCAAAATATGGAAAATAGCAAAATATAGATCTAATTCAAAACCCCAAAAAGAATTACAAAATTACTTTGATAGCATAACCCTTCCAAAATACAAGCCAATCTAACTTCTAATCTAACCCTAATCCAACATTACTCCAACCTCTAAGCTAACCTCATCTAATGGTAAAAATCCCAATATTTATAGATAACTGAAACAGGGGTAAAATCGTCATTTTTACAAAGAATCCGGACAGAGCATCACTACGGGCGTAGTCATGCATGCACTACGGGCGTAGTGAGGCGGTTAAGGGCAACATGCGTAGAACAGAACGGGCATCGGGCGTAAAATAAAAAAAATAAAAATTGCACAATAAACACGCCTGTGTTCAGCCTCTTGGCTGGGCGTGTTCAGCTTCTTGGTTGGGCGTGTTCACTTCCGGAAATTACATATTTAGTCCCGAACTTCACTCTTTTGATCAATTAGCCCCACGAACTTCCCGAAAACAGAAATATCACAATTAAGTGCACAATTAACATATTTATTTCAATTTACTCTAATAATCCTCAACAATTATGCACAAATACCCTTCCAAAACATTACCAAATTTAGCGTTATCATAATACCCCACAACTTAATCTTTGCTTGTCCTCAAGCAAATCAAAGAAGGAATTTGAACAAACAAATCATTGAAGAGAAGTGCATAAATGTTTTCTCAAAGAATTCAAACTAACTAGTTTACTTTTCAAAGATCTCATAAACAAAGTGTTTAAGGAATGATTCACTTCTATACCTCATCAAGTGTTTTCATGTTTAAGTCAAGAAAAATCAATTTGAACAAATCATTTTCAACTTAAATACAAGAAATGATCATAAAAGCATCCCGAGTGAAGTGTGTGCTCTATCTCAATTAGTGATCCAAATAGCAAATTTCTTCCCGAAGAAAATTACTCAAATAGTGGTTCGGTCGATCGAAAACTTCAACAACGAGACATAATCACAATCAAATCTCAAGAAACAAGCCACTTATTCAAAAGTAAATTTTTATTCAATTTATTCAAGGTTTTTATTGTTTGCTTAATAATATCAACTTTAACTACCCTTGTAACGAGTTCCACTCCGATGACTCCCAGATCCCGAGGACCTTAGGGCACTAGGCATTCAATTCCCATAAGGAGTGGTGCTCAAGTAGCAAAGGATACATGCAAAACAACCTTTTATTCAACAATTTATTCAACGAAAATTAAAAGTGTGGCAAGTCTCTCAAAGAATTTTTCAAGTGAAAATTCAAGTCATTTCCATTCCCAAAAGACTTAATACTATTCAAATAAATGTCAAAAAGTAGTCCACTAATCAGAACAACCAACCAAGAATAGCTGTGTCAAAAGAGTTTTTTTCAGGATTTTCCTATAATCATGCTCGTATCAAGTATCAACAAGATGAAACAAATCAAATCTCAAGACTTTTAACATTTAACAAATAGTTTATATCATCGGCTAAGCAAATCAAATTCCCACAAAATTTTCACAAAATAATCTTTTCAAGAAAACTAATCATTTTGAAAAATTCGAAAAATTTAGCAATTTTTTTTGAAAATATTTGCAAATTGAGATAAAACGAGCATACACACCTACCCTACAACTTGAATATTACACTTGTCCTCGGTGTAAAAGCTAATACCCCACAACTTATTTTGAAAAATAAGTAAGTACGAGAAAACTATAAATACAAAACGGGAATAAGTGCGAAAAACTAGAAAAATAAAAACAAGAATTTTTTTTTTTTCAAAACGGGAAAGTAAACTATGAACACAAAAGATAATTATATAAATCCAAATAAATCAAATAGTACATGCCGAGTAAAAACAACTAAACACAACTAAAAGCAACTAAAAAGCAAATAATTAAAACAAATAAACCCTATCCGGAACATCCGGGACCAAGAAAGCGATATAGACAATAATTGAACGCCAAAAACCAAGTATGACTCGATAAAAGCGGTAAAAGGAAAGGGAGGAAAGACAAATCTTGTTTCCGAGCAAGCATGCTTGGAACTTATTCATTCCTTTCTTTGGAGCTTCTTCCTTCTTCAATGACTTTTATAAGGCTCGCTTTGTCCTCCCTAACAACCTCATCTTTTGATTTATTCGATGGAATTTTGTTCGGTGCTGTTAGGGAGTAATCATTTTTGCTCGTTCTGAAAATTGCCTGGACAATTGTCCCACTTGCATTTCCAGGTTTTTGTAGCGAAGCCTATTGATTCCTGTATTACCTTCAACAAACAATCAAGAAGGATAGAATACAACAAAACAAAGAAAGAAAGAAATTACAAAATTAAAAATGTCCTACTACAAACGATCTAGGAAAGAAATTAAAATAACAAGAAAAATAAGAAAAAGAAATTTCACTACCTACAAAACAAGAAAAGAGAGATTAGTAAGGATAAAAGGATGTAAAATATAAGATTATTAAATAATGCTAATCTAATAAAAAATAAGAAAAAGAAAATGAATTAAATTTATTGAATGAAAGAAAGAAGAAAAAGAATGAAAGAATGTTAGAAAATAATAAATTGAAACAAAAGAAGAAGAATTTGTAAAAGTAAAAATGGAGGAAAGAAAAAAAAGAATTAAATAGCATGCAAAAAGGAGTTTTAATAGAAAAGAAAAAGAAATGGAAGAGAAATGAATTGTAAAGCAAACTGGACGAAAATTATAAGGAAAAGAAATTGAAACAAAAATAATGCATGCTGTCGGGTAGAATAAAAAAAACAGAGGAGATTGCATTAGACAGTATGCATGCAGTCGGCTACTGCCGAGAACAGAGGAGAGAGCAGGGGAATTGAAATTTCCAGTTCTGGAATTTTTGATAACAGAGCAATTACAGAGTTGTACATAGTAAGGCTACTGGAATTTTGTATAAAACGGAGGAATTAACTATTATAGCTACTGGATTTCTCTGCAAAACAGAGGAAAATGCATGCTGGAATTTACAAAGTGAACAGGGCAGTTTGCATACTGCAATTGCTAGAAAGAAAATACAGCAGGGGCAGTGAAGAACGCTCACTGGAACTTTACACAAAAACAGAATATATGTACTCTAGAATTAAAATGCACAAAGGAACTGGACGAAATTTGCAATAGAAATGCAATCCTAAACACTAATGTTACTGCCATGGAACTTTAGAAAACTAAATGCAAACTAAACTACCAAGGAAGACAAACTAATGCATCTACAAACAATTCATGCAAAACCATGCAAAAGAAAGTACAATACAACCATGAACTAACCTACTGGAAAATGTAGTACAAACAGAAAACATCATGCATTTGCTATTGTAAATTAATCAAAAGGAAAATATATACAAACCTACTGAACTTGCACGAAATTGGAATTGAAGCATATACTGCATGCATTATTCAATCATGAAAGGTTTACATAACGAAATTTCCAACTATAGCAAATTTAAAATTAGCCAAGTGACACATGCAAACTTCCTAAAATATCCATGCAAATGAAATCTATACAAAAGCCATAAAACTTATGCAAATAATAAATCATGCGGGCTAACTAATTGTAGTAAAAGACCAAACATACAAAAACTATTGTAATGCAAAGACAAACTAAGCTAAGCTAAACTAATTATGCAAAATGTTATTAACTATGCAAAATGATTAAATGCAACCTTTATGAACTAATATACATACTTATGACATGGAAAGTAAAGTAGATACAATTCATAAATCCTACTGTACGCATGAATCTACAAGCTACTACCATGAAAATTTTAGCAAGCTACCTACAGCTCATGTAAAAACAAAACAAAGAATGCAAACTCATGCAAGTCTACTAAATAACATGCAAATAAAAGCAAAACATGCAAATCAACCATATTCAAAACAGCTACTGGAAAAATAATTAAAATTTGAAGAATGAAAAGGAATAAAGCTACTGGAATAAAAATAAAGCAGCAGTGCATAAAAATTGCCACTGAACGGAAATTCGGTGAACTTATATATACAAAAATCATCTAGCTACTGGAAATTGAAAAACAAAAGAAATGAGATTACATACAACTAATGTATCTAATGCCCTAATTACAATACCATGCAAAATGAATTTACAAAGAAACTATATGTTAATCTACTGGAAAATGTAAACCCAAAAACCATGCAAAAACAAAGAAAACAAAGAACAAAATTATACCTACTGGAAATTTAAATACATATTAAATATACATCTATTCCTATAGTAAAGTAAAGTATATGCAAAAAGAAATACTGGAAAATCAGGTTGCAAATAAAATACATACATATATATAAGCCATGCAAAAACATGCAAAAAGCTACAAAAAGCCGTACAATTTATTCTAGCCACCTAGCTAACATGTAATCTATCTAAATGACACGAAAGTAATGCAAACTAAATATAACTAAAATACCGAAATCTATAACAAACACATATTAAGGCTAATAAATAAAAGATAGAAAATATGAAAACATCTAACATCAATTCCTAACAAAAGTAAGTATCTAGATAATATTCTTCATGAATTGAAGATATTATTAGAATACTAACTAAACTAGAAAGCTCTTAAAGAAAATAAAGGAATGAAAATAAAATGATAAGAATATGCAAAACTAACTAAGAAATGTAAGACAACTTAAAGAAAATGCAAAACAAGTAAATGACAAGTAATGAAACTAAGATTAAGAAGAGAAGTAAACTAAACTACTCTAACATAATACCTAAAAATCAAGACAAATTCTATAACAACTACCAAAAATCATGAAACGAAAGCATGGAAATACATCTAAGAACATGAAATAGAAATCAATCAAAGAAAGAATCAAGTTAGAAAACTAGTTAGATCTTATACTAACCATACCTAAGAACTAGTTAGAACAAGTTAGAAAAGATTAGAACAAACTATGTCAAGTTAGAAAGTAGGAAAAATAATTAGATCTAAAAATTCTAAACTAGAGATCAAACTAAGATGTAAAACCAAAGATCTAAGTTATTCTAAAGGATAAGGATCTAAAGAATCAAAAGCTAACCAAATCTAAAGAACTAAACTAACTAAGCTATAAAATCTAAATCTACTAAAGTGAACCTAAATCCAAAATATCTAAGCTATATCTAACCAAAATCTCTAAGTAAAAGCTTACCTAAGGGATCTAAACTAACCAAAACACTAACTAAACCTAAAAATCATGATACTAGATCATCTAACCTAAGATCTAAATCCAAAAATCTATAATCTAAGCAAAAGAAATTCTAAGAAAATGAATCAATATGAAAGCAAGAGAAACAAAATACAAGTAACATACAAAAACTACTAAAGTAAGAATAAGAAAAATCAAAGAATCAAAATTAAACTACTCAACTAAAAATAAGAAACAAATGAAATTGAAACATCTAAACTAAATGAAATAAGATTGATCAAGAAAATATCCAAGATCTATCAAAGAGATCAAAGATATTCTAAGAATTAGACATGAAAAATAAAAGTTACTTGAGAATGATATCATAAAACAAATCATATCAAAATTAATTCGTTATAATATTCACACCGTTGATGAAGATTTTTTTTCCCAAAAATTACAACGAACTTAGAGGAAAAACATCACGAAAATTAATAGGCATCCCCGACAACGGCACCAAAAATCGATGTGTAGTTTATTATATATAAAAATAATATAAATAATCGAATAAATAATACTAAAAATAATAGGAATCTTCAAGATTAAAATAGGTTTGTCACTAATAAAATAAACTCAACTAGGCAGAGCACCTATCGATATAGTTTAGTAAATAAGGTAGTATTCGGATTTTAAATTTATAAAAATCGTTATTTCCCAAGACTTCTATTAAATTCCAGTGTGGAAAATATAATTGAATTAATTATGAATATGATTTGTGAATAAGGATCATTCAACAAGTAAACCAACCAATATCAAGAATGATAGGATTGATTTCTATATCTAGAAAGCAAAGTAAAATAAAGCAAAGTAGAAGATCAAGCAAGTAATGAAAGGTAGAAACTCATAAGAAATAATAGGAGAAATGAAGGATACAAACTACTAGGGGCAAGATTAATCATGAAATAACTATCATAATCTCACCAATATTCAAGTCTAGAGTAGAATTTCTTCCATACGATATGTGGCAAGAAACTCATTGATTTAAGAACACTTGAATGTTGACAAGATCAAATCTCCCATCAATCATCCTAGTTCCGGTCCATCAATAGGAAATCTAATCGAATCAAGTTGGCACTAATTGTCGTCCTAGTTCCGGCCTAACAATAAGTGTTAATCCGAAACTACAACCTCAAATCAAAGCTTAATACTCAAGATAAAATTCAGATTTAAAGCTATGAATGAAATTGCAATTCAAATTAATAACACTACAACAATCATCCATGAAAACCATAATTTGGCCAAAGTAATTGTAGAATAATACCAACCATTTCTACCTAAAAGAAATGTAGAGAGAAGAGTTCCTAGGGTTGGGGTCTAATTACAAGATGGAAATTATAACAAATAAAAGAAGAAGAGTAACCTCTTCAACCTCCTCTTTGTCAAACTTCTTATTCTTCTTCAAACCTTCAAGTTGATGGAGTTGGTTCCTCTCTTGCAAAACTTCAAGGAAATTCCTTATGGTTGAGGCAACTTCACACAAAGACTCACAAGAGATTCTCTCAACTTACAACTATTGAAAGAGATCTCAAAATATGGAAAATAGCAAAATATAGATCTAATTCAAAACCCTAAAAGAATTAAAAAATTACTTTCATAGCATAACCCTTGCAAAATACAAGCCAATCTAACTTCTAATCTAACCCTAATCCAACATTACTCCAACCTCTAAGCTAACCTCATCTAATGGTAAAAATCCCAATATTTATAGATAACTGAAACAGGGGTAAAATCGTCATTTTTACAAAGAATCCGGACAGAGCATCACTACGGGCGTAGTCACCGATGCACTACGGGAGTAGTGAGGCGGTTAAAGGCAATAGCTGTAGAACAAAAAGGGCAACAGGTGTAAAATAAAAAAATAAAAATTGCACAATAAACACGCCCGTGTTCAGCTTCTTGGCTGGGCGTGTTCACTTCCGGAAATTACATATTTAGTCTCGAACTTCACTCTTTTGATCAATTAGCCCCACGAACTTCCCGAAAACAGAAATATGTATTTGATTTTATCAATTCCTATGAAATTAACAGTAATACAAGTATTTTGTATTTCACTTACAGCCTTTACATGAGAGTTCCTATCCATGAGTTTCATAACCATGTCGAGGAAAGAAAATTGGTATTCCCAATTGAAAATATGAAGTCTCCTCATGATATTAGGTTCAAAATATAAAATTGTATACAAATTTATTTAACATTCATTTAACACAAATTCTAAATTTATAGAAAATACATAAACTCATTAAGTAGTAAATCAAAAGTTCATAAATAACATAATGTTTTTGGGAAGAAAAGAAATAAAACAGTACAATAAAGATATTCAATCTTCGTTTGTTCTTGAGATGTCTGGACATGTTCTTCTATTGTGTCCAAACTTGTGACAACTACCACATCTTGGAGGTTAATCCGGATCTCGAGCATCCATAGAACAATGATATCCGGTAGTTCGTAGTTGACCTGGTTGACCACCTTTCATGTTTGGCTTATAATACTGAAGAGAAAAAGAAGCATCACTCCATAACTCTTCACTTGCAACATGTTAAAGATTAGCATCATAAGCCATCTTGTAATTTTGTTTTGAATATATATTCAAAAGAAATGTTGTTGAATCCAAACCTCTATGTAGACAAACTGCAAAAACATGAGAGCAAAGAATACCAAACACCGACCACTTATGACAACTACAAGATTGATCAATAAAGTTTACAGTGTAAACCATGTTACCTCTTCCATCTCGTCTAGCGGGGGACCTCACACTAAATATACCAGTTTGTATATTATATTGTACTACAATATTTCCATGTGATTTCTTCTCATTCTTAATATATTTTTTCCAAATAGTAGAAGGAAATGGATGTCTAGTGTTAGAAGCTTCTTCCCAGCGTTGGCAAAAATATTGAACAAGTTTGTCATATGTAAACTCAACCAATGCCTTAAGTGGTAATGCACGACATTTTTTAATACACTATTCAATGATTCAGAGAGATTAGTTGTCATACAACCATACCTGTAGCCACCATCATATGCAAGTGTCCATTTTTGAGGATCAATGTCTTTCAAATAGTTGTACGCTTCAACGACGTTCCTTCTTTTGATCTCTTCCATGATCTCAGTTAACTTGGTCATTTTACACGTTATCCCCGCCTTATACATCAACTCTGTCAATTCATTCTTTTTGAATTTGACTTTAAAATTTGCTCTAACATGTCTTAAACAAAATCTATGGACTGGATTTAGTGGTTGCCATTCGGTTTGACGACTAATAGAGCTTAAAATGCCTTTGTGCCTATCCGATATTAGACAAACAAATTTTTCTAGCACTACATGATGTCTAAGCATTCGTAAAAACCAATCCCAACTACTTGTTGACTCCTCATCAACTAGAGCAAATGCAAGAGGAAACATATGGTTATTTGCATCCCATCCACTAGCAACCAAAAGAACTCCTTTATAAGCCCCTCTTAGAAATGTTCCATCAATATATATGACTGGACGACAGTAATTGAAACCCAAAATTGATGACTTGAATGACCAAAACATGTATTGGAAGAACTTTTGATTCTCAAAACTACTTTGATGATGTTTCCAAAGCAAGATAGTACATGGATTAGCTTATTCTAAAGCTTGCATGTATTTGGGCAAAATGGTGAAAGTGTCATTCCAACTGCTATACAAAAGTTCTATTGTTGCTCTCCGTGCATACCACCCTTTTCTATATGAACAACCAGATTGAAAATTTTTTTGTACCTCTTGTTTAACTACACTAACATGTACTTCAGGATTATCTCGGATGAGATGAGTAATGTGTCTTGCAATGTACTTATGTGTTAAGTTTCGATGGTTGTTATTGACAAATTGAACTACACACGTGTGTTCATGATTAAGTACAGTGATCTCCCACTCACCATGAGATTGTTTTGAAATGATCCTAATGTACCAATTGCACGAATGTTCTCTTGTTTTTTTTTTTGCACTCGGTCGTCCAAATTTTACTTTTGCTTTTAACAATCTGTAAATTCTCGTCCTTGCACGACCGGCCACTTTCTCACAAAGATATGTAACTTGGGCTTTGTCAATGAATCTCATTCCCAATCTTAGCTCAATAGCATTTTCAGACCATCTTTGCATGTTGATGGATACTTGGCTATATTCTTCGGAGCCGAAATCACGATTCAAAGTTTGAGAAGATGACACAAATATTTCTTCATCAATTTCATCATCATCATCATCCTCATCTACATCTAGCTCATCTTCATTAGGACCCTCACTTGACGGATAACCATTGACATCCGATGCTTGACCTAGATCATCCCTATCCAAATTTGATGCCCCAATAACATCCCCACATGGTGTAATTGACCTTAGATTTGGTGAATCAATTTCAGGTTCAAAGATATGTTGAATTTCTACACCATTATGTTTAGGAATACCATAAGTTGGAGTAGATATGTTCTAAGGTATTGGTGGTAAGAGTAGAGGTTGATCATCCATCAAAAGTGATGTAAATGATCTATTATTGGCATTAGTTTTGAAGTTAGGAGGGATCGATGGACCATTATGGGTTCTACTCTATATGTCTCCGTGTGAGTAGTTGTAATGCCTTCAAACTCAACCAATACTTGAACGCCTACCAACTTAAACTCATTCGGCATATCCCACAGAAGGTCCATGGCATCATCATCATCTAATGCAATAAGAAAATATTGCAAAATTGAAGAACTTTTCAAAATGGTGGGATGTCCGAGGGTAATTGTTACCTTAACAGTATTCTTGTCAATGCCTCCGAAATGACAAATTTTCTCAACTAACTCCGTATGCTGGATCTTTTGTTTAATAACCCAGTGCTTTTGTGATCGACCACCAAAATAAGGAATTCCACCATGATCATAACTTATATGACTATTCCAATACAAATATAATGTTATTGGATTCTCCAAGCATGTCATCTACAAGAAAAATAAATTTCACAAGTATTAATAAACACAAATTAATAACTTTAACATAACTAAAAAACCTTTAAAAATAATATATTTGAATAATATCATGTCTTATTTAAGCTCAAGTCTAGTAAAAAATAAACAAAAATAACTTAAACATATTTGAATATACAACACAATGTAATTTTCAAAAAAAAAAAATATTTAAAAATACTAATAAACAAAAATTAATAACTTAAACATAACTCAAATAACTTTAAAATTAATATATTTGAAGAATATCATCTCTTATTTAAGCTCATGTCTAGTAAAATATATAACACAATGTAATCTTCAAGAAAAATAAATTTAACAAATATTAATAAACAAAAATTAACATAACTCAAATAACACACTCAAATCAATTTAAGTTAAAAAAATAACACTCAAACCACTCATATTACCCAAAACATAACTATAAGAATGTCTCCATACCTTAAAATGAAATTTCGTGGTTGAAGATTGAACCCCAAAATAGTATTTTGAAGTAGAGATAAAAATATTAGAGTTTTAAGAAGTGTAAAAATGATATCAAAAAAAATGTTTATGAGGTATATATAGTCTGTATATATATTGCATTTCGTAAATGCAATGTAGAACACAATAAATGATATTCCATATGTCTTTTATATTACATTAACTGCGAAATATGGTTGAAAAATACAAAATATATCTCTATATTGCATTTGATAAATGCAAGATAAAGCCAAAACGGTATTATGGTCATCTGTCTTCTAGTTGCATTTAATGCAACGTAGGACACAATGTAAAAAATAACAAAAGTGTATTCTATGTTGCATTTGCTGAATGCAACATAGAACAGAATGTAAAATATCCATAGTGTATTTTATATTGCATTCACTAAATGCAACATAGAACAGAATTTAAAATATCCAAAGTGTATTCTATATTGCATTCATTGAATGCAACATAGGAAAAAATCTAAAATATTCATAGTGTATTCTATATTGCATTCGTTGAATGTAACATTGGACAAAATGTAAAATATCCATAGTGTATTCTATATTGCATTCATTGAGGGCAACATAGAACAGAATGTAAAAATAACAAAAGTGTATTCTATAGTGCATTCATTGAATGCAATATAGAACAGAATGCAATATCCATAGTGTATTCTATATTGCATTCCCTGAATGCAACATAGAACAGAATGTGAAATATCAATAGTGTATTCCATATTGCCTACAAACGTACAATACAACAATATGTATATATATATATATATATATATATATATATATGAAATGAAGATACAACAAACAAAAGAAAGAGAAAGGTAAGAAAGACAATGGTAAAAAATAGAATATTTCCAAAATGCCATACAGATCAACTTCCCAAGACAAGGGTAAGAAAAGTTGAAGTAAACCGAGGTAGCCAATAAACATGTTCCTAAAATGATTTCAAATTTAAATACATAGTTGTCTAAGTTAAATACATTAACACGATGTATATCTAGAAATAGTCTTCCTTAATCTACGAGGCCTACGCACAGATGGTACTACAACCTGAGTGAGACACTCCTCAGGCTGGGACTCAATTCCATCTCTAGTAGATGTGCCCGCACCACTAGTAATATGTATTATATCTTGCATTTTATTTGCATTTGCCTCCGGCTCTACATTCGTGGCCCTCAAAAGTTTCTTTCTTCTTCCGCCTCTTCTTATGCCTCTTCCTCTTTGATTGAGATTTTGATATCTTGGTTGGCTCGTGAATGTTGACAAATTATAAGCCCCTTCGTCAAGTAAGGAGGATGTGCCACTACATCCCATGCTAGAACCAATAGCTTCAAGACCACGACGACAAGTATCTCTAATTTGAGTTAACTTCCTCTTCACCTCGGAACCAACAATTTCAATGGTTTCCTCAATCTTTTGAATGCACTCTTGCACGGTATTGACCTACACAAATTTCGACATAAAATAGAATCACCTTAATAAAATAAAACACGAATATAATTATATAATTATCTTTAAGTTACTCATACTTACCAATATAAAAGCTCTGCTCCTCGTAGCATGATACTTACCAATTACCGGAGACTGTGTGGTGGCGAAAGGAGAGGATGTCCGACGGAAATATAAGTTCAATGGGGCTTCAATGGGGCTTCAACGACTTCAATGGTGGATGAGAGAAATTAGGGAAAGAGGGAGAGGAGAAAAAAAGCAGAGGAAGGAGGGAGAGAAAAGGTGGGTAGGGTTTTTGTTTTTTTTTAAAAAATTATGTTAAAATTAATTTTTTTAAAAAAAAATACTAGATTTGAAAAGTATTATATTGCATTTCAAAAACGCAATATAGAAACCTATATTACATTTGTTGAATGCAATATAGTTTTTTAATTTAGTGTTTTCATATTGCCTATTGCGTTTTTCTCCAATAATTTTTAGGAAACCTCCATTGGAAAAAGCCCTTAAAGTGGATGCTAGGATCATTGATACCTCTCGTAACATGTTTTCTTTGAGCTTGATCTACCACAACCTTTCACCTTGTGGGTGGCTATCATGGGACAAAACTAATTATGGAAATATAAGCATTTACATAAAATATGCTTTTCATGTGAACATTGATGTGTAATTTCTTACCATGCATTTACACAACTATGTTTGTGATTAATTAGGATAAATTGTCACTTAAACAAACATAACCTAAGGCAGAGTACCTATCAAATGCAGATAGAAACATGGAAGCATCAACGATTTTAAATTATAGATAATATCGTTTAATCTCAAGAACGTTGATAATAGCTTAATAGTATCTTATCAATTATGACAGTTTAGTGTAATGAGAATTAGTCCTAGGCTCAAATTCAATTCATGGAGATTGATAATTTGAAAAGAAAAGCAAGTAAAAGATAAATAATAGGAATCTTAATTAAGCTCCAATGATCCAATTAGGAAGACCTATATTCGAAGATACAATTTGCAAGTGGATCTAAGGCAATTATGAATTCAAATTGTCTTACTACCATACCCGAATTATCTAAAGCGATTACCTCAATATGGTGGTTACAAGTAACCCTAAACCTTTTTAGATTAGTTATTAAGGCGTCAATTTAACAACATAATCTTAAGATTTGCATTGATTCCAAACCCGAGATTATTAAGCTGCCTAACCTCAGTATGGTGGCCACAAGTTATTAGTCCTAATCTGCAACTGTTAAATCTCCTATGGTGGGGACTCATTAACAAACCGTCAATTTAATTAACTATTGTAGTATCATGCATCAACTTAGGTTTCATAGCATAAACTCAATACAAAAATCAAATCGAAAGCATAAGACAATAAGCAAGTCACAATGTATATTAGAACGTATCCTTTCCGGAAATGTGAGATAAAAACTCTAATTGTTCATTCTAAAGATAGAAACCTATGATACAGAATTATAACAAATGAAATAAAACGAAATACAAGAATTAAAAGATAAGGAGAAAGTAAGGTTGCCGTTTTGGGTCACACCCCAACGGTTTGACTCGTTTCTCCGGATCTCGAAAGATTCCTACACTCCGAATCTTTATCTCGATCTACGGATCGTTGACAATCACGCCTCTCGAAGATTTCTCGGAGCTATCCCTTAAGGTGGAGGCTCAAGCTCGAGAATAAAAACGAAAACTATGAAAAGCCGAGATCTGCGTAAGTACTCGAGTCTTGACACTCGAAAACTCACGTGTTCTCTGCAATTCTAGTGTGTCAAAAGCTCTGAATGTCACCTCTATTTATAGGAGTGAGTGGAAGAGTTTGAAAAACTTCAAACACCGAAAATTTAGGAATTGGACTAAAAGCTTCGATAATTGCAATTTAGTCCCCGATTTCTTCATTTATTCAATTTCAGTCCCTGAAACTTTGAAAATTGAAAACATAACAAATTTGTGTAATTTCCAATCAATTAAGTCCAATTAACTCCATAATTAACTCGAATTGAACACAATTAATGTATAAAAACACGATTTAAAACCGAGTTATCAAACATTATGCTCATGTGATGAAATATTTCCCTCAACAGTGTGTTTCAGAACGGCTCAACCCTAAATGTCTTCTTACGAATGAAGATCATGTCAAGTTCAAATAAGGTAATTATATTGAATACGTCAATTCAAATCAATTAATAATCATATTTAAAATAATGAACTTGATAACTCTATTTTATATCATGTTTTTAAGGGGTATTTATGTTCATTTTAGGAGCTTAATTAACTGATGTGAATTTGGTTACTATATCTATGATTGAGATTAATTCAAGGAAAACAAATAGGTTGTCTCTTCAATAACCAAAATCTAAGGCAAAGTGATAACGCTAAATTTCATAATGTTTTTGAAGGGTAATTGTGCATAATTGTTGAGGTTTAATAGAGTAAATTGAGATGAATTTGTTAATTGTGTACTTAATTGTGATATTTCTGTTTTCAGGAAGTTTGTGGAGTCAATTGATCAAAAGAGCGAACTTTAGGGACTAAATATGCAATTTCTGTAAAGATGTACAAATCCAGTCCAGAAACACGCGCTCGGACCAAGAACACGCCCAAAAAGAAGGCTGAACACGCCCTTACAAGCTATTGAACACGCGCTCGGTGAATGAACACGCCCAGACAGAAGAAACAACATGGCCATAAGAACACACGCTCGGTGATAAACCTGTCACGGAGCCCGTGTTGCGTATAACACTCGAGCCCGTGTTTGGCTCTGTTCCGAGTTTTTAGAGAATTTTGTGTAAAATTACTATTTTACCCCTGTTTTAATTGTCTATAAATATTGGGATTTTTACCATTATTTGAGGTTGGATAGAGGTTTGATTAGGCTGAATAGCTAAGTAATTGTAAAGGTTTGGTAGAACTTAGAGAGAGATCTATACTTTGATTTTCCAATTTTATTAGAGATTACTCTCTACTTGTTGTAGTATTGAGTATCTTGGGATTAATTTGGTAGGTTTGCCTCAATCCGTAAGGAAATTTACTGAATATATTCTAGGGTATTTGGGCTACACAAATTGAAGATCCAAGTTGAAGAAGCAAAGAAGAATCAAGAGAAGGAGTTGAAGAGGAAGAAGGTTTAATGTTTATGTTTCACTTTCCCCTTTTCTTCTATTATTCCTTGTTATTCTTTGTAATTAGTTAACCAACCTTAGGAATTCTCATTTCTACATTTCTTATAGGTAGATTTGGATGGTTTTATTTTACAAATTACTTGAGATATTGTGATGTTCTTGGATTGAATGATTGTGGTTTTATTAATTCGAATTGCAATTTCATTGATGACTTTAGATCTGAATTTTATCTTTAGTACAAGCTTTGATTTGAGATTGTGGTTTCGGATTAACACTAATTGTTAGGCCGGAACCAGGATATACGATTAGTGCCAAGTTGATGTGATTAGTTTCCTATTGATGGACCGGAACCGGGATGATTGATGGGAGATTTGATCTTGTTAACATTCAAGTGTTCTTAATCTAGGAATTTCTTTCCACGATCCGTATGGAAGAGATTCTACTTTAGACTTGATTTTGGTGGAGCTATGATACTAGATCCAAGATTATCCTATACTTGGTATTTTGTATCCTCTTATCTCACCTATATTTTACTAAGAATTCCTCCCAACCTTTTTACTTGCTTTATTCCTTACATTGTTCTTTAATTTGCTTTCTAGGATATAGACTTCAATCTTATCATTCTTGATATTGGTTGATTTACTTGTTGAATGATCCTTATTCATAAATCATATTCATAATTAGTTCAATTATATTTTCCACACTAGAATTTAATAGAAGTCTTAGGGAAAAACGATTTTTATAAATTTAAAATCTGAATACTACTATATTTACTAAACTATTTCGATAGGTGCTCTGCCTAATTGAGTTATTTTATTAGTGACAAACCTATTTTAATCTTGAAGATTCCTATTATTTTTAGTATTATTTATTCGAATATTTATATTATTTTTATTATTTATATATAACTCAAAATACACATCACAAAGTACCTATCGTATGTAGATAGTAACATGGAAGTATCAACGATTTTACAATTATAAATATCTTATAGACCCAAAGACGTTGATAACGGCTTATAAACAATTATTAAATATGACAAGTGATGTGCGTTTTGGTTACTATATAAAATGCATAGATTATGATTAAGATTAACTTAAGTGTAGCAAATAAGAGCAAATAGATTGTCACTTAATTAACCAAAACCTAAGGCAGAGTACCTATCGATGCAGATAGTAACATGGAAGTACCAGTGATTTTACATTTATATTATCGTAATGTCCCAAAAACGTTGGTTACGGCTTAATAATGATTATTAATTATGCAAGGGCTCAGTTAGAAGAAATTAGTCCTCATGTTCAATTCAATTCAATGAGAAGGTGTTTCTAATATTTAGAGAATTGAAATGACAAGTAAAGTATATTAGAATCTAAATTAACTTCTAGAATTAGTTGGGTCGACCTATGTTCGAAGATTACTTAAGTGGATCTAAGGAAATTATGAATTCAGTTCATCTTACTACCGTACCTAAGTTATCTAATGTGATTACCTCAATATGGGGGGTGCAAGTAATCCTAAACCTTTTTAGATTAGTTATTAAGGCATCAATTCAACAACATAATCTTAAGATTTGCATTGGTTATGAACTCAAGATTATTAGGTTGTCTAACCTCAATATGGGGGTTGCAAGTTGTTACACCTAATCCGGCAATTCATTAAATCTCCTATGGCGAGGTCTCATTAACAAATCGTCAATTAATTAACTATTTTGATCATATACTCAACTAGATGCAAATCTAAGTTTCATGGCATAAATCGAATGAGAAACTAATCGAAAACGCAAGATTAAATAAACTCATAATGGAAATGATAAATAATATCCTCCCGGGAACTTATAAATTACGAATATCCAATCAATTCACAACTTTCTCGAAAAGTAGTAAACTAAGATCCTAATGACACAGATATCACAACTAATAAAGAAAACGAAATACATAAATTTAAAAGAAAAGGAAAAAGTAAGTTTGCCGTTTTCGCTGTCACGTCTCCAACAAAATGACTTGCTCCTCCAGATCTGCTCGACTCCTACCTTCCAAACTCTTATCTCGATTGAAGAGATTTTAGCCACACTTCTCAAACCTCTACTAATGTGTTCGACCTTATGGGGGAGGCTTGAACACAAAGTTGAATACAAGATCTACGAGGGAATTACGAAAGATCTATCATTTAGAGCACATAATTCCTCGTGTTCTCTGTAATTCTGGTATGTCAAAGCTTACAAATGATGCCTCTATTTATGGGGGTAAAATTGGGGGCATTCTAGACATTTTTCGGGTGAAAATCGCACGATTTTCGGATCTGGGCTCTAGACGGCCGTCCGGAGCATGTGTATAGCCTTCCAGAGGGTCTTATCCCTCTTGGACAGCCGGCCCAGGAGGAAGTGTATAGCCGTCCAAACTCTTCACAAATTACATTTTAGCCCCTAATTTTGTCCAATTTTGCAATTTAGTCCCCAAAACTTTCCTAAAACCAAAATAATGTAATTAGATGTTATAATCAACTAATTTCAACCAATAAATACCATAATTAACTCAAATTGAACACAATTATCATACCAAAAACATGATATAAAATCGAGTTATCAAATACCCCACACTTAGCTTTTGGCTTGTCCCCAAGCAAATCACTAAGGATCAAAATAAACCAAACATAACTCGAGGTATCATGCTCAATGATGAGCTACTTTTGTATATAAAAATAGTATAAATAATCGAATAAAATAGTAATGAAAATAATAAGAAATCTCAAGATTAAAATATGTTTGTCACTTAAATAATAAACTCACCTAGGCAGAGTACCTATCGTATAGTTTAGTAAATAAAAGTAAGTATCAAGATTTTAATATTTATAAAAATCATTTTCCCCAAGACGTCTATTAGGAAATAGTGTGGAAAATATAATTAGGTCAACTATGATAATGTTTTGGAATGATGAATCAATATCAAGTAATTCAACCAATATCAAGAGTGATAAGATTGAATTCTAATTTCCTAGAAAGCAAGGTAAAACAAAGCAAAGTAGAGAATTAAGCAAGTAATGGAAGGTAGAAACTCAAAGGAAAATCATAGGTAAAATGAAGGATACAAACTACTAAGGGCAAGATTAATCATGAATTAACTATCATAATCTCATCAATATTCAAGTCTAAAGATGAACTTCTTCAATACAATTCGTTGCAAGAAATTCATAGATTTAAGAACACTTGAATGTTGACAAGAATAAATCTCCCATCAATCATTCTAGTTCAGGTCCATCAAAAGGAAATCTAATCAAATCAACTTAGCACTAATCATATGTCCTAGTTTCGGCCTAACAATTAGTGTTAATCCGAAAGTACAACTTCAAATCAAAGCTCAACTCAAAATACAATTCAAAACCAAAGCTACGATAGAAATTGCAATTCAAATCAATAAAACCACAATATTCAATCCATGAAAACCATAAATTGCCCAAAGTAAATTGTAAGATAAAACCAACCATTTCTACCTAAGAGAAATGTAGAAAGAAGAGTTCCTAAGGTTGGTAGCTAGATCCAAAATAGAGATTACAAAAAGTAATAGGAGTAGAGAAACCTCTTCAACTCCCTCCTTGTAATTCTTCTTGTTCTTCTTCAAATTTCCAATTGAGATAGTTGAATCCTCTCTTGCAAGACTTCAAGGAAACTCCTTACAACCGAGGCAATCTCACAAAAAGAACTACAAGAGACTCTTACAACTAGAACAAGTGAGAAAGATCTCAAGAGAAATGAAAATTACAAAGTATAGATCTAATCTCAAAACCTAACCAACAATTAAAGAATCAAATTGATAGAATAACACCTTCCAAAACTAAACAATACTTCTACCAATCTAGTCAATTAACCAGCCAACCTCAACAATGCCGGAAATACTAATATTTATAGATAACTGAAACTGGGGGTAAATTAGTCTTTTTAGATAAAATTCTCTAAAAAATCGGAACAGTTGAGTCAACACGGGCTCAGTGGTATAGGCAACACGCCCTCGGTGTTAGGTATATCACCTGGAGCACGTGTTCTTCCTGGGTGTGTTCATACTTCATATCGGGTGTGTTCATCCATTGAGCACGTGTTCTCTAGTGTTGCAGGGCGTGTTGAGCCTTCATGCAAGGGCATGTTCTTGGTGAGGCGTGAACCTCAACAATTATGCACAAATATCCTTCCAAAACATTATCAAATTTAGCGTTATCACAATACAATTATCCCCAATAAGTGTTCAACAATTCAAAACTGCTCGGAAAATCGGAATGGACTATCAAAGAGTGAATTACTCATAATGCCTCATCAAATGTATCATGTGCAAATCAAGAAGAAATAATTCAAAATATTCATTTTAAATCAACACACATCTAATCGTAGAATCTCCCTGTTGTGTAGTGAGTGTTCTAATCGACTCATCATCCAAGTAATAGACTTCCCTTCAAACTAGTAGAGAGATAGTATGTTGATCACTTAGACATCACAACAGCTTAATTACAATTAACCATCTAGGGATCAAGTCACAATACCACACTTTTTTTTTTTTTAACATGCAAATGGGTATAAGCGTTTACGTAACCATGTTAACTTTAACTACCCTTGTAGCAGGTCTCACTCCGGTGGCTCCCGGATCTCAAAGACCTTAGGGCACCGGACATTCAATGCCCTTCAGAGTGATTCCTAAGTAGCAAAGAACACTTACAAACTACCCTTTATTAAAATAAATTACGTAAAAAATAAACTAGTGGCATGCTTCTCAACCTCCTATCAAGTCACAATAATAGCTATCACAACATCCAAATTGTCTAATACTATTTAACTAAAAGTCCAAAAGTGATCCATCAATCAAACAATTTTTCCAACATGGATGTGCTCAAGATATCAAGGATTTCCTACAACTAGACTAGCATCAAGTTTCTATGAATAAATCAAACTGAATCCTCAAGACTCTTACAATCAAACAAGTAGTTTTTATCATAGGCGGAGTAAATCATACTTCAAAAGTTTATCAAATATTCCAAAAAGTTTAAAATTGCCATGAAATTTGAGAAAATTCGGAAAATTTGGGCCTAGAAAAGCTCACCCTACCCCACACTTAAAATGAACACTGTCCTCGGTGTTGAAGGTAGGTGAAACAATTACCCCACACTTAATTTAAATCATATATTCAATGAACATGTTGAGAAAATGAGACATAGGAAAAGATAAAGCATTAACATTTATGTCATAATAACTTCATCACAACCTAAATAATTATCTCTACATAACCGGATAAAGGAATAAAAACAAAAACAAAGAAGAAAACAAGAAAAAGGGAAAGAAGATAAACTAGACATCTGGCAGTTGCAGCGGCTGCTGGAATTGAAATGATGTGACGGTGTGGTGGTACGGTGGTGGAACCTCATCCTCGGTAGATATCCATATACCCTCAACTTGTATGTCTATACATGTTCCGTCGGGTAATGATGGTCACAGGTGAAAGAGATGTGTTTTCCATAATGAGAGCTGCAATATCTATTCAAAGAAATCTCGCAACTCTAGCAATGAAATGTCTCAAAGCACGTTCACGAGTGTTAGTAGCATATTCCTTAGCAGTTCTAGCGAATATTCCAATTATATACACAAGAATACGTCTAAAAACATGTGATAACTCATTTATGTCTATGGAATGAATCACTTATATATTCTCCTTTCTATTAATAGCTAGCATGCAAGCATAACATGCAAACAATGGAGTACAGAATGAGTAATAAAAGCTTTTGTCCTTCTAAGATAAACAGAATGATACACAATAATATGGTCCCAAAATAGATTTTAAGGAAAATTCTACTCTCTTCATACTTAAATCATGACCATATCTACCAAGTCTAAAATAAATAGACCTTTTATGATGTTTAAAAAGTATAGAAGATTTACATACTAGTACCTCGTAAGTAGCTCTTCCGCATTTTTAATGCGGTTGTATGGTAGAGTATACATCTGTGCATCTAACTTTAGAATTGTACGGGTCTCCCAATCAATTCATCTGCCATGATGTACTAATCCTCTCATAAATTAGTTGTAGGGCTCAATAGCTACGTTCCAATCTCCTTGAAATGAATAAATCGAGATAGCAATCGGTGGAAGATGAACTCTCTTGATGTCATGTGCTGCAAGGTAGCAACTATATATATATATAGAGATAGAGAAAGTGAGTTGAGTGAATTTAGAGATAAATATGGGATAAAGCAATGAATAGCTATGAGTAGCAAAGTTTACACAGTTTCCCCATGAACACAATCATGCATTGCACAAACACAATCGAGTTCTACCATTCTTGAAGCTAATGTGTTCCAATACAAAAATATATGCAGAAAAATTTATCTTGGAAAAATCATTATCCACTCAATACATCAATCGGCGTAGCAACATCATATCCGAAACATCCAACATCTAATAAATAAAAGAAAATAATCCCTATGTTGGAACATCCAGTTTCTATCATGCCATGATCATTTAGCACATATGTACTTGTCTAGAACCTCCAAAATCTACTCAAATAAGCATAGTAGTCCTAAACTAGAACATCCAATCTTTAAATAAACGTGAAAATTCTATTCTAGAACATCTAGTCTCTAAATAAACAGAGTAGACATAAATTACGTCAAAAACCACATAAGACACCTTTTAAAATTAAACACAAAAACAAAAGACAAACAGAAAAGAAAACCAAGAACGTGAAAAACAAAACGAAACAAAACAATGAAAACAAAAACATAGGGTTGCCTCCCTATAAGCGCTTTTTTACTGTCATTAAGTTGGACTGCCTTTTCTCCTTAGAAGGACTTCAAGTTCGATTTTGTCGAACAATTCCCTATAAAATTTCAACTTCTGTTTGTTCACTTTGAATGTTGTTTCACCCTCGTTCATTACTTCACAAGCTCCCATAGTGAGACTTGTTTGATAACAAAGGAGTTTGTCCAATAGCATTTAAAACATCCAGAAAAACATTTTCAAATGTGAATATAGTAACATTTTATCCTCAAGTTGAAATTCCTTTAAACTGTCTATCACGCCAAATCCTGTTTTTCCATTTAAAGCTCATTGAATTTCCATATTCATCAAATTTTTAGGATTCTATCCAATGTACACTAACAAGTGAGTGCATGGTTTTCGGTGTACATAATAGTGTTGGACAAGACCAAATTTATCAAATGCATATACAACAACTAGCATAGTATATCATTTGGACATTTATAGCATATCTTTGTCCTCAAACAACTCATACTGCATAATTACAAACATCACATATCATATAACAAAGGGTAAAGTATCCTAGTAACACCTCTTAGAGTTCAAAATTCAAGATTAGCACCTAAGGAATTTTTCGTTCACAAAGTGCTATTCAGGTTTTAAAAGCCCCCTACATGCCCTTCCGTCAATTTTCTCCAGTAGTTAGATTTTTGACCTTTAGTCAACCCTTTTTACTATTTTGGGCAGTGGCATTTTTGTCCGGAAATAAAAAATAAACCCTAATTTTTTTATAAAGGGTATTTTTGTAATTTTCAATAAAAAACCTAAAAGCCTAATTTTTTTTTCTCTCTTCTTCTTCTTCGTCTTCGTCATCTTTCTTCTTCTTCTTCTTCTTCATTCTTCTTCTTCTTCTTTCTTCTTCTTCTTCTTCCGTTTTCTTCTTCTTCTTCTTATGTTTTTTTTTTTCTTCTTCTTCTTCTTCTCTACTCACCCTCGATTATTTTTCTTCAAATTGGTCACGGGACTTGGGCGGCGGGAAATTGGGGAAATTTTTTTGAAATTTAGGGAAATTAGTTTGAAATTTTAGAGCAACAAATGGTGCATGCAGTGAATCGAAACTTTTTTTTTCTTCTTTTTGGTCTTTTTTTGTGCAGATTTAAGTGTGAATCTGGATTTTAATTTTCCATAGTTTTTCTTGGAATTATTATTATTGCTATTATTGTTCTGTTCTTCGGTGTTTGTGTTGAACTCTGTGACCTCGTCCCTTCTTTCTTGCTTACATGAACATGGAAATTGGAAAATGGAAAATTAATGAGGCTTTGATGATTTTTCTTCTTCTTTTCTTTGAGCAAACAAAGGAGAGACATTTTAGGGCTTTTAGGTTTTTTATAAATTACAAAAATACCCTTTATAATAAATTTTGGAAGAAAGATTTGAATTTTTGAAAAATAAAAAAATTGAATTTTAAAAAAAAAATGTAAATTTTGGAAGAAGTTATAATAAATTTTGGAAGAAGATATATATTTAAAAGATATAAGTTTTGGAAAAAATTTGAATTTTGAAAAATAAAAAAATTGAATTTTGAAAAAAATGTGAATTTTGAAAGAAGATATGAATTTAAAAGATATAAATTTTGGAAAAAGATTTAAATTTTGAAAAATACAAAAAAAAAAAAATTGAATTTTGAAAAGAAATGTGAATTTTGGAAGAAGATATAAATTTAAAAGATATAAATTTTGAAAAAAAATATTTCAATTTTGAAAAATAAAAAAAATTGATTTTTGAAAAGAAATGTGAATTTTGGAAGAATATAAAATATTGGAAAAAAGATTTGAATTTTGAAAAAAAAATGTGAATTTTGGAAGAATTAGTAAAGAATGTGTGGAAGAAGAAGAATAGAAGAGAGAAAAATTAAGGTTTTAGTGTTTATTTTTATCAAAAACTACAAAAATTACCCTGTATAAAAAAATTAGGGTTTATTTTTTAATTCCTGGACAAAAAAGCTCCCGCCCAAAACAATAAAAAAGGTTGACTAACGGTACAAAATCTGACACGAAGAAAATTGATGAAGGGGCATGTAGTGAGACTTTTTAAAACCCGAATGACACATTGTGAACCGGAAAATTCCTTTGATGCTAAACTTGGATTTTGAACTCTAAGAGGTTGTCACTAGGATACTTCTCCCTATAACAAATATCAATTAGGGGGATGTTATAATGGGTGAAGTAGTGAAAGAATTCCTTCAATAAAATTCATGCAAACAAGCCTTATAAAACACAGAAGGAATATCTTTTCTAGTTAAGCATATGAGTTGCTTTCATGTATCTTTAAAACACATAGATTCCAAATTTCACAAGCAATACATGTATACCAAACACAGGAAATCATCTATCAACTCTCTTATCATGTTAAGAAATAATATAACTAGAACAACTATCCAGAAAACAATAGAACATGTATGAGAGCAAAGGCTAGGATTGATACCTGGATTGTCAGCAATTTATGTAAACACAATCTCTTTTGTACCTCTTTTAGTGAATCCAGAATCAAATTCGTTTGTTGTTGGTGTGTGTTTTGAGTGAGTAAAAATATAGTATCATATAAAGCAAATAATCTCGCAAAACAATGTCACATAATCAAACACAACTAAAGCGAGATACCTATCGCATGCGGATAGTAACACGAGTACCCACGATTTTAACTTTATAAATATCGTATCCTCGGGAACGTTGGTGACGGCCGGTTAGTTTCTGACCATTATGACAATCTTTAAGGTTCAGGGAATTAGCCTAGGTGTCCATTCAATTCGAGATATGTTTGAGTAAAAAGAATATTTAAAATAAGAATGGAAAGATAATTAACTAAGATCTCTAATGAAGTACGTATGATTAATTAAGTTGAACAATGTTCGAAAGTTCGGTTGCATACGGATCTAAGGCAATTATGAATTCGAATCATCTTACTACCATACCCCAATTATCTAATGTGATTACCTCAATATGGTTGTCGATAGGTAATCCTAAACCTTTGTAGATTAGTTATTAAGTCGTCAATTTAATAAGTTAATCTTAAGGTTTGCATTGATTATGAACTCGAGATTATTAGGTGTCTAACCAGTATGGTTGCCGAAAGTTATTAGACCCTAATATGGCAATTAGCTAAATCTCCTATGGTTGGGACTCATTAACAAACCGTCAATTTAATTAACTATTGTAGTATCATGCATCAACCTAAGTTTCATGGCATAAACTCAATATGAGAAATCAAATCGAGGCGTAAAACAATAAGCATTCATAATATTATTAAAATGTATAAATCATTAATTAATCAATCTAAATAAAAGAGAATCTTAGGACACAGAATCATAACATATAAAGGAAAAGTAATACAAGAATGAAAAAGAAAGGAAGAGAAAGTTGTCGTGTTGCTCTCACTCGCCTTCCCGCAGTGGCTTAATCCTCCGGGCACCTTGCGAAACTCGTACTTCGGATCCTTATCCCGCTCTAAAGATCTTGACTACTACTCCCCTGAACTAAACTATAGGGTGAATCCCTTATGGTTGAGGTTCAACCCCACACAAGAGAAGAAAGAAAAAAAAAGCGAATCTCGACTAGAGCCTATCACAAAATTTCTATTGGCTAAGAACTCGGAAATGCTCTGTTTTGAGTGATTCCGTGTGTTTCAATATCGGGAGTGCATCTATTTATAGGTAGAGTTGAAAAGAGGTAAAATTTCCATGTGGGACATTGAATTGCGCCAAAATTGCCTTGAACACGCGCGTGTGGCGTATCTCGAACACGGGCAGAAACCGAACGGCAGCAACACGCCCGTGCTGGCTCAACGCTGCCAGCAACACGCCCATGCTGGCCTTTTTCCAAAAATTGCACTTTTGTCCCTAATTTCTTCCTTTCTTCAATTTTGGTCCCTGAAACTTACAAAATAAAAAAAACAAGGAATTGCGTAATTTCCATTCAATTAAATCCATTAACTCCATAATTAACTTTCGAATTGAATACAATTAATGTATAAAAACACAATATAAAATCGAGTTATCAAATACCACACTTAGTCTTTTGCTTGTCCTCAAGCAAACTACTAAATATAGTCCAAGAAAACACATGTGACTCAACTAATC